>JAJMJA010000014.1:0-357792 GCA_030568835.1 Kodamaea hsintzibuensis (nom. inval.)
TCGAAGAACCTGGAGTCGAAGAACCTGGAGTTGATGAACCTGGAGTTGATGAACCTGGAGTTGATGAACCTGGAGTCGAAGAGCCTGGAGTTGAAGAACTTGGGGTAGTAGATTCCAGAGTGACTGGACACCAGGTAGTGTAAACTGTGGTAACACCACTAGTGGTAACAGTTGTAGTACCTGGAGTAGCAGGGACAGTTGTCTCGTGACAATGGTTCTCGGAGCATGAGGTTACAGTTATGACTGTAGTGGTTGTAGCTGTGGTTGTAGTTGGGACACCAGGAGTTGAAGTGACCGGAGTTGACGAACCTGGAGTCGAAGAACCTGGAGTTGAAGAACCTGGAGTCGAAGAGGCTGGAGTCGAAGAACTTGGTGTTGAAGAGCTTGGTGTCGAAGATTCCGGAGTTGAAGAGCCTGGAACCGATGAGCTTGGAGTCGAAGAGCCTGGGACCGAAGAGCTTGGAGTCGAAGAAACTGGAGTCGATGATTCCGGAGTTGAAGAACCTGGAACCGAAGAGCTTGGAGTCGAAGAAACTGGAGTCGATGATTCCGGAGTTGAAGAACCTGGAACCGAAGAGCTTGGAGTCGAAGAAACTGGAGTCGATGATTCCGGAGTTGAAGAACCTGGAACCGAAGAGCTTGGAGTCGAAGAACTTGGGGTAGTAGATTCCAGAGTGACTGGACACCAGGTAGTATAAACTGTAGTAACACCACTAGTGGTAACAGTTGTAGTACCTGGAGTAGCAGGGACAGTTGTCTCGTGACAATGGTTATCGGAGCAAGAAGTAATGGTAACAACAGTAGTGCTATAATCAGTTGTGGTCGATGCGACTGGTGGAGTAGTAGAATCTGAGGAAGAGGTAACCGAAGAAGATGAGCTATCAGAAGCAGAGCTTGGAGTCGAAGATTCCGGAGTTGAGGAACCTGGAACCGACGAGCTTGAAGACTCTGGAGCCGAAGAGCTTGGAACCGAAGAGCTTGGAACCGAAGAGCTTGGAACCGAAGAGCTTGGAACCGAAGAGCTTGGAACCGAAGAGCTTGGAACCGAAGAGCTTGGAACCGAAGAGCTTGGAGCCGAAGAGCTTGGAGTCGAAGAACCTGGAGTCGACGATTCCGGAGTTGAAGAACCTGGAACTGAAGAACTTGGGGTTGAAGACTCTGGAACCGAAGAGCTTGGAGTCGAAGAACCTGGAGTCGACGATTCCGGAGTTGAAGAACCTGGAACTGAAGAACTTGGGGTTGAAGACTCTGGAACCGAAGAGCTTGGAGTCGAAGAACCTGGAGTCGACGATTCCGGAGTTGAAGAACCTGGAACTGAAGAGCTTGGGGTTGAAGACTCTGGAACCGAAGAGCTTGGAGTCGAAGAATCTGGAGTCGAAGAAGCTGGAGTACTACTAGTATCAGTGAGTGGACACCAAGTAGTGTAAATAGTAGTGGTTCCACTTACAGTCACTGTAGTAGGACCGTATGTAGCAGGAACAGTTGTTTCCAGGCATCCGTTATTAGAACAAGAAGTGATAGTAATTGTCTTAGTTGTGCTTGTTATTTCAGTAGATACTTGAGGTTCAGTAGACGAAGAAGGTTCTGATGTCACTGAAGGTCCAGTAGAAGAAGAAGGTTCGCTTGTCACTGGTGAAGACAAAGATTCGCTTGAAGATGAAACCTCACTTGTCACTGAAGAAGAAGATGGCACAGATGATGAAGGCACAGAAGATGATGGTACAGATGAAGATTCACCAGTAATTGGACACCAAGTAGTGTAAACCGTTGTAGTATCAACCAAAGTCACTGTTGTAGGACCCAAAGTAGCAGGAACTGTGCTTTCGTGACATCTATCTTCCGAACAGGAAGTGATTGTAATAATTTTCGTCTCAAGGGTAGTAGCTGTGCTAGTTTCCTGAACAGGACTCACAATGGAGGCGTCAGCAACGGAGAGTTGTACTCCCACTGCATCACCACCACCATTCTTCAAGCTGTCAACAAATGTGCCTGCATCTTGTCTCTTTCTGAACGATTGGTATCCCGTTAACCTCCTCTTATCATGTGTAGTGATATTTGAAGGAGTGCTCTTTGAACTGACTTGGAAAACAGGAGCACCTGGCCCCCCGTACAAATCTTTTGCAGGAATACTTATTTGTCTTCCAGAGTTGGCGATATCAGTGTAACTATCCACACCATTCACTTTGGCGTAGTAAAAGGTAGCTTCATAATCATCGGAAGAAACATACCTATAAGACACTGGTAATTCCACTGGCACGGGAAACAAACAGTTGTCGGTTTCCAAATCCACAGTAGCTACGGACTGACCATTTACTAAACAGTAGACACTCTTGGAAGACGCTAAAGAAACAAGCGTGGAAGCAACAACAGCAAGCGAAGACAATGAAAGCATTGTTGTTTATTGAATGTAAATTGTGTGTGGTTAGAAGTCCAAGTAGAAGAGAATTGGGTTCAATTTATAACAAATTTAGGAGCTGCAAAAAGCGTTGCAGATTATTTTTTAAGTTAAGTATGGAAGGTCGGATTTTGCGAGAAAAGGAGACATAGTCGGAATTCGTACAATCTGCAGCTGTATGTACAGCCGGTTATTTAAAGTATATTGAAAAGTTAAGAATGTGAAGATAGAGTTTGGGTTTGAGGTTGATGATGGATGAGAATGGATGTTAAGAAGATGAAATGGGAATGCGATTGAGAATAAGGAATTTCAGTCAGTCATTTGAACTTTTCAAGTTGGTTAAGAGCTTGAGCATTGGAAATGGAGAGAATTTGTTCAAGAGTTGTAATAAGAATGTTTGGGATTCTTAAATTAGAATATGTTACCAAGGAGATTTCCGCTGATTTTCAAGATATGGCCCCATGTTGTCCATTCCCCTGATATCAACGGGTGATAGAGAAGTGAGAGAATGGTGAGATAAATGTAAAGAAAGGTGTAGGAGTGGGTGTAGGTTGTCGTGTACCTAGATACCGAAGCTCGGTACTCTCCATTTGTGTAGCCCAACCAAGTTGTTACCTACCCCCCACTGGCCCTATTGTGAGGCTGCAAAATACCAATCACAAGAGAGGTGGAAAGGCAACACTTTGGAAGTACAGACTAAAAGTTAAACCAAGTGTAAGATGAAACACTAAATTGATGGTGATCCACTCTTCAAATATGTTACTTCTCTCTATCTCAGTCTTGAGAACTTTACTACAGATGTACGGACTACTGTAGCGTTGGTGTGGAAGAATTTCATTGTGTCTCGCTAAGCTGCCCAAATTCTCGCTAATTTGCGTCACAAAAAAGAGACATATATAGTTTCATTTTAATTTGAAACATACCATTCTTCGCTTAACTATGTCGGCGTCACTCGCCGCAGGTCACCGGTAATCGCCACCTAAACCTAAACCTTCCTTTCAGTCCCCAACACAGCTTAATGAAGCGCAGCATCACCCAACCGTTGGTGAGAGAAAATTAGTTTGCGACACTTTTGTGACGGCTCCTGTTACATGGTGCTTGCAATAAGAGAGCTTAAAAATTTGGACCTAGGAACGAATTCCAGGTTGGTTTTCTTTGTATGCTACCACTCCTTGGGGTGCACTTCTTGCGTATTGAAACCTCACAATCATAGGTACCTTGAATTTGCGTGCTCCAGAAAACTGGAGATTACCTCCCTTGTTTTTAATTATAGTTCATAACGCATCAATCTGTATGCCATTACTACGACATCGATCATATAATCATATCTAATATATGACATCTATGCACGACCAACTCCAACAAAAAACCTTAACTTAACTTCTGTTGTAATTGTTGAAGAGAAACCTTAATATTCACCATACTTCTGTAATTACTTGAGCTCGAATGTAGACAGTTCGATCTGTCTCTATTGGATACTCTACAACCAATCTGAAACATACCACAACATACCCTTTTACTAATTCATCAATTCACCTTCTTAATAGAGCTGAGTTGAGGGCTTCTAGCAGTGTAGAAGCCAAGAATGAACTGATTATCCTAACCTCTGCCTCGGCTCTCCAAGGTTTTCAATACTCCTCTTCAATGTTAAACTTCTATTCCGTTGAATTGATGATCAAACATTCCACTCAGACTTTTATAATATTTAAGTTTGTGTTACTTTGGAGATTCGAGAAGGCCGATTTCCGACTCTGTACCACAGAGGGTTCCTCGGATTCTTTCTAGCTAATGATTATCTATAAAAAAACCAAATACTCAATTATTTCTCTATTGTAAAGTATATTTGAAAGGTTATCTGGTTGTATATTGCTAGAGAATGTGCCTTCACTAGTCTTTGTCTTAGCAATGGTGATGCTGAAACATTCTACAACTGAAAAGTTTTGCCATCACATTATTAATAGTAATTATAGTTTTCATTCACAGCTAATTTTAAAAGGAAGGATATATTGCAACATCCAATTCCAAATTCAATTACTCCTGGATCCCATGTTTTCTTCTAGACCGTATATCCCCTCTGGAGATCGAGACCTGGGGTCCAAAAATAATTTCAATTCAATTTCGTCATCGATGAAATCAAGGAGAGACCTTTCATCTGCCACACGTACAATCGAATCGAATCTCATTATAAATCTGTATGCATTAAGTACCCGTCGATATAAAAACAAAAGTTCTAGACCTCTTACATTTTGGGTGGAAGCCACTTGGCTGCGTCGCAACCTTATTTTCGATCTCGCATGCTATCGTACCTAGCGCTCATCAGATGAGTACCCCCCACCCTTTTGTACCATAGATTCAACAAAGGTCTAGCCCACGGGGAAGAGCTCCCGACACTTTGTCCTCTATTTTTAGAAGAACTTATAGTGAAAGTCTAAGTTTCCCCTATGACGGCTTTGAAGCATGTATCCTCTACATATATTCACGTAATATGTCCGGATGTTCTTGGGGACATGACAACCCAGGAAATCTACGTTCGAGGCTCTTTAGCGCACTCTGATCGATCAGTACCGCAATAGTTAGGGTGTCGCATTTTGGTGATTTTGAGGCACCCGCAAACATACGTCAAAGGAGCATATCTGCGCATATCAACTCGCTCGAAAAGGTGTGGAATCTCGACTTTTCCCCAGGTCGAGGTCGCAATTAATTGTTGTATAGACAATCTTCACCATATGGTTGGTGCCTCTTAATCGTTTGTGCTAATCTTAAAGGTTGATCTACTGTTTATTCAACTATACCTATTTATATCTACTGTTAGGAGTATTGCTTTTGCCGCTCGAGCGGCATTTCTTTCAATGAATAATACATGCTATAGAACAGGTTTGGCCTGAGGTGGTATTATGACTGCTGATAGTCTACAGAACTGTAGGTATCTCCTATTGGTTAGGAGTGCGGAATACAGTTTGGGTCGGACTTTATGGATCAGGGTGAATAGTAATAGGAGGTAATTTGTTCTTTTGATATCAAAGAAGTTTCTTATCTTCTTTGATTCTATTGTTTCTTTCAACAAGAATTTTCCTTCTCCTTCTAAGATCACTAAGTTATTAATCATGGGTTAAACTCTGCTAAACGGTCTCCCTCGATCTTCTTTTCATCCAACTTCCATTCGTCTACTCCACTCCAGTCTACACTCACGTCTCTTAAGCCTGACATATCTGTGTTCTTCAAGAACATCAGACGTTCACGTTGCCAACTATCCTGGACGTCGTCGAACGCCTTATCCCATATCTTATCGTACACCTTCTTGATTTTCGCCTGTTCCTTTTGTCTAACCTCTTCTAATGCCATCCATTCCATATGTTTCAAGTCATCTGAAGAAGGCTCATAGATATGCCAGATCACATAGTGTGGTAATCCGATCACCAGGTACCCCATGTTCTTACTCAACTTTCCGAACGCTTCTGTTTCAGCATGCTTCTCGAACGAGAAGGCTGGAAAGTGTGATCCTGTCCTGAACACGCGCGCTTTGGTCAAGATCGAAACACCCCCAATTCCATCCAATTCCATCTCCACTTCAGGGTCGCCGTATGGGTCTCTTAAATAGGCCAAATGTGGCCTCCATGTTTGGTACTCGACGTACCCCTCAACAATACATGCATCTTCATCCAATGTTTCTGCCAACTGCAATCCCCCGTCAGATTCTTGCCAACTGTTCAAATCGTATGGTTGTTGGTTACCTAACCAGTCTGGTAAAGGTCTCCAGACATTAGGAACAATCACGTCTTTGTCGTGGTGCATCAAATCTTCTAGAATCGTACGTGGAACAGTCTCCACGTCTGCGTCTCTCCAGTACACAAACGAATGGTATGGTTTGATGGCGACAGTCCACAACCAATTACGTGCTCTTGCCATCAACTTACGTCTTGGCCCCTGCGCTGCAAACCCGTGACGGTCAGAGAACCCTTGTCCAATAACTTGTCCAAAGTCCTTTTCATAGATCTCAATCTCACCAAAGTGCATTTTCGAGTTTGGATCGCTCTGTACTTCATTCAAGTGTCTCTTAAGTTCTCCCATGGTATCATCCAGGGAGTCGGACACCAAGAAGGCCAAGTCAATCAAGTTGTGTGGGTATGTTAAGTTCTTCATGTGTCCAAAGAACATGGGTAAATGAGCTGCTGCGTCTCTCAATGGTACGCAGAACAACACACGTTCTTCGTATTGCCATCCATTGGCACTTCCGACATAGTGTCCCAAGTCAAAGTATTGGACTTGGGAAACACTGCTGAAATCGGGCGCATATAAAGAAGGTTCATAGTACGAGTACCCGAATCGTATGAAAGATAGCACAACAACTATCGTCGCCACTAATGCTATCAACTTGGCCTTGACTGTGCCAAACACTCCCTTTGTACTCTTCAAATTTATCCCACTCTCCAGTACCTTATATTTATGCCCAGCTCCTCGAGGTTTTTCCTCATAATCATACGGAGTCATCTGTACCGAACCCGCCATTTGTTCTAAGCTTAGACGTGTTTTAGGTTTCAAGTATTTTCAATTAGAATCAATGATAATCAATTAGTATCAATGAATATCAATGGTAATTACAACAAAATATCAACAGAATGATCAACAATAATCAGCGAATCAACAATAATCAAGTCAATATTCAACAGTAAACACCGAACCAATAATAATTATCTGATAATCAACTATAATGTTCAACCAAGGTTTGGTGATGTCTTGTAGGTTGATGTGGTGATGATCTGACCTTTTAAAATGAGTATACAGATTGATTGAACTGTAAAGGTGCTGCTATCTCACCGGTTGGTCTATATAAATCAAACACAGTCGTCTAGTCTCGCTCGACTCTTACGGTACCGATGGAGATGTTCAGTTTCTTTGAACGTGTTATGATTTTTTTTTCAACACAACAAAAAATTCATCAGTCGAAAAGCTAAAATTTCGTCGTAATGAGCTTCAATGATTGGGACTGTGGACTAGCGAGATGTTGTGTGGTTGAGGGAGTAAATGTATGGATTTTACATAGTTTATGTTTTAGTATCGAGTTATTAAATGAGTTTATCTACTTGGGGTTGACCTTACATTACTCTAGTCAACTTAAATTCACGGGTTATCTTATATTTGGAATAGATTAAGATTATGAATTCGCGTTACTTCACCTAGATAAAAGTTACCTCGACTCGATAGTTTAGACACTTGTAAGATTTAAGTCCGAATTGAAATCATTCAAGACGTGATTTTATAGTTATTCCTCGAAAACTTTCACTTCTTATGTCATGTATCATTAACATTAATACTCAATGATTACGATACAATAGAATCTTCACTCGCAATCCTTCTCCTGCCATCTCCTGCCATCTCATGTCACTACATTCCTTTGATTCGAGAGTCGTGTAAAGATTAATTACAAAAATAATACGAGTAGAGATAACAACTATTTGGAGCCGCGTATACTGTACACTGTGGCTTGCTCAGTTATAACTGGATTATGAATCTGATTAAGGATACTTGCAGTTAATCACGTAAAATAAATAGGGATATTCTCATCTCAATCCGGTATAATTGACATGATCTAAATTGAATATGATGAACTTGGCACTAATATAATTAACTTACTTTAAACCTTCATACATATTAATTTAAATTGATTCTCCTTAAATCTTATATTTCTTTCTAATCTTACATACCTTTCTAATCTTCTTTATCTTACATAACTTCCAGTGTTTAGCCAATATCCAGTAATCTGTTCTCTACAATTCCGAAACAACAGATAGAGGTACCATATATGGAACCTTGTGAGAAACACCCTGTTTACATTACCGAAACAACAGAGGTACCATTCTGGAACCTTGTGCGAAACACCCTGTTTGCATTCGTAAACATCCCTTCCTTCAACGAAACAACAATAAACTGCGATCCTTTGAATCGCGTCTTGATCAAATGCCCAATGTTTTGTGTATGTGATAAGTCGAGCGCCGCATCAACCTCGTCTAAAATGTACATTGGTGCGGGTTTGAATTGTAAGAGTGCCATGATTAACGACAACGCAATAAGCGACCTCTGTCCACCACTCAACTCTACCAAACTCTCTTTCCATACCTCTCCTAATTTCACCTTCACTTCAAGTCCCTTGGTAACATCCATCATATCCACACTAACCAACTTCGCAAATGAACCAGGAAGTAAATCTGCAAAGATTTGCCCAAAGTCAACAGACACCTTCTGGTACGTTGTGTTCAACGTATCCCTCTTATATCCGTTCAACTTATCAATAGTATTGACAATCTTACTCTTATCTTTCTCAATGGTCTTCACCATATGCTTCAACAGTGTTTCTTTCTTCTCCACATTGTCGATCATACTCATGATATTCACATTAACCTTACGTTTCATTCCTTGGAACTTCTCATCTAATGCTTCCAATTGGGCATAACTTTCTTCCAAATTGATATTACGGTATTGCAGAACTAAGTTGTCCAAAATATTACTGTCAGTCACCCAATCATGTTCTTGAATGATTTGATCCAACTTGCTCTTGAGACTACTTGTTATCCCTTCAGACTTCTCCAATTCATGTGTCAGCTTTTGAATCTCTAACTTAGAGTTACCAACCACTTCATTCTTCTGCTTGATGATTTGAATCAATTCATTGATCTCGTCATCCAAACTAAGTAAGTTAGTTCTCTCTTCCTCAAGTTCAGCTTTACATAAATTTAATCGGTCCGTCAGTTCTTGGATTTTAGTAGTTGATGTTTGAACCAGAAGATTCATCTCCTCAATACTAGTTGTGGTGGTCTTGAGAAGATCTTGTAATGTATTCAATTCAGACTTTTGTTGTTCATTGTCGATTTGCATCTGCTGGTATTTATCAGTTTGACGTTCCAACTCTTGTTGTTTGGATTGCAAGAGTCGTTTCATTTCCATGATCTCCTTCTTCAAACCTTTCAATTTGCTTCCCTTGTCGTTTTGAAACTCACTGATATCTTTGCTAATTTTATTGATCTCTTCTTGGTATAAAGCACAGTTTTGCTGTTCCTCTGCAATCTTAGCTGAGAGTGTTACAATCTCATTTTCATTGACTTGGTACGTCTTTAAGATCATCGATGATGGGTTGTTTTCTAACTTCTTTTCCAACAACGATAATTCGTACTTTTTCAAGTCTATTTCATTCTGTAATGACTTTGTACTGCTAACCAAATGTTCAACACGACTCAACTCTTGTCTCACCAGCTCCAACTCTCCTTGTACTTTGGAAAGTTCCAGGTTCAAGTTATTGAACTTTTGAATCTTGAGTAATATCGATGATCCACCTTTACGTGATCCTCCAGATAAGTTTCCCTCTGGGTCATATACATCTCCTTCTAAGGTGATTGATCTTGTTCTGATCTTTGGATCAAACGTGATTGTTTTCGCTGTGTGTGGATCATTGCAAATGAAGGTGGTTCCAAAAATGTACTCCATAGCTTTTAACAACTCTCCTTCAAATTCAATTAAGTTCAACGCAAGTTCTACCTTGTTTGGAGTGAGCTCTCTCGCGTAGTCTACAATACGTGGTTCAACCGATCTTGCGCTGATTTTGTCTAATGGAATGATGGTCACTCTACGTTTAAGTTGCCCTCGTTCAAGTAATTGTGATGCGACTTCACTGTTGTCCACAATTACATTGTACAATCTATTCCCTGCACAAATTTGTAATGCCAATGCCTTGTTGTCTGATGAGGTTGGTAAATTAAAAAGTTGTGCAACAATACCACGTACCAATGAATCGTCGAATTGAGCATGTGGTCTCAGGTAATTGAATCCAATGTTCCCAACATCTCGTTCCATATAATGTAATTCTTGCTTTAATTTGTTGCTTTGGTTGGAAAGTGATCCTTCTCGTTGTCTTAACTCATTGATAACCTTTGTTGGTTCGAATCCTAATTTACTGTTGAGTTCTACTTCTCTCTCGTAGATATCTTCTTTGTATTTGGCAGTACTTTCAAGTAAGGCAGCATTTTCAGACCGTGCTTTGGTTAATTTAATCTCATCATTCTTGATCTGTGTCAGTAAATGTTCAATTTTTAAGTTGGATTTTTGGATAAATGTCGATGCATTGTTGAGCTTTTCTTTGACTTCGTTAAGTTGTGATGTATATCCTGTGCTTACACTTCCATCTGATGAAACTCCAGTAGATAAGGTTGAAAGCAATTCTTCCTTTTTGTTGAACTCTTCTTTTAACGAATTCAATTGACCATTGGCTTCATTGAATTTCGATTCATAATTGGCATAATTTTGTAAGTTGGTATCTAAAAGGGTTTGGATATCTTGGATTTGTTGCTGTACCTTTATAAGTTTATTATTTTCATCTCTCAAGTTATCTTGTGTGATATCTTTTGATGTTGTTAATCTAGTGATTTCATTGCTTAAGAGTTGTTCTTTTTGTTCCAAGTCTTTAATTTTCCCATCATTATTTGCTTCTGATTCTCTTTGTTTTTTCACTTGGTTCAAGTCATCATTCAAGTTGTTAATTTCTATATTCAATCGTTCTATTTCAAAGTTCAATTCTGCAAGTCGTGATTCATGTTGTGATAAGAAATTCAGGTGGTTTGTGAATTTTTTAGACAAGTTTAAATAGTCATGAGCAGCAACGATTCTTGAGAGTTTTTCCAAGTCGATTTGAGTTTGTTGGAATTCTAAAAAGTTACGTTTTTCATTTCGTAACTTTTCTAGTTTAGGTTCTATTTCTTCTTTAAGGAGGTTTCTTATTTCTATCAATTTAGCTTCCTTTTTTGCCATTGTTTTCTGTGCTTTATCCTTACGTTCTTCAAAAGTTCTAGTCCCCGCTGCTTCTTCAATCAAAGATAAGATTTCAAGAGGTTTCATGTTAAGTACCTTAGTGATCTTACCCTGCATGATCAAGAAGTTAGGGTTATTAATATTCAACTGAACAGATTGGAATAAATTAAGTACTGTTTGTTGCTGTGCCTTATGACCATTGATCAAATACTTGGATGATCCACCAAGAATGATCTGTCTAGTAACACTAATAGTAGCACAATTCTCGAAACCAATAGGAGACTTGGAGATCTCATTATTATTGAATACAATAGTCACACTGGCCTTCGTCACACCTGCTTGACCACGCTTATAGATCAAATCCTGTAAGTTCGAAGCACGTACTGTAGTCATAGAAGCAATACCCAAGACAAAACATATCGCATCCAATATATTAGATTTACCAGATCCATTCAACCCAGTAATAGCATTGAATTGATGATCCCATCCGGATATCACTGTACGTGTAGCATAGGACTTAAACCCATCTATAATCAACTCCTCAACCTTCATCTCTGCTGCTTTCTCTTTTGTTATGGAACGCGTTCAAAATAAAAAGCCAAACTTGATGCTTATGTAATGTTACACAAACTGATCCAAATCGGAGTACACGTGACTCGATATTATAATTGAA
This sequence comes from Kodamaea hsintzibuensis (nom. inval.), assembly GCA_030568835.1. Classification (NCBI taxonomy): domain Eukaryota; kingdom Fungi; phylum Ascomycota; class Pichiomycetes; order Serinales; family Debaryomycetaceae; genus Kodamaea; species Kodamaea hsintzibuensis (nom. inval.). The sequence goes on from JAJMJA010000014.1 coordinate 11,862, forward strand.
AAGTCACGTTACTTGAATCTTTGCAACATTAACATATTAAAGGCGATGATCAAGGTTCGAATGAATCGTATATTGATACGGCTGGAGAGGATAGAGAGATTGAAAGGAGGTATTGGGAATGTACGGTTTAACTCATCGTTTGAAAATGTATTTTCAGACTTGAAATCAAAGTACCAACTGAAGAAGACAACTGAAGTTGAAGGTGAATCATTACAAGAGAAGATGAAAGTTATACGGAATATCGTTGCAAAATCCAAGAAGAATGATGATTTCTTATTTGATCCTTCGAATTCCAGAGTGAACCTTAATTTACCAAACCATACCTTATTTGCTAAGATCAAAAAGGAAGCACAAGAGAGAACTGAGAAGAGGTTCCATTTAGCTTCTGAATCTTGGAAAGAAATAGTAGCTGGTAATTGGAAAGGTAACTCAGATAGTAAAGTTAACAAATCACAACCTGTGGATAATGCTAATTCAGATCAAACTACTAAAGAAATCACTAGTAAAGGAACCAAAAGTATAGCATGGACAGAGAAGATTCTCTCATTTATAAGAAAGGCAACATTATCTCCAAAAACCATCAACGAATCTTTAGCTATCGGTGACTTGGTTACGTTGCGTAACGATGACCTTACCTTCTTCCTTGTTGTAGGCTCACCATCTAATATCACAGAACAATGCTATACATTTATTAACGATGAAGGTGAGATCATCTATGCAACCAAAAACGTCATTAAGCTCAGATTTCCATCTGTCGTGCCTTCGAAATACAACAGCATATTAAAGAGCTTTGTACAATTGGAAACAAAATACCTTGACATTGCACCTATAGGAATCTCAGATGATAAGTTCTCACGGTCACTCGAAGCCTTACCTAAAGAGATTCAATCGAATGAATCTAAGCAAGATGAAAAAGTGGGTGGAACTACAAACGAATCTAAAGACTTCTTGGTATCGCTGGCTTCCTCGCAATTCTTAACAAACAGTAATGTGAATACCTTTCAAGTACCTGTGGCAGCAAGACAATTCTTTGGCCCTGCCTTGACAGACATCTCCATTAAAGCACATGATGAAACTTTCAAAGTAACAAACCGTTTAGAGCAACTTCACAAGATACTTCAATATGATGAAAACGGAGATGTGTTAAACTCTCCAAGAACATTCTCCATCTTTGAACTTATGCATCTTGTATTCTCATACAACACCTACTTTGTTAGTGATATACCTTGGAGTAAAAAGTATGCTAATTATAGACGACCTAAAGACTTTGAACACCAAAGCTACCATGTTTCTAAGGTCTTAGCATTCATCAACGCACTTAGAAAGCATCCAAGGTTATACAATATAGATCACCATGTACTGGGATCCAGTCCAACTAGTGTTACCATTATTCCTACTAAAAACTCAAGCAACGTATCTGAGTCTGTTGAGTACATGAAAGAATCAACCCACAGTTTTGTTAAATACTACCTCTCTATTATCAAACCATCTAAGAAGTCAAAGTCTGTTGCAAAACCTGAGATTTATGATCGAATCGTTGAAATGTTCAAAGACTATGTTATTGGGAATTTCACAAACGATTATGCAGCTGAAAGTAATTTAGTTGCGATTGTTCGTTTAGTTGATGAAGCTATTGGAACTAATCCTGGTGACATAGGATATTCATACGAATATTCTCGAGCAAGAGCTTACAAGTTACTTAATGATTTAGAGATTGCAAAAGATAATGAATCCTTCAAAAACCCAGTATTCTGGTCAAGGTCGTTGAAAATTCCAGGTGCAAATACCTCAATGAAATCCGAATTATCTAAAGAATACTACGACTATATCGATGCTCATGGAAAATTGGGTGTGGATAATGACTTTTATCAACAAGATCGCCTTGCTGGAATTAGAGAGACATTTGACAAGAATGTTCCAGTGTATTGTATTGATTCACCAACAGCACATGAAATCGATGACGGGCTTTCAATTCATGAAGAGGGTGACAACTATATTATATCTACTCATGTTGCAAACCCCTCCTCCTATATCAAACCCGAGTCTCTTTTGAACGAGTTTGCATTCACAAAGGGAAGAACCACGTACTTACCTGAACAGGCATCTTTGATGTTGCCTCAATACATTTCAAAGGTTTCAGGTTTAGGAGTTGACGGGAAAGACACTAGACTGTTTGTTGTTCAGTACAAGGTGAAGAAAGACGCAATTGATCTGACATTGGAGTCACTGCTTACAATGCCATCTTTGAAAAGAATTTACAATGAAATCTCGAAAAGTATCACTATTAAAGTGGTAACTGCTAGTAACTTCCCATTAAAGTACACTTATGCTCGAGTCAACGAGGTCTTATCTGATGAGAACTTGATCAAAACGTATGAAGAAAATGGTAAAAGTGGTGACAGTCACTATGATAATTTGCATAAACTTCATAAACTTGCAACTATCTTCAACAAGTATAGAATCGTTGTTGGGAGAGGAGTTCAATTTGAAGTTCCTAGTGGTATTGTAAAGGTCGAACAGACTGAAGAAACCAGCACTACACAATCCAAATTCTTTAAGCATAATGATGGATATGAGTTACGTCCTGCAAATTCAAACAAGGTTATCAAGATCTCAGGAAATAACGCTCAAGGTAGTGACTCTAAGTCTCAAGTACTTGTTTCTGAGTTAATGATTCTTGCTAACCATGCGACTGCTTTATATTCCTGTGAGAATGGCATTAGAACAATCTTTAGAACTCAAGACATGAAATTGCACCCAAATGTTAAAAAGGAAATCACCAACATGATGAACGGTGGGAAGGCAAAATTGAGTGAAGAAGAGTTGAGCAAGTTGTTTACTATATTGACTGCAGCTAAAACAAACACTTTTTCGAAACCTCATGAATCATTAGGTGTGAGCACATATACTAACGTGACGTCGCCTTTAAGACGGTATTCTGATATTCTCAACCACTGGAAAATAGAAGATTACTTGTTGAAGCAAAATGGCCAAGCCATTGAAGACTCAGTCCCAGACCACGAGATGCAGTTTATTGGAGACCACTTACAGAGTATGGAAATAGTCAACTCATGGGCTCAAAAGTTTTCTAATAAGTTCTGGGAAGGAGTATTTTTGAAGGAATATGCTGAGATGTTAAACCGTGGGGAAATCCCTGAGATTGATAGAATTCCATACAGATTGTTGATCAAATCAAGTCCAAAGAATGGAAATTATGTTAGTGTCGACTTTTTGGGATTCAACAACTTACTGTGTAAGTTGGAGATAGGAGAGGGATCTGAACATGAATTCTTCAAGGGAATCAAGGTTGGGGATATTATTGAAGATGATGGTATTAGGATCCAGAGTGTTGATTATGTGGAAAATGAAGTTGTCTTTGAATGTACTTAAAAGGCATAAAGGTGTTGGAATCACTTGTATAAAGAAATGTAAATAGGTAACACCATGTATATTAGATAACTAGATCTATAGGTAACGTACATCAAGACTCTACAATAGGATTTCCTGTTCACTTTTAATTTTTGCAAGTATTTTGCAACCATATTTATATAAAATCTATTAAGCCCATTTCCCAATTAATGCCATTGCAAACCCACCTAATGATAAGAAGAAGAATGCAGTTAACATTCTCTTCATTCCTTTATCATTATTGAACTCCTTTGAGTACATGAAGTCGTATGCCATCAATTCGACAAGAGAGTTGTAAATCAACACTCCAGCACAAAATGCATCAAACACTCCTGTTGTTATTAATGCAGTCCGTGAACCCGGTGGGTATGTTTTTCTTACTCCAAGTCCGATTGCGATTGCAGTTGGAGTAGTTAAAGAGTAAGCTAATGAGAGTAACCATGGAATGTACCATCTATGTTCAGGCCATGGAGTCATTGCGAAACGAGAACCTAAGCCTAAACCTTCGAACATTTGATGGAATGCTATTGCAGCATAGAGTGTTTTGAACTCATCTCCAGCAATAGCTAAAGAAAGTCCAACAAATACAGAATGGAATATTATACCAAACTCAAGAACAAAGGCATTGAGGATTTGCAGAGAGGTGTTTTCCTTTAATTCTAACTTTGCAGCCTGCTCAGCACTTTGACTTTTAAGGTCTTCCTTTGAACCTAAATCAGCTTCTTGTAATTCCTTATTTTCGAAAGCCATTTGTTCAACAAGTGCTTGCTGTTTCACTCTATCTGATATCTTTTTATGAGCAACTATATCGAAGAAGAACATAAGAAATACTCCCATTAATGCTATACCTTCAGGCCAAGTATAATCATCCCAAACTCCTCCTAAACATGGGTCTGATAAGGCTTGGCGAGCTTCAGCCAACAAATGTATAAACCCAGTTGCAACTATAACACCAGAACCCAAATATCTCAATACAAAGAAGACCCAAGTTGGAAACTTAAAGATCAGCGATTTGAGTGCTATTAAAGGAAGAAATGAACCTATTGCTGATACTGCAAATATAACAAACACAGCCAGAATACGCGCACCAAAATGTTCACCATCATAGTTATTTCCATTGAAACATGTATCCCTATTCGCTAACATTTTTTTACTTACCAACAAGTTGTTCAATAAGAGGATATACTTGTTTATTTAAACTCATTCCCAAAGGCCGGGCTTGGATACCTGTGCTCCATTCACCCAGTTGCCAAGAAATTGGGTGCAAAATCTAAAATGCTCATCACCCTAGATGAACCGGTACTACTAAGGTGACAATACGAATAATAATTATAGGGAAGGTAGTATGGGTTTGAGGTGTACACTTGTTCATGCTGATACTGATTATGCATTAATGTGGTTTTTGACATATCACAAAGTACTAGGTATGAGAGTTTATATTTAAATTAATGTTAGAGTGAAAAGATTGAAACGAAAATTGACAAGATTGTTGGAAAAGATTATCCTATTGTTATCTCCAATTACAAGATCTTGAGTGAACTAAGGACTTGGAAATAGTTGACTAAGACATTTAATTACATTTCTGGTCAAACACCAAGTAAAGTAACTAGAATGAAGACATTCTTGAAACATAGCCTCATCTTATTGTGATACGTCAAGATAAATTGTACATAATAGAAAAAAATATTATACAACCTTGATAGACATAAATCGATTTAATATTCAATTGGATCGTTTATCAACCTGATCTAATTAATAATACTAGTTAATTAGAATCTTCATATTGATGCACTTCTTAACATACATTTATTTAATTATACGATGGACCCACGTGACTTTTGCAGCAATTTGAACATAACCACAAATTGGTATCAATTTTTTCAATCTAAAAACTACTGTTGAGGTTAGACTACCTTGGTAGTCTGATTAGAAGAGTTTTCTTCAATTTATTATATTATGCTTAGATAATTGGACATTTAAACTGTTAGGGTTTTGCTAGTGGTTGCAGTTCATGAGATGCTATTTAAGACAGAAGTTTGAGGTTAGAATAACCTTTAACCTTTTAACTACTAATATTCAATTTTCAACTGCAACAACTAATACAATTACCTATTAACTGAATCATCCTCTTAACCATTTAAAATCAATACTGTTGCACATAATCTAATGCATTTCTCGTACTAAGTTATCAATTGATTCAATACAATTCATGATATAATATCATTAAAAATACTACAATGAACATAAACTCATTACAATCACGTCATAACACTCTTTCAATAAACACCACCCAACACTCATCGCCAGATCAGCAGTGATCTTCAATCAATCTAAAGTATGTTTACTTAAATCAATATATCCTGTATACACACCACCACGGTATGCGGCTTCTCCCAATCGGGATCGAAAACATGAGGATTAAAAAAACACATCAAAAAAGACCAAAGACCAAAGACCAAATAGAAGTAGAATCCAAGATGGATGCTTCCATTCGAAAACCATTTATATCCACTGTGGATCATCTACCCTGTGATGTAATTCGGTCCATCTGGTTTGTCCAATCTTGTAATATAGCAATTGATAAGTTGAATACTCGACTAGATGAGATATTCTTACAGATACAAAGAGGTGATAGACTGAGCACTAAACTTCAAGATATTGTTGAGATACGACGAGCCATAGAAAGATATTCAGCTGAGTCTATACAAGAAGCAAAAGCATTGAAGAACCAGTTAATAACACATAAAATCTATTTAAGTGACGAGATCGAACAACTAGAACACACTGCAAACGTTAAAATAGATGCAGCACAAGAAGAGGAGTTGGGGAAACAATTAAAGAAACATTATGAAGAAAATCCTTTAGCTTCACATAAAGAAGCTGTGGAGGAAGAAGAAAAACATAGTAAAGAAATAAGCAATAACAAGGAAACTGGCCCTGGCTTGAAACTCATATTGAAGATTCCAAAAGAAGACAACAAACTGAAGATAAAAATGCACAAGGAGATCCAACGAAAGAAGTTAGAACAAAGTAAAAGGAAAAAGAACTTGAAACTCGCTAAAGAAGTGAAAAAGGAGAAGAAGAAACATGACAAGATCTTGTCAAAGAAGATACTTAAGGTAGAAGCCGAAATTGAAGATGAAGCTGAACTTTCAGAAGAAAATGAGGAATATTGTTTCTGTAAGCAAGGATCGTTTGGACCAATGATTGCTTGTGATTATAAAGGATGTAAAAATGGAGAATGGTTTCACTACAAATGTGTTGGACTTCAGAAATCACAGCAATTGGTTTCCCGATGGTTTTGTTCTGAAGTCTGCAAAGAAGAATATAACGGGAAGAGAAAGAAGAAAAGAAGATGGTAAATTATTATTCTTATTCATCAATTGGATGTAAATTCCCAAGACCAAAAAATGAAATGATGATAATGAGATCAGATATTGCAATAAAATATTCTCTGAAACCTGAACCACCTCAGAACACATCTTAAGAATTCAGTTCCATTCATTAAAACCCAACCATGAACCTACCCACGAACTAACTAACGAATTTATTTGACACGAAACACGAAAAGATAACATAGATTATCTCTTATTTAATTGCTTAACCTTAGCAGAGTAGAACACTCGGAGGGAAAAGTTTATAGAATGCAATTTACGAAGTACAAACATGTAGAAAATCATCATAGATTTTTGAAATCTTCAAAGTACAACATTATTAATATATAATTAAATGCTAATAGTCTTTAGTTACAATACATACACTTTCAAAACGTCTATTATCTATACCGTCAACAACTCCAACATTCCCGCAATCTCATTCGACTCTTTACATTTTCTCACCTCCAAGTTGATTCTCTTTAATAAATTAGCGAATGCCTCTTCAAGGTCCACCGATTTATCAATTAAAGGACCGTACATCTCTAATATAATGGCAAGGAAATCGCACACAATGTTAATCGATCTGGCGTCATCCAAAGTTCTTGTGAACCACTGTAAGATAGGTAACAACGATATTTCGTCTCTACCATACAATGCAATTCTGATTTTACCTCTCTTTTTCAATTCATTGAGTACTGTTGCAGTGACTTCTTTTTGAAGACCAGGCACAAATGCCGCGTCCAATGCTTCTGACCATCTGAAAGAGTTCAAGTGTCTTTCAAAAGGTTTCAATTTTTTGGTTTGTTGTGAAGTTGAGTTAACAATGCGGTGTTCTTCGTCTCCGGTATAGTCTTTACCTCTCATCATTCTACCGTAAGCTTTGGTACGCTCTTGCTTTACTCCTTGTTGAACACTAGGTTCGGTTTTTCTTGTTCTGATTGAAATCAATCCTGAAGTCAAACCAGTGACGAAATGCTTATGGTTGTTCATAGCTGGTGATACTGCACAGCTTAACACACCACCTGAACCAAACTTCCATCCAAACTTGACGTCCCAGTTCGAGGTAGTGTAATCAAAGATTTTGACATGTCCATCAAGTGAACCAACCAATAATCCACGGTCTCCAGTGTCGTGTAAGGTGGTTGTTGATTTAGTAAAGTTGTTTAACTCATGTATTTGAGATCCTCTAGATAAATCCCAAATCTTCACCACAGGTCCACCAGCCGATACCAAAGTAGTTGGTGAGATAGCCAAGACGTCTTCTACAGGATTCTGTTGGTTGAACAGAGAAATCAACTGCTGTCCACTCGAGTTTCTTGTGTCGAATATCCTTACCATTCCATCATAACATCCAGTGGCTATTAAGTTTGGATTTCCTGGTATGAAACTCGCACTTCTAATATAATCAGAATGATAAGAATCATCCAACTGTAAAATAGGTCCCTTTGTTGTTTGTGAGATATCATAAAGACGGACCACTCTGTCGTCCGAACCAGTAACCAACTGGTTTCCGATCGTTGCATGAAACTTGGCAACATGTGTAGGGTGAGAAGAAGGACTCAAGCTCACCAATATATTACGAGGTTGATAACTATCATAAATAGATACCAATCCAGATGCATCACTAGCCACTAAAAGTTTTCCATCGTATCTGTATTCTCCACTATAGACAGTATCTCTAAACCTCGAAAACGTCTTCACTACTTGACGAGTCTTAGACAGGAATACTTGGATTCTAGTAGAACTTGTCACAGCGAAATCATTTGGTGACGCTGGATTGAAATGAACTTTTGTTATTGGGTGGTTTTCCTTCACCAATTGAGGATTAGTATATCCTCTCCAATACCTCTGCTCAGGTGTCGTCTGACCAGGTAAGGTAGCATTCCTCACAAGAGCTATCTTCTGTTTACTAGATGACATTGATGATGATGCTTTTAAGATGAGATGAGGTTGATAAAAGTTTTTTGTGTGTGCGCTACCACGAATTAGATCTCACGAGCTCACTAATTGTTCGAGAGAGGAGGGTAAGGAGAGTGGGAGTAAAAGGAGTTATAAAGGGGGGATATGATAGAAATGAGAACACTACTTGATCAGAATTTTATAAGCAGAAACATTTGCTTCTTTAAATATTCAAAATTAATACTCATTTGACTAATTGTGTGTTACTGTTTGATTACTTCAGTATTTTTTTACTGATGGAGTTTTGCAGCTGAAAAATTGTTCACTAAATTACTGAAGATACTAATGATTTATAGTGATTGAATTTTGCGATGGATTACATTTCAACGTATAGTTGGTAAATTCCAATACAATGAATTGTATTCTTTTAGAGAATAAGCACTAAAGGAAGTTGCTAGAGTTCACTATCTTCAGTAATTTTCCACTAACTCATCTCTTCTTCATTCTCACTAAAATTTTTCACTTTACCAGGTCTTCATTCTTCATTAACGATTTGAATAATCCACTTCTAAATAGTCTATTATCTCTCACTACCATTCTACAATTAAGGCAAGCTTTGTATTTATTTTACTAATTACTCCACCAATTATCAATTCTCATTGGTAATTCTTTACAAGTCCTTCTTCAAGGTACCCATGAAGGCGTGCTTTTCAGCTGGGGTTTGGAATCTACCCTTACCGAACTTAGAGGCGGTGTCGATCCACTTCAAGTTAACTTGCTCCAAAGCTCTTCTGGAGGTGTCAACGTACAAGGACTTTCTCAAGGTAACAACTCTCTTCTTGATACCTGGGATAGAACCCTTCAACAAGACAAAGTCGTTAGCGACGTTACCGTATCTAACGAATCCACCCATTGGGTTGATGGTCTTCTTAGTTCTGTCGAACTCAGTAGCACCGTTAGACTCGTTGTCACCGGAACCGACTCTGTAAACCTTGTGGTTGATAGAGGTTCTGTGGTGGTAACCGTTTTGACCAGCTCTGGCAACAGTCCACTCAACGTTAGCTGGATGCCAAGCACCGATACAAGCAACCTTTCTCAAACCTCTGTGGGTCTTTCTTGGCAACTTCTTGGTTCCCCATCTGTGGGTAACACCCTCGAAACCGTGACCCTTGGTGACGGCAACAACATCGATCATTTCGTTTTGCTCAATGACGCTGTCGACGGAAACAGTCTTTTCAAAGTGTTCCTTGGCCCAGTCAACCTTGTCGGAGACGGAACCACCGTTGATTTGGATCTCAGCCAAGTGAGCCTTCTTTTGGACCAATGGGGTCTTCTTGACTTGAGTGTGAGCCAAAACTCTAACGACAGAAGCGTACTTCTTAATTCTAGCCAACTCACGTTCAACATCAGCACCCTCGGAAGCGTACTTAGAAGAGTACTTGGTGAAAGCCTTTTTCTTAGACTTGTACCAGTTCTTGTAGAATCTTCTCTTGACTTCGTCACTCAAGTGTTCAGCCCAGACGGTAGTCAAGGATCTCAAACCTCTTGGGGTTTCGACGTAACCAACAACACCAACAATAACTAATGGTGGAGTGTCGACAACAGTAGCAGCTTCAACTACTTCTCTCTTGTGCATCTTGGAACCTGGTCTGTCCAAGTCTCTGACAATAGTGGTCATACCAGCCTTGTAACCCAAGAAAGCAGTCAAAGCGACTGGCTTAGACTTAACATCCTTTGGGAAGGACTTAACTCTACCTTGGTGCTTGGCAGCTCTCTTTCTTGGCAAGAATCCAAGATGACCGTGTCTAGGTGCTTCGTACTTTCTGTGAGACATATTAAAGTTATCAACAACTGGTTTTTAAAATCTATTTGGAGGGGGGATTTATGATATATTTATATCGTGTGAAAAATTTTTATTGAGGCATCAAATTTGAAAATTTTTCAGTTGGTCGTGCGAGGCTAATTTGACGTTAAGTCTGAGGGTTACGCAGTTGGTAAGTTACGCTTGTGGGTGCAAAAAAAAAACCTATACAATGAAGGAGGGGTGGAGGATGGGAGTGGGATAGATAAGTTTGATTGAATTTATTGACCATGATAATGAATTGGTTAATTGAATTATTCTTCTGGTGATATAATTGGAATATATTAGTTATAATTGACATATTCCAATTATCAATCTTTCACTTTAGTACACAAACCAGTGAATCGGAAGATGATCAAAATATATTGCACATCCTAGCCACTTTATGCATTGCTACATGAAAAGTAACAAGTATCACAACATGGTGTACTACCATTTTAAACTCCAATCTAAATTAGCTACTCCTGGAGGTAAACTAAAGTCAATGCAAACCCCCTCTTCTGTTCTTCTTTCTCTTCTTTCGCAGAATATGAACTACATTGTTCTCCTGCTTTGTCTCCCAAACTAGCACTCTTCAGCTCACTAAAAATAAACCGTAAGCCTCTTATTACAATACCTTGTTTGTGCAAGTATGAAAGTAAATCTTCAATATTGTACATGTACGATACTGTAGTATATTTCTCAAGATTTGCCAATCATCACATGTACGATAAACAAGACAGGACTTGCATTAGAATAAATAGAAAACACCTTTTAATTTCCTTTTAAATTAGAGACGACAGTTCCGTTAGCATATTTTATAGACACATTTATCATACCTCTCCGTGCTTCTAAATTATACCATGTAATACATCTCATTAGAGTTTTACCGTTATTGCTCCGGCTAAACATCCTAATAGATGTTTAAACTTTCAACATTTGTGTAAAATATTCCCTAAAGCAAGCATTATGAATCAATTGTTGGTACGGCACATTGGCTATGTTGTTCCATTCTGAAATTAGTCAATTATTAATCATAATCTACATGAAATCACGAGCATGAATTTCGTTCCAAGCTGATTATCATCTCTTATTCGTATGTTCATTAAAAATAAATGTTTATAATACAAAAATGTCTACACTAGACATAGTATGTTGGCAGATTAATAGAAAATATTGAGAATTGAAGAATTGCGTAGTCAGTAAAATTGAGTAAATTAAGAAATTTGTTTACTGTAGACTTGCTGTAATGTAATTAGCCCAGGAATTGCACTTCTGAGACAGTTCAGGTGAAACCAGTTCTATTGAATCATTGTCTGTCTCTTTTGATGTGCATTATACTCTTCAATGCCAATCTGGCATCTCCAGAGTCATCCTCTTCATCGTCCTGGCTATTACTTTCGCCTTCGGAGCCATTCTGGTTGGACTCAACCTTAGATTCCAACTTTGTCTCCAACTTGTGATCGTTTAAACTCATCAAATCGTTCATTAGCTCGTGCTGTTGCGAGTCTTTGAGGGTGCCCTGAGGTGAGTCGATCAATTGACCACTCGAGCCACCACTCATGAAAATGTCTTGGTTTAACAAGAATTGGCCTGAATTCTTCTTACTATGCGCTGGTGAGTTCATGTTCATCATTGAGTACATCAATGAACTGAACTGCGGTGTTAAGTTGAATGCAAAATTGTTGCTGTTGGGTGTGAGTCCAGTTGCTGAGTATAAATAGTTCTCTTTACTGTTGGGTGTTTGTGGCACAGCTAGCGTGTCGTTGTACACCTGTTGCTTGGGCTGTTCATTGATTGATACGAGTGATGAGGCGCCACATATACTTGACGCTGCAACTCCCGTAAAATCAGAGTTGTGCCTTCTCAACAAATTAGGACCAGTAGTCCCGCTATTGTTGGCTTGTTGTGGGACTGATATTTCATCGTCAGGGAAATTATTAGAAATGTATTGTGCTTCAATTCCGATAACAGAGTTAGAGTGAGTCAATCTGGGTTTATCCAGTTTGAGTTCTTGTTGTTGGTCTTCGAATTGTTTCATCACAGAGTTCAATAGCTTGTTTTTAGCTAACCCTATTTGTTCTTTATCTATTACTTCCTCTTCTTTTTCAACCAGTCCAAAGAAATCTGAACTGAAAACAGCTTTCCCCAGATCATCTACAGTGAGCTTCAATGCAAAGTCATTTTGTTCACTTTCTCCAAGAGTTTCGTCGGCTATAGACGAAGATCTAATTGATCTGGTTGAGTTTGGGTCATTCGCATCGATTATACTTTGTGGTGTGGACGACATTGAAGGTTTCTGTACTGGTTGTTGTAGGTTAGTTGAAGTTTCTTGCTTCGGTACAAACGAAGCTGGAGGAAGTAAGTTCTTTCCAGCTTGTGCATGATCTGTGAATGAAGGGTTGCTTCCACTTATGTAGAAACTTTGGTTCTTTTCACTTGATTTAGGTGGAGTGTTGTAGAAGGAAGTACCATTATCAGCAGCTTGCATTTGTTGATGGTGTTGTTGTTGTTGACGTTGTTGCTGTAGCTGCTGTTGTTGTTGTTGTTGGTACTGTTGTTGTTGGATGATTTGCTGTTGATGTTGATGCTGGATGTTTTGCTGGAACTGGTCCTGAGTTATGTTTGAGATGTTATCCAAAGTTTTTGGGTTAATTTGGTATTGTGTAAATGAATTCACTGGTAGGTTAGCAGGCTGGGGTTGAGTTTGAGGAGTGGGAGCAGAGGAGCTTGATTTACTACTGCGTCTGTTCATTGGGGATACACCCAATGGAGACGAGGCCACTGTTTTTCTCTTCTTTTTAACTCGTGGGTTTGGCGACACCCTCATCAAGGGGGTGAAGAAGTCCGGTGCGCCCATTTTCACAATCTGGTTGGAGTTCGATTCTGCCGTTGGAGAACTACTCAACGGTGAAGTATTCACGTTGATGTTAAGTGTTGTTGTGATTTTATTTGTTAATGAAGATGGTTTCGGGGGTCTTCCTCTCTTTTTCTTAATTGGAGGTGAGTCCATGATTGAAGACGTCAGGGAGTTTCTCAGTAAAGAGCTCGGTACTTGTGGAGGAGGAGCCAGGGTGTATTGAATGTTTGGAGTTTGCATTTGAGGTTGCATTGGCATTTGAGTGTGAGATTGTAGTTGCATTTGAGATTGGGTGGCAGGATAATTCGGTATATCGTTATAGTTTGGAGTGTTATAGTTTTGATTATTATTGATACCGTTAAAGGATTGGTTGTTGTATGTTGGATTGGTGAATGAAGTACTGTTACTATTATTATTATAGTTTGTATTACTACCATTATAACTCGACCCATTAAATGTGGACCCACTATAATCTGCCGCGGCATTCATAACAACCTGAGACTGATCAATATGTTGAACATTTCCAAGATTCAGGTTCAGAATCGTCGGATTAGTAGTAGACTCACTCAAGTTCTGCATTTGCAGATAATTTTGATTCAACACACCGGTAAAATTCAAAGCCTGATACAAGTTTCCAGTAGCATACACTGTATCTACACTCAAATCAGATTGCATTGATTTTTTTTTTTTAGCCCAGTCAAAAGGTAAGTCCAAAGGGGGGAGGGTTTTGGGGAGGGGGTTGCGTCTTTCCAATGAAGATAAAGAACTGAAACAAATTCAAGGAGAATAGAAGGTTTAGAATGTAACGAATATTCTGTAGCGGTGAAAGAGGAGGACTAACAGTATATAAAGCAAAAAAAATATAACCCATCCAGCAGAGAGTCCACAATACAAAAGAAGCCAACGACAGCCAGACACAAGAATCGGAGTAAGATGGAAAAAAATACTGGCACAAAGAAATGAAATTAAATGAAGGAAAGTGACGAGGGGGAGGTAGCAAGGGACCGTACCAGCATTCAAAGAAGGAAGTGAGAGAAGTTTGGGGCAACAATTAGCTACGATAGGAGGATCCCCGGGCAAAGAGACTTCCTTAATGTTCCTGGGGTGTGTTCAAGAAATGGCTCGTAATTTCTAAAACATTTTACTTACGCAGCCATCCCATGTACTTTCTGCTTGTTCCACTTTTTTCGTATGATGAATCTTAAGGTCCCAAGGTAATTACGTCAAACATTGTTAATTCAAAGAGGATCAAAACTTTACAACCATACCTCCTCCACCGAACAAAGAGAACCTGACGATGTATTGTTCGAGGATTCGCAACCACAAGCAACAGCACCAGGCAATTCCACTCCAGAAAACTTTACCTTAGCTTTATTTTTTATCAAGCCATGATGTAGGTTTTATTATATATATTTTGAAGGGATGAAATAGGTTGCAACGTGGACTCTGGGCGGGGCCTGGAGGAGTTCAAACGGTTCCGGCAGAGACAAATCTAACCGAGTGGGTGTTGGGAGCCTCCAATCTGGGTGGACTAATACTAACAAGTACGTATGCTAGGTATTGTTAAGCTCTCATAAAGTACGCGTTCGTCTCGAGCCTAATTGGGGAAATCGATAACGAACCTAATTTAACCACTTTGGGATTGATCGTTTCTCTGATCCTTAATAAAAAATTCATTAGTTCTCTTGGGGTTGGGAACAACATCAACACAAAACTTTGCTGGACTCCTTTTGCATTTGTGTTAATTAGCAACCCCCCAAGCTGTTAAACGCTCAGGCGTAAGGTTTCTTTGTTGAGTACATGTGTGGTGTGCTTTTGGTGCTTTGGGTGTGTTTTTAGAGTGTGTTTTTAGAGTGTTCATTGGGGTTCATATTTACTAAGAAATTGCTATACATTCAACGTTCAGATTTGAATCAAAATTAAATCTAAAACACACTCTCATTCCCCTGATCAACTTTTCAATTGAACATGTAATTGATATCATCTCCTCTTTATTATTCTATTTCCCTTTTACAAAATCGTCTCTTGATGTGGAGTAAAAGGGAAATAGAGAATAAAAAGAGTCAATGCATTGCCTCTTATCTCTGTCTCTAGATGCCTCATAAATCGTCTTTATCGAAGATTATCGTGCTCCGCATATCCCTCAACAATATCACAGAATCTTTGAAGCGCATATGCATACATCTTGTAAAGCAACTTCAACAAGAGATTTCTTAGTACATTGTGTTGTTATGAAATGACCCCGAACCAAGCTTTTGCAACCTGTACCTTGTTCTTCGCTGAGTTACGAAGTCCTTCTACGAAACAACAAAAGTGGCTGGTTTAGTACTATTGGTTATCTCCTCCTCCTACACATGCATAATTCGTTCTGCGTTTTCATTGTTCAACTTGAAATACACCCAATTCTCAAGATAATATCTAGAGACGGTGTATTTCAACTGCAAATCTAACTATGGAATAGATGAGTAATCTGCGATCGTGGAGAACAATCAATGCAACAAGATATCGAATATGTGTTCATTTAAATGCATGTAATGTAGATCAATTGTCACATGTGCCTGCCACCTCCCCCTACCTCAACTAAGAAGAACAACAGGTAAATCTCTTGTGATTGTATATTCACATATATATTTTTAGACTTCGGAGATATTGTGAAGATCTTTGCTGGTATTGAGTAATTGACCAAGTAGAGAGAGCATCAAGTTTTTTGACAACTTTGAAAGATTTCACGGAGGTTTGTGAGCGTAATTGGCGTGAGTTTATGAGGTGATTTAACTCTTTTGCCTTGACTGTATGTGTTACAATTGAGGATTGCGTGTGCGTAATTGGGGTATGATGACTACATAATTGGGTGATAGATGCTTTTCAATGAACATCACCTGGGAATTTAATTCAAAGTGATGAGATTTTAAAGTGAACCCTTTTATTGTTTTCACCCAAGGCATTTGGACTGATCCGTTCGTTAATTTTGAAGTGTAATTACATCAACTTCTCAATTTCTTGAATCCTCACTCAGAATACTCAGCCATGATTTTACAACACTAAGGTACGTACGTACATTCAAATCGCACTTTGATTTGGTCCATTCGACTATCTGAATTTCCGTTCCTAATTCACACATTATCATGGGCCTATCATCGACACTCAATCGTAATCTCCGAGCAATCTATAATTACCTATGTTTGATATACATTCAATGACATATGAACTCAAGTCAAGCTGAATCTCCGTTACTAATTAGCATACCCTCAACCTTACATTCATCAACACTAAGAAAAAACTCAGACAATCTAAGGGACAATAAACTAAGTCACCAATAAAAAAAAAAACCAACATTCTACCATTCTCTCTCCTCCACGGCATCTTCAATTTACTACTTTACAACATTAGGCTGCAAATCAGTTGTCTATTTAATCAATTTTCACTTCATTTCTGAAGAAATCTACCATAACTTCACCCCAAAAAACCTACAAACTTTTCATATCTTTCCCCTCTATTCTTGAAAGTCTATTAGACCCTTAGACCTTAAAGCTATCCTTATATCTTGAATAAACTCATCCTTTCATTCTTCCCATTCTTCATAACCAAGTCATGCTCGTTCATCTGTTCACTCGTTTAACTTCTGTCTCATCGTTTACTCCATCGTAACCTCGTTTAACCAAACCTTATATATAGGAAAAATCAAACCAAAATTTCAATCTCAATCAATAGACTATGTTGAATCCTATCACTACACATAGGGAGTTTAGTGGGGTTCCTGGTGCTTTAGGTATTACCTTTGGCCTTCCTACACTTATAATTGTTTTTGGGCTTTTAATAAATGATACTTATTCATTACAAGGTATCAATTTACAATTGGACCAAGTACTTAGACAGATTCCTTCTACTCAAGCTGAATGGTTTGATTTGTTATTTGATAAGAAGGTATGGTCTGCATACTTGGTTTGGTTCTTTGGTTTGGTTCTTGTGGATTTCATCTCCCCTGGTAAGAAGCTCAATGGGTTGACTTTAAGAGATGGTACCCAATTAACTTATAAGATCAATGGTGTTTATGTTGCAAGTGGTCTTTTTGCAGTACTTTTTGCAAGAGCTGCCATGTCTTCCAACTGGTATTTACCTGAATTGGAGTTTCTTTATACGAATTTGGTGAAATTGACAGTTGTAATTACAATTTTCAGTTTCGCTCTTTCGACATTTGTGCATGTATGTTCTTATATTCCCTTAAGAAAACCTAATGGTAAGGGTAACAACGAGAGAATCTTATCTTTGGGTGGAAACACTGGTAACCAAATTTATGATTGGTTTATTGGACGTGAATTGAACCAAAGAATCGGTTCATGGGATATCAAATTATTCTGTGAATTGAAACCTGGTTTACTCCTCTGGCTCTTAATGAACTTGTCATGTATCCACCACCAATACCATACCCTTGGAAAAGTTTCCGACTCACTCATCTTGGTAAATTTGTTGGAGGGATTCTACGTACTTGATGGAGTTCTCAACGAAGAAGGTGTTTTGAGTATGATCGACATCACCACTGACGGTTTCGGTTTCATGTTGTGTTTTGGCGACTTGGCTTGGTTGCCATGCTCATATTCCTTACAAGCTCGCTACTTGGCATTACCTGAAAACTACTTGGAACTCGGTTGGATCAAGTTCGGAGGAATTGTAGCTCTCAAGGCATTAGGTTTCTACATCTTCCGTGCATCTAACGAACAGAAGTCTCAATTCAAACAGGGTAAGTTGGACCACATGAAGAGTATTCCAACAAAAACAGGGTCAAAGTTGTTGTGTGATGGATGGTGGGGAGTATCCCAACATATCAATTACTTTGGTGATTGGTTGATCGGTGTTTCGTGGTGCTTGACTACTGGATTCCAAACTCCATTGACGTACTTTTACGCAATCTACTTTGCATCCTTATTGATCCACAGACAGACAAGAGACGAGGCAAAGTGTTCTGCAAAGTATGGTGAAGCTTGGGAGGAATTTAAGAGAAGGGTTCCATATAAGATTATTCCATATGTGTATTAGGTCAAATGTACTTTGTACAAATGAATTGGGGTTCTAAAAAATTGGACTAATGTTAACAAGATTAATGTAGTAGAACTATTACTCTCTTTCTCAATACTGTTGAACATTGACTAGGACTTTCATAATGTATATAATAGAAACATGTTCAAACATACCAATTTTCACTACCCGGTAAACTACATTCAATAATCTTACATTCATATCACAGTTTCAGTTTGAATTATAAGGCCCACTATAAAATGGGCTTCTTTTTCTAATTATGGATAAAGTACCATTCTTGCAAGAAGAACATCAAGATATATTGATATCATTTTGAGTCATCCTCACTATACATACTCAGTCCAATTGACGGAAGAAAATAGAATGTCTACTCGTTCTTCTTTTCATAATCAACCTGCTTCTCAAAAGCCAGGTACGAAATCTCCAACGAAGTCACCCAGGTTAATGCAGTGTACAATATTCCTAAGAGCAAGAACGAAACAATGAGTGTTTGCCATAAACCGGGTGTAAAGTACTGGTATTTGGTAAACAAACCGGTTGCCTTAGGTCCCTTAGATGGTGGTGCTACTGAGGTAGGCTTTGAGATTTTGTGGTCATCTTCTTGAGGTAATTCAATTCCATCTGCTTCCTTTTGGATGAAGGACTCCACTTCTTCAATACTGTGCTCCACTTCTCTCAATACCTGGTCGTAGTCGTCACGGTCCAGTTCGACGTTTCTCTTTCTGTGGTCAAAGTCGATTTCGATGTGCAAGTTGTCAAGCACGTTGTCTTCGACGTAATGTTTGACTGAGTCAAGACCATGGTCAGCACCAAATGTAGGTTTACCTTGAACTAAGAAGGCACTTTCGGTACTTCCATGTTGTCTGATGATATCATCAAGGTCATGTACTCCCTCTTCCATGTCAACAATGACAACAGTTGAGTCTTGCTTGGAACTGGAGTTTCCATAGGTGACTTGACATTCAGAACCAAATTCAAAATCCAACAGCTTAGGGTTGTTGTAATGAACATGACGGATAAGATCAGTTTCTTTAGTAGATCCAACCTTTAAATTGCTTACTCTGTAAACAGTCAATCCTTGACCACTAGAACACAACTTGGATGAAGCAGATTGAACAACCTCAGAAAGGTCACGCGAATCCACTATATAGTGACCACTTTGTTCAAGGTTGAAATTGTTGGAAAACATAGGTGCGGTGTCTGCGAAAGCAGACACGATCGCAATCAATGGAACAAGACCAAGCAACTTCATGATGGGACGTTGGTTAATTGAAGCGTTGAGTTGTTTGGAAATTTGAATGGTTTAGGAGGTAGTGTGAAAACCATTCAAGATTAGTGACGAATCTTAAAGGCGTAGAAGATGAAGAGGATGATAAGGGGATTGTGAAAGGATGGAGTGATAAAAGGGTGTAGGTGAGGTGAAGAGTTGTAGATTTATTATATCCAATTGCGTATTATAATTTACTATTCAATGAGAGTATATTCTAATTAGTTTGTACTCTTATTTGTGTGATTGCTCTATGGAGTATCAGAAAATTGAACGCTAAAGATATGAGATATGAGAAATACGAGGGTAATACATGATAAGAGTTTAATGGTTGTGTTATTATTATGATTATGATTATTCAATTGTAATTGAAATATTCTATGTTGATTACTATAGAGATTAAATCAGTATAATAGTAGTTTAAAGGAGTCTAGTGAACATACTTAAGTCTCTGTCGCTTATCATACTGTGTTTAGTGGTTTAGTGGGAAACTTTGAATTAATTTAGCGAGAATTTTGTAGTGAGAAATTTAATGAGAGTTAGTGAAGGCAGACAGAGGATAGTTCAATCGAAAGTATTTTGTAATTTACATTAGCTGAGTACATCATCGAACTTCACTTATGATATTAAATAAGGCAATAAGTAATTGATATTTCTACTCTAGGGTTTCAGTTGAAATTGTTCACTATATCTTACAATACACTCTCACTAAACTTTAGTGGAATGATTTTCTGAGTTCTCAGTATCGATAATTGTACTCCCCTAAGACATTATCATTATCCTTTTAACCTTTAAGAAATAAACCAAGGAACCACACAATTAAGTTCATTCACTTAATCAAACTTTTACTTTTCCAATATCTAGTCAAATTATACCCTTCATCTCTCCCTCTCCTCTCCTCCTCTCACTAAATTTTCTATTATTTCACTACGTAAAGTTCATTAATTTGTGAACAAAAAAATCATCACACCAAATCAACCATGGCTGATATTCCAAGGTATGTCTTAACTTCCAGTTAATTCTAACTATAAAGTACTAACATATTTAGATCGGTGATCCAGAAGCTTGTCTTCTTCACAGCTGCCATGATTATATTTCCAATCTTTACATTCTTTGTTAGTGAATGGTTATTCAACAAGAATGCTATTATAAGCGGTGGTATCGCAGCTCTTGTTGCTAACATCGTTCTCATTGGATACGTGGTAACTGCTTTCCTCGAGGAAACTCCTATAGAGGAAGAAACCAAGAAGGATATATAATATATCCACTTGTCTTTAACTAATGTTTTAATCAACAGTGTTGTTATCATCTATACTGTTGTATAATGGGATGTAATATAGTTAAAAGTCCATGAAATTTAAGAATGAACTTCTTTTATGAACTGGTCTCATTGCTGATATACTTGTTTAATAGTATCTACGTTATGTAGAGTTTTTAAGTCATGAATGAGGAACTTATCTGTTCATTCTATTCATGATTATATAAAGAATATTTAAATAGAGATATACCATATAAGAATATATGATAAAAGAGGAACTTGAAGTGAAAGGAGTCAATATTAAAATAGGGAACCTGTTATTCTAGTAACATTGAAGGTACTTAAAACATCAAACATGAATATTTCATCTTCATCCTTGCAATAATTTGCCCTCTTGTTGTCTTTCGTTACCAACTGATGAACCACTTAAACATTACAACACTTTCAAAGTTTCAATGATATCTCAATGAATATTCTATGTATATATACTCAATTCATTCTGCTACCTTTTACATCACTTCCACTATCCATAGTCTACTCACCTTTTACTCTAACAACACAAGATCTTCACTTTAAATCAATCATTTTCAGTTTCTTTTATTTAAATAAAAAAAAATCGAACATGGTCCACCAACTCTCATTTGTATCACTGATACCGCACAACAAATACATTCAAACTGTATCCACTCTACAGGCGTTGACAGGACAGCTTTCACCACAGCCAGTCTCTACTTATACCTTAATCACCAAACCTCACAATGTGTTCAAACCAAAGTTTGAACCAGGTAAGATCAATCAGATTGAGCAGTACTATATGAAATGTACCACTATATGGCAGAATGACGAGTCATTCAACATTTCACAGCCATTCATGGGTCAGGAGAAGTTGCTAGTGGACAGATTATTCGATCGTCCTAAGGATAACACTCCACAACCTAGACTTACATGGACACTTCAAGTATCAGACATCCCAATAGCAGGTAAAAACCAGGTATGTTCTGCTCAAACCATCTACGAAAGCACTTTAGTACACACTCATACAATTGTTAAGGATGAAGAACATAAAGATTCATTTCTTCAGTTCCTAGAGGATTTGGGCTACGACTTAGTTAACCAATATTGGATAAAGGGAATAAGGTTTTTCCATGGTGACATCGTGATTGAGATATTCAAAGTGTTTATCAGAGATGACGTGACAGAGAGTGTACCAGACAAGATTAGTCTCAAATTGTTGGACGAACTGAACGCATTCCAAGTGAAAATGTATACAAACGTGGCAAAATCAACTGATGTGGAAGTGATAAACCAGGGAACGAAGGAATTATTAAAGTTACAGGAGACATTGAAGAATCTCTTTACCTTGGAAATACCAGATAGAATGTTTATGGATTCGAGATTAAGAAAGTAGTCGAGTACGTGAATGATTCTTTCTAGTGGTATTTGAAAGAGTTTAGAAATGTCTGCTCAGTAATAACCATATCCATGTTAATCGAAGATAGTTATGATAGTGTATTATACATTAAGTGGATTAAGTAAAATTCACTAAACTTTTAATTTCATTATGTACATTCGTTATAACAAGTATCTAGTTTTGATGATCCGAGAGGACAAGATCACTTGTAGTGTAGGTTTATCAGATGCTGAGTATACTCATCTCTATCCTTGAGGATATTCGATTCAAGTCAATTGACTTGACTTCAAATTCTCGGAGTGGATTTGAAGTCTTCTGAGTTCAACATGATCTCATTGGATTTCATTGGATTGTATAGGTCATAAGTAACTCACTTACTTACTTGCTTCATTCTTTTTCTTGAAATTCTTCATTCTAACAGGTACTCCCAATTGATATTTCTCTCCCTTTTTCTCATCCACCTCTACCTCTGCAATCTTTTTCTTCAAAGTTTCTAAATCCCAAGCCTTTTGAGGTTGATGGTCTCCAGCTATTAGTCTGAAATGTATATTATTCTTCTGTTCAACCTTGACGTCCTCACGCCCATCATACAAGTTCTTGATTAACAGCATCTGTGCTCTCAAAGCATAAAGTAACCCAGTCTCCTTCTGCTGTGAAATGTCTGTTGGAAGTCCTGATAACCTTAAGATCTTAATTAGAGTATCTCTATTAATACTATCATCTGGAGCATGTTCTTTAAGTAAATCTTTTATAGACCATGTTGGTTTGTTTAACAACAGTTTTATTTCACCATTAGAAAGTCCACTACTGTAGTACCTCTTAAATAGAACCGTCCTCCTGATCATGGTGATTTGATTTTTCAATTTGGTTTTTTAATTTTTCAGAATTTTTATCAGGTTTTGCAGCCGAGTTGAGTTGAGAGACTATTGATTAGAAGTACTCAGTTTGATAGGTAACCACCCTCTAAATGCAAGTGAACTCAAATAATTTAACTTGAATTTCATTATAATATCATTTAGTGTAAAACCTACAATACTAAAACGCTTTCCTTCTTATTAACATATATGTACAAAAAATTACTTACTCAACTTGTTCAACTCAGACTTAGTCTTTTCAATCTTCTTCTTCTTCTTAGCTAACTCCTTATGTCTGGCAGCATCCTTGTCAACAGCACCTTGTACCTTGTTGTAGGTCTTTCTTTGTCTCTTACTCATCATGATCTTCTTCAATTCCTTTTCTTCTTCTTCTTCGTTGGCTCTCTTCTTGTTTTGCTTCTTAGTCTTCTTTGCATCTTCCTTGGCAACAGCGGCATATTTAACACCAGAAGCTTCCAATTCCAATTCTCTTTGTGCCTTGATGTCTTCATCTTCTTCCTCTTCATCTTCTTCTTGGTCGTCTTCGTCTTGAGAGTCAGATTCGTAGTCTTCTTCTTCTACTTCCACGTTGAGGTCTGGGTTGTAACCATTAGCATCACCCCATGGTGACAAATGTGGAGGTAACACTTCACCAGGAGCATATTCGTTCACTGGCAAAACTTCCGATTTGTTGATACAGTCAAAGATCCATTGAGGTTGAATATAAGTTCTTCCAGCAACCTTCTGTGCTAACTTAGGTCTGTCGACAATTTGATGGGTGATGTAAGACAAGTCGAGTTTCTTGAATTCTTCAGGTTGGTTCAACTTGAGGTCGTCCAATGCGATTTCAGAGACAATCGACGATCCACAAGCAACAATGCACAATTCTAAGATGTCAAGGGAGACCTCACGGCCAACGTAAAAGACAAACTTGGAGAACAACGTCGAAGTTGGAGAGGAGAATCTTGATGGTTGGTTCAACAAGTCACCTGCTGTCTTGTTGGAAGCTTCGAATCTGTCCAATTCTACGGTTTCAACGTTTTCATTTTCATCAGCAATTTCCTCATCTTGCTGTTCATCGTCAGCTTGGATTGCATGCGAGATTTCATCACCTGTCAAGTGTTTTCCTTCTTGTTCTGGACCAGTAGTTGTAGACTTTTGTTCAGTAGGTAATAAGGAGTTAACACCTTGATCCTTTGATTTCATTACAAATGAAGACAATCCTCCGATACCCTTCAATTTTTCAATGTCAATGGTTGGTGGGTAGATCAAATTAGCGTCGTTGTATAATCTGAACATAACAAAATGCAACAAGGTAGAGTAGAATTCCAAGAAGGTCAACATGATTCTGAAGTCGACATCCGTTGGGATGTTGGTTGGGAATTTGAATGGGACCAACCATCTTACTTCCTGGCCCTTTACGTTGGCTTGGTAGTACACACCTTTAATCGACACAAACACCTTCTTTAAGACACGTTCTTTGGCAACATATGCTAACCATTGGTTACACAACTTCTCTGCTTGTTGAGTAACCTTGTGGGAAACATCATCAGTAGCTGGCATGTTGGCAAACAAGAACAACATATTTAAAGGATCATCAATATCTCTAAGAGCATCCAAGAAAGTTGGGTATCTTTCTTTTATAATATGATCCAATGTATACTTTGGTCTATTACTTTCTAACCTTTGGGCATCACCAATCTCACCTCTTCCAAGAGCTCTTTGCAACTTTTTAGCAAAAGCCTTGTGGTCTCTAAACTTGTCCAATACAGGTTCATGTAACAAATACTGAATATCTTTAGCATAGTAAAAGGTGGCCAGCGCACTCTTACCCTTGTTAGCCTTTCTCTTATTTCTAGGCTCTCTTGGATAAATTCCCTTGAATATACAAAGACGACGGAAGTCTGCGAGAGACACTTGCAACTTTCTCACTGCTTGAGTTCTAGTGATAAAGTTCTTAGCATTACCGGATGTTCCTTTCCTCTTAATTCTGGCCATTTTACTTGATGAGAAGGATAAAGAAGTTTTGAAATTTTTCAGCTCATCGAGAGTTGGATAATATAGATTGTTATGTGCAGGAGATTTCGATTATTGAGAAGAGGTGGAAGAGATGAGGATGATTTGGTGGTTGGGTGAGGTGGAGGTGGATTAGGAGTGGATGATATGTAGATGTAGTGATTGGGAGGTATAATGAGATTATTGAATGAGGTTAGAGAAGTGTGAGAGAAGTTATAAATTGAATTGGTTGAGAATGATGGTTAGGATGAGGATGAGAATGAGAATGAGAGTGAGGATGATCGATCGAATATACTGGAGAATTGTAAGTTGTATGATAAATCTTCTCTTAAGAATTGTTTTAGGATTATGATTAGATACATTTGGAAGTTACATAAATTTTCTAATTAGTTTACTTTATGTATTAACTTGCAATTGATTCTATTCTCATTCTTCTCCATCACTAAAATGTTTAACTTTTTTGTTAATTTTTTGAGAAATTCATTGATTTGCATTCGATGATTGATGGTTTGACTTAAGATACTACTTCATAACTAGGTCTAAAAGATCTCTACAGACATTTCCTATTCAATCTATAATTATCCTTTATCCGATTTTAACCCTCACCCAATATAATATACTATTTACACCCCATCTCGAATATTCTATCTTCTATCTTCTTTTCTGTACAATCTCATAACGATTCATTTTCTGAATTCAAGATGATGAGTTGAAATATCATATGCATTTAAATCAAAGCACTATTGGTTTGCTCAATGCGTGCTTTTGCTACCAACTATTTAACATCGCTATCCAAACAGTCCCATCATTATGCGTTAATCTTCTTATTAATCCTCTTCCATTCTATATGTATTCTCTCTAATTGCTCATCTGACAATATATATACACATACAATATACTTGCTGAACTTCTATTACAATAGTAGGTGAATTGAGGTTTCTACTAAGTTAAGAACTGATCACTTCTTTATATCGACTTCAAATTTTGGCTGTTTTCAACCTGATCTGTTAGAAGTAGTTATGAGAAAGACATACAAGAGGATATGAAGACAACACAACTCCAGAACCATAAGAGTCTTTACATTCTCAATCAACCAATACCTTCACTACATGAACATCTTACAACCCCACTTACAACCTCGTCACTCTACTCCCAACCCCATCCACTCAACTCTCTCTCTTACCTCCACTCCACTGCTCCTCCTAATTACACAAACAATTTGAATAATAATTTTCATATATTCTCATTACATCGTGGGCAAACTAGTTAACCAAACAGTACATTTGATTCATATACACGCTATGTCTTTTGAGGACGTTTTAAGAAGAGGTGATGAATTCCTTTCGGACTACCCTCGAACTTCCACGTGGTGGAATTATGCCTCTCATGCCACTTGTATGTTCATGATCATCAACTCTAAGGTCGCCATGAACTTACTCTATAAGCCGAGGTTGCATAATATTGAGAAGCTAGATGCAGCTTTGACCAAAGCTCGTGCTGAGAATAGGTCTTTGATTACTGTTATGAATCATATGTCTGTTGTGGATGATCCAGCCTTCTATGCTGCTTTGCCATTGAGATACCATTTTGACGTTGACACTATTAGATGGGGGTTTGGCGCTCACAATATCTGTTTCCTGACTCCTACATTGTCTTGGTTCTTCAACTTGGGGAAGATCTTAGGTACAAAGCGTTTTGGTGAAGGTCCTTTCCAAGGTTCTTTAGATGCTGCCATTCGTATTCTTAGTCCTGATGATACCTTGGACTTAGAGTGGGCTCCTGGGATCAAGGAGACAGAGAAACCAACTGTATTACAAGAAGTGAACAACCTATGCCCTAAAGAGTCGTCGAAGGAACTCGTTAGATTCATAAAACCAACTGCAGAAAGCACTAACGTCTTGATGTCCAAATCACCTTTTGTGAGAACTAAAACTTCTTGGTTCCATGTATTCCCAGAAGGATTTGTATTACAATTACAAGAACCATACAATAATTCTATGCGTTACTTCAAATGGGGAGTTTCTCGTTTGATCTTGGAATCAACAAGAGCCCCAGTGGTTGTACCACTCTTTTCATACGGATTCGAGAAAGTTGCTCCTGAAGACCTGGCTACAAATGTCATCAAAAGATTCCTTCCAGCCAACATTGGAGCGGAAATTCACATCACCATTGGAGATGCATTCTCTGACGAAAGAATCGAACACTACAGACAAAAATGGAGAGATTTATGCAAAAAGTACATCGATCCACTTAACCCAAAAGATCTTTCTAAAGAGCTCCAAACAGGTAATGAAGCTCAAAGCTTGAGATCTGATTTGGCTGGAGAATTAAGGAATGCTGTGCTAGGAATCAGGGAATCACTCGGTGTGTTTACTCCAGAAGACTCCAAGTTCAAAGATCCCAAATACTGGAAAGAGTACACTGACACAGAAGGATTAAGTGATCCTAGCGTGAACTTTATTGGTAGCAACTGGGCCATAAAGAGACTTCAAAAGCACCTTCCTGAATATGAAGAAGATATGTAGATTATTCTTGTATATAGATGAACATGAACCCCTAATAATTAGCATTGAAGATGCTGCAAATTAATATCAACGAATTGAGAGAAGTGAAAGTTAACATGTAGACTCTAATCTTTATCCTTACTTGCGTTAAAGACAGCAAGAAAGTATCAAGCAACGTTAAATTTATAGAGAAATTTCACTTATCAAAAAACATTTGCAACCAATCAAACAATCCACAAAGCTGAACCACTTAACTACCTGGCTTATAAAAAAGAATGCGGTTTGTGTGGATCGAACACACGACCTTCAGATTAACTTTAACTGAAGTGTTCTTCAGTCTGACGCTCTCCCAACTGAGCTAAAACCGCTTTCTTATGATTTGATGAGGGTAATTTTATCCGGGTTCGGAATAGAACCTATAGAAATAAAAATTTACTTCTCCTTAGTTTGCAGTCTAGTATGATATTAAGTAAGGTTGTAGTCTGGAACTATGTATACTAAGTTTGGGTGAGTTCTTGAATAATTGTAGTTAGTGTTTGAATGGTCCTATTTTATGCCTATCTTCATATAATGAAGGATGTCAGTAATTACTTGGTAAAATTGTTGAGACTATTACTGAGATCAACTATCAACCGAGCCGAAGATCAGAAGTATATGAGAGCCTGACATAACTTCTGAATTATTTGTAGTACATATATAGTTTTACTAACTTCAACTGGAAATGTCACTTCGCTTTGGCTGCAAAAAATTGTATGTGAACAAAAGTACGAGATATTGGACGAAACACTCATGATTCACTCATCTTCAACATTAACTGAAATCACGAGATATAGATAGTTTATACTACTATCAAATACTTTTCTTTTAGTTTTAGTCTTATAACATCCAGTGAAATTTCAGTAGATAGTGTATCATCTCTAGCCTTCATGCCTTCTCTAATCCTCTCTCGTACTCTAATTCCCAAATCCATGAGCATATTAATTACTGCCCTGCTAATAAAATTTTGAGATGAACAAGAAACCCATTCACTGACATCCTATCAAAATTCTAGCTCGATCCAACACACCATCTTCCAAATAATCCACTCCAAACCATCGTTCACTTCCCTTCTTCAACATCTCAAATCCTAAACTTTTCAAATCAAACTGGAAAAAAATTCTAAATCAACTCAACATAGGAAGATGATTCTGCGGTGTACTATTCCACGTGGTGGAGTTCTACGGGTAGGTATACATACCAAACATGGTATACCTATCACTATGTCGAAACCAGTCTTGGTCCCAGTCCGGAGCGCATCCTGGACAAGTCCTTTTCGTAAATTATACAAGAAGAATCCAACCAAAAGACATACTAAAATAGAAGAGATGAATGAAACCCTCAATGTTACAGCTTCTCAAACACTCAAGACATTGAAATACAATATACGATCTAATGATGTACCCTCAAATACTAAAAGAAAGTTGATAAAAGAGAACTTGAGCACGTTTATCAATGAAACTGATGTATTTCCAAAGAACTCTATACTGTTGTTGGATAAATCATTCAACGAACTTATCAAGTTGAATAATGGGAATCTAAACATCTTAAGTTTAGAAGATCTTACGGCATTATTCCAGAAATCTTCAGTGACCTTACTTTCCACTGGCGAAAGATTACGAATACCTAAGTACATGTCCACGTTGATCACTCATCTCTTGAAACAGGACGAAATCCCACCACACATCATGGTGTATTTAATAGACATGGGATCGGCTATTTCAAGTTTTGAGGTGGTTCTCAAGAGTCTTGTCAAGTATAAAGAATTGACTCCGGAATACGTTAATGCTTTGATACTGCATTATAATGATAATAAGAAGTTATCCTTGCATATTTTCGAGGTTATTTCTTCCAACATTAACCATTCTCACCTCGACGAACATTTCTACGTCTCGTACAATGATTATGTCGAAGCACTTTTCACTGATACACTCCCCAATATCCATGAATATGAAAACTTGGAAAGAAACATATATAGAATTCAGCATTTATTGGTTGAATTGTGCGCCAAATTCACCAATAACTCCATAAAGGGTGCTACCACCCTCATAAAATTGTCTACAGAATTGCGTCTGGTGTTTGATAATGAGATATTGAAGAAAGAATCAGAAAGAATCCTACAATTTATTTGCCAGGATTCAACGCAAATAGAATTACTAAAGTTCGAGCTTTATCTGCAAGACCAAGAAAGCCTGTCTCTTGGAGAAATCATTGTCGACTGTACTTGGGGTAACCCATTTTTCCACAATGCTGCTTCAAAAATCTCAAAATTCATTGTTTCAGACGATATTAGATTTAAACCCACCTTGAGATTTCAATCTGCCGTTTATCTTTTGCTAAGTGAAGCGAAAACAGAATCTGAGCAATTTGAAGCTGTGAAGATCCTTGTGGATGAGTTTATCGCAAAAGAGAAGGAACCACCTACCAAGTCTGAACTCCTCGACATTATCATACTGTCACTGATGAATATCAACACTATTCCTTCAAGAGGATACTTTACTCAGTCGATTGTAAACCATTTTTCAAAGGAATTTCAAACTGAGCCTTCTGTGCATTCTTATAAGCATCGGATTGATAACTCGATCAGGAAAAACAACTATATACAAGCGATCAACTTGTTTGATGATAGTGTGGACCACCTTGTGTCATGGTCATCAGAATTCGACCCTTCTGTTTCAAAGACACTCAATAATTTGATTGTGATCCTATGCCAAAATATGGATGATATTGAAGCCATATTCCCAATCTTCACTAAAATCAAACAACAAATGACTAATACTCAATGCAACATAGACGCAATAAATGCTATGGCATCCAAGATTCTTAGGGCAGAATATGCATCAGATATGATCGAATTATTAGCAAGAGAATTACCTGTAATAGACAAAGATTCAGCTATTAAGTTGCCACTTCAAGACTCATGGTCAGTCAAATACCAAGAGTTGTTCTTAAAGTTGCATAATTTTGTGGTCACATACGAGAAGGATATATACGTTGAAACGAATTGGGTTCTCTATGGTGAATTACACAAGTATTTTATTGTTCCATTTGATTCATACATGCCTACTTTAAAATTCTTTTGCGAACATAACCAACCCAACTGTGCATTGATTATTTTCCACCAGCTTAAGAAATTAAACGAGTTGCATGGCAATCACAACAATTTACCACCTCTGCGTGACATGTACATGTACATGTTTCAACAATTTGGCGATAAGTTGTACGAGAACGGAGTTGTTGATATCCACGAGTACTTGAAAATGGATGTGAACTTACAAGAAACGGACTTGGAGTTGCAAAATGCAGTTTTGAATGCATATTCAAACCTCCAAGATGTTCCCCGTGCACATGAATTGTTCCTTTCCATGACTGCTAACCCTGAAGGAATTGACGAAAACACTGTCCAGACAATGATAAAGACGTACACATATAATGATTTGGCGTATGTGCAGAAGTTCTGGAATAATTTGTCAAACTATGGAATCATCCCTAACGAGGCAATCTACAAACAATACTTAATCGCATATGCTTATCATGGTTTAGTCGATAAAGCACTTCTATTAACAGAAGGAATGGCCGACTACGACTTGCAAATGAGTTCAGATACTTTGTTGGCATTACATAACTACTCGTTTGAAAAGACCGCACAGAAGAAAATAGAGGAATGGGCCCAAGAGAACCATCCGATGTTATGGGACCAGGTAGTTAACTCAGGATTACTTGTCTCAGCTACAGGCTACGTCCCATCTACGAACTTAATCCCAGAGAGCTCAAAAGTTGAACAAATTAGTGGTTAGTTTGAACCAATCTAAAAACTACATAATGAATAAAGTAACGTGTACATATTTAACAATGATCTATAGGTGTAGTCATACAGTTCTCGTGGTGAATGCCCCCCTCTCACAAAATTTTTACCTTGTGCATAATCATCTCCCAAGTCTATTTAAGCATTACGTCCTTTGAGCTTAGTAGCATTCACTTTACTAGCAAATCGTAATGAATTAACAGTCTCGTTAAAATTCTTCTGTAATGGAGAGATATTGACAAACATTAAGGTCTTGGAGTTCCCTCCAAGACTGTGTTTGAGAAGGTAAGTGAGTTTTGAGTTTCTGTATGGGGTATGCAGGGTTGCCTGCAGTTGGTTTTGTTGTTGCTGTCCTAAGGCATAAATAACATCCCCCAAACTTGACAAAGACTTGTTAATTGCTTGGGTCTCTTTCAACCTATCTCCTCTAGTTTGTGAAGTGGTTAATCTTTCAGATCCTGCTAAGTCAATCAAGTTAAGTGTACCGTTACGTTTTTCACCCGTTTCTTGTTTCATTCCTGATAATTTCAAGATAACGATCGAGTGTGAACGTGAAGAGTGTTCGTTCGATTTGGTGTAAGCTGTCGATCTGTTTTTCAGTGCCTTCTCAATCAATCGCTCTGCAAGTTCTTTCGATGAAATATCTACACTGACTGTATTGGTGATGACAGTACTTCCATTAACATCATCATGTTTGATTTCATGCTTATTGTCGGAGTTGCCAGAAAGTAAATCCACTATATTTTCATTATAGATTTCAATGAACTGACCCTTGATTGTGTACTCCCATCCATGTTTTTGTAGGTACTCGATATCTTTAAAGATTTTATCAATTGAAAGAGGAATCATACCCTTTCCAGGTTCAGACATGGTGAATGTTTTACCTGACCCTGTTTGACCGTACGCAAATACACATACGTTGTATCCATCAAGGGAAGATTGAATAAGCTGTGATAATTCTTCAAAAATGTCTTGGTTGGAGTCTTTTGTGCGAAATATCTTGTCAAACTGGAAATTATACTTGCTTGTACCATTACTGTTGAATGGAGAAGCTTCTCGAGTTAAGAGAATTTCTTGACTAGAATCTTCATTGAGTTCGTTGTCATTAGGAAAAGTGAGTTGGGCTAGGGCAGAATTATCATTGAGTGGTCTTGGTCTTATACGACAGAATACTCGGATATTTCCCTTTAGTTCTTGAAGCCTGTTGTGTAATATTCGTCTTTCGTGTTCTTGTTCATACAAATATTCATTAATGTTGTCAGCCTTCAACCTTAGGTCCTTTTCATCTATTACCTGTTGCGTACATTTGTTATCAATTTCAGTAATCTGAGTTTCTTTACATCGTATTGTGTTTTCCAAGACCTCAATCTCGTTACTTTTATCATGGTGTTTGGTATCAAGTTGCTTTTTTATCTTTGTCAACTTTGCGTTTGATGTTTCAACATTTGCGATTTCATTCTTTAACTGTTCTACTTGTTTAAGTCTCTCAACGCGTCCTTTTTCTAGGTCTTCGATGGTAAGTTTGAGTGTACTCGTATTTTCATCCATCTTTCTAGTCAATTCTATTAAGTTTTTGTTGTGGTCTTCTTTGAGTTTAATCAACAGTTGGTTCAAATCAGAGCCCAGTTTCTTGATTTGTTGTTGTATTGAATTGAGTTTGTTTTGTAGTTGTTTCTTCTCATTCTGTCTATTGTCGATTTCTGCATTTATGATCTTCTCAACTTGATCACTCACTTCTTCTTTGAGTTCATTTATGCGTGATTCATGTTCTAACAACAAGCGTTGTCTTTCCAATTTGTAAAGGTTATCGAGTTCTCTGGAAGTAGTCTTTCTATCTTCAAGTATCCCTTCAATCGAGTGATCCAATTTCAATATCTTTGACTTGATACTAGAGAATTCTTGGGTCAATATATGAAGAGCAAATTCCTCCTTCTGCATCTTAGTAATTAATGATATCTTGGAGCTTCCCAACAATGATAGTTCTGATTGTTTGTCTGTAATCTCCAATTTGACTTTCTCTTCTTGTTCCCTCCGCAACTCAGCCTTCTTCTTCTCTTGTACACGTCTCTCCAGTTGAGTCTGTCTCATAGTAGGTTTCATATTTCTCTGTGTACCACCATACTTTTGTCTCTTATGGGGTGAATCTGGAAGTAATGATGATCCTCTTTTCTGTGGAATACTTTTAATTGTATTGAGAGCCAGCGCCAGCGCTGCATCTAAGGCTACAGTCGACTTCATCTCCCCTTCACTCATGTTTCAAAGTTGTTGATGATTTGTATTAGTGAATGTTTATACTTTAGCGTCTCAACTGGTAGCGCACCATATCTTGATTTGGATTGAATTTTGATGTTTGGATCTTTCTATTATGTGCTAAAAAAAACTGAGATGAGATGATTAAAGTGGAGTACACAAGAGAAGAGAAGAATGGGATCTGTAGTGAAGAAGCAAAAGTTGAATAAGAAGACAGCCAAGGTGGTTAAGTCTAAAGATGAGACACCTGAGATAAAAGCACATAAACCAATCACAAGACCTATTTTGAAGCCTGTGGGTTCAGAAGAAAGTGAGGAAGATGAAGAAGATGAAGAAGATGAAGATGTTGAAGAAGTAGTAGAGGAAGAGGAAGATGAAGAAGAAGAGGAAGTAGAAGACGAAGAAAGTGATGAAGAAGAGCAACTTGAAGAATTGGAAGATCTTGACCTGGATGACGAAGTGAATGTTGATGATGTTTCATCAGGAGAAGACTCTGAAGGATCTGACGAGTCCGACTCAGAGGACGATCAAAGTATTCCTAAATTGAAGAAGAAGAAGAATTTAGATGATGGATCAGAATCGTTTGCCAATGCATTCAATGCTATTATCAACTCGAAGTTGAAAAAGTATGACAGAAAAGATCCAATATTAGCTAGAAATAAGGTAACACTCAAGAAACTTGAATCCGATAAGTTGGAAGCTAAAGCCAAGAAGATGTTAGCCCAAGAGAAAAAGGGATTACATGACGAACACAGAGTTAAGAGTTTGTTACCATCTGCATCAGAACCAGAAAAGGTGAGAGAAATACTTGAACATGAGAAGAAATTGAAGAAGACAGCACAAAAGGGTGTTGTGAGGTTGTTCAACGCTGTCCTTTCAACACAGATAAAGACTGACGAGGCTATTAGTGGAGAAAAGCTTGGATCCTCTAGAAAAGAAGAATTGATGAATGAAATTTCAAAGGAAAAGTTTTTGGACTTGGTTCAAGCTGCTGGAGAGTAAATGATGTATGAAAAGAGTAGTAAGAAAAGATATTGAGTTGGTAGAGACAATAAGAGAAAAAATGAATGTGATAGAGAACATGTGCTGTACTTTTAAAGTTATCAGATATCTTCACTTCAATTAATACATACAAATATAATTCTCGACAAATATATAAATTAGGTTGCAAAAAGGATTACTGAACTTATAGAATCAAATACAATTTTAGGAAAATCCCTCTATCCGATAGAAACAAATACAAAGTGAATTAAAATAGAGGGGGAGTTTACCCTTCAACGTTAGTTTTTTTTTTCATTCATGCACCACTTCTAATCACTTTATAAAATAGTATACCGAAGCACTTTTGAAGTAAAGTTAATACAAGACGTATACATTATTAATCAATCCTGGAATAAAATAAGGTAATAACAAATACATATTTGACTTTTGTATACATGTATACTTCTCCACCTGATGAACTCACCCACAATGCAGCTTAAAAAAGCCGGTATGTTTCGCTACCCCGGACAAGTTGAATTACTCTAGAAACGGAAATCTTAGCGAAATAAGCTTATATCACCGCCAAGTGAGCCCCACTTTCAAGAAAGGCTGACCGTATACCCTCATCCATGTGTCAAACGCCCCTGCTCTCTAAATAAACTAAAGCTACAGTGCTCTTAACAATTACTAATCCAAGTACATGGTGTATTGCTCGCTTTGATTCTCGGGAAAGGATTCCTTATTCGGAAATCAGTACAACTATTCAGCAGTTTATATATTAATCTTCAATTATTAGTTGATTTCTTTGTAATTAATTGATTGATTATGCCTCAAGCTAAAGAATCACTGGCTAGACAGGTGACGGTTCAACGTCAAAACTCTGAAGCGATTTATGAGACTTCTTTTGAGTATAATGGTAGAGCCAGTCCTGAACCATCGAACAATTCAATTGAGATGGAGACTTTGCAGGGCCAGGGGAATTCCAATGATAGTTTGGAAGAAGGTGGGGAAAGTAGTGATCTGAATAATGAACTTGAACCAATGACTATACATAACCCACCAAAGAACTTGTGGCGTGTGACACTGTGCATTGCGTGGGGATTCAGTTGTGGTTTGAGTGATGCTGCTCCGGGTGCTCTTTTACCATTCATTGAAAAGTATTATAGTATCAACTACGCAGTTACATCGATGATTTGGATCTGTAATGCTCTTGGTTTCATTGCTGTTGCTACAATTGCTCACAAAATTCAACCAGTACTTGGAAGAGGAAAGTCGTTGGCACTTGGTTGTGCGTTGGCAAGCACTATGTACGCAATTATTGCTAGTGGAACTATTTTCCCAGTAATTGCAATGGCATTTTTCTTTGGAGGTTGTGGACTGGCAGTGAACTTATCGCAATCGAATATCTTCATCGCTAGATTTGGTTCCATCTATTTGTCATACTTGCACGGTGCTTATGGTATAGGAGCAACTGTTTCTCCATTGATTGCAACCAGTATGGTCAACCGAGGAGTTGTATGGCACATGTACTTTTACGTGCTTTTATGCCTCATGATATGTCATGGTGTCAACTTATTCTTTGCATTCAAAGGCGCTGAAGTAGATATGGAACCTTGGGAAAAGGAACCTCCAACTGAAAATGAAGCTGAAGAACAGGAAAACTCACACTGGGAAGACATGAAACTTGCCTTAAAACATTCAGCAACTTGGAACTTAGCATTATTTGTACTCTTCTACCAAGGATCAGAAGTTGCACTTGCCGGATGGATTGTTACATTTTTACTTGACTATAGAAAGGGAAACATCGAAAGCGTGGGTTATGTTGCCTCGGGTTTCTGGGCAGGGTTGACTTTTGGAAGACTTGTTTTGACAACTCCACTTCACAGAACTTTGGGTGAGAGAAAAGGTGTCATTTTGGTTTCAATATTCTCCATTTTGTTTGTTGGTTTAACGTGGGCTGTTCCCCTGGTTATTGGAGATGCAGTACTTGTTTCAATTGCAGGTGCCCTCATAGGACCTAACTACCCATTGATGATATCATACGCTACTCTGGAAGGTTTATTCCCAAGAAAAATTCAAATAGTATCACTTACAATCGTCACTGCGTTTGGCTCAAGTGGAGGAGCATTCTTCCCATTCTTGGTTGGTTTGTTATCACAAAAAGTTGGAACGTTTGTGGTGTTACCGGTGTTTATTGCGTTATACACTGTAATGTTGGTTCTTTGGATATGTTTACCTAACCTTGCTAGGAGAAACCAAAAAGAGGTATCGTTCTGGGAGAGAATATGGTAAGAGATTCTACAAGGAGGTGAGATCAAAATAATGTTTCTTCAAACCATATCACATCTAAAACAAGAAGTAACACGACTAACGAGGTTTGGGTATATGATTATAAATTGTAACGAATAAACAAATGATTATAGAACAAATTAAATGTAAACTCTTAAGAAACTGCTGCGCTATTGACAGAATCGAGTGAATCAAGAACATACCGGACATCCTTATAGACAAAAGTATCACACAAATAATCAAACTCAGATCTTGTTTATCAGGTGAAAACAATAAAAATCAAGCCGATGAAACATAGAAACATGACTCGAACTCATTTCAAACCAACTCCTACCAAGTTCCCAGCTACAACCAACATCACACACTCAAACACAATGGATAACTAAAACTCGTAAATTTCGCAGCCGATACTGGTAGCGCCACCATAAAAGATATAGAAGTTTCCAGAAAAGTTCGCCGTGAGGTTTGAAATATAAATTAAACCACATTCATTATGGCTATTGAACAGAAGATTCAAGCTGGTGATAAGAGCATTAAGGAAGGAGATTTTCTTGCTGCAATCACACATTTTACTGATGCAGTTAAGGAAAACCCTAAGGCATTTGCCCCATATCTCAAGAGGGCCAATGCTTACCAGAAGTTAAAGAATTATGATGACGCTAAAAGCGATATCTCAAAGGCTGCTGCTATTGCCCAAGAACGTGGAAAGAGAGCGGACATTGGTGTTTGTTATTTCAGATTGGGGCTCTTGTACTACTTAGAGAAGAGGTATAAGTTAGCATTGACTCAAGTGAACAAGGCAATTGAGTACGATTGTCAGGAGTCTACGATCCAGATGTGGAAGAACAAGATTGAGTATGATGTAAAGAAACATCCTGAAGAAGAAGAGGAGGAGGATTTGTTTGACCAAGTCGACGAATTGAAGTTGGATGAGGAAGATAAACCTAAGATTGAGGAGATTGTTGAGAAGGAAAAGGATAAGAAAGTAGTAGCTCCAACTGCTAGTCCAGCAGTTGCCAAGACAACCACCAGTAAACCAATAGAAACAATAAAGTCAACTAGTATTGACGCAATCAACCAGCATGCACCATTAAAAGTCAAGATCAGAGAGGATTGGTACCAAACTGATGACTCAATAGTGATCACCATTTATGCGAAAAATGTAAAACAAGATTCCTTCAATATCCAATTTGAAGAGAGATCCATTTCAGTTCTGTTCCCTAACGGAGCAAGCTCAGAGTACAGTTATAATTTGGAACCATTGTATGATTTTATCGACACCAAGACCTCCAAGTATAAAATCTATAGTACGAAGGTTGAAATCGAATTGGCAAAGAAGACTAAGAGAAAGTGGGCCACTTTGGAGGGACTGGACGAAGCATTGCCTGAAGTTTCAGAGAGTAGCACCAGCAAATCAAATGCATCTATGACATATCCATCGTCATCTAAAAAGGCTATCAACTGGTCTAACTTCAAGGTTGACGAGGAAGAAGACGACAAGGGACAAGATGACTTCTTCAAGAAATTGTATAAGGACGTCGATGACGATACGAGAAGAGCAATGATGAAGTCGTACGTGCAATCTAATGGAACTGTTTTGACAACAGACTGGAAAGAGGCTCAAGCAAAAGAATTCGAAACAAGTCCACCTGACGGAATGGAAGCAAGAAAATGGTAAAATAGGGAGAAGGTTTTTGATGCAGTAATATGAATGAAATATGTCCAACTTATAAGATGTAGCTTGTGTGTAGAAGTAAAGAATTTAACAGCTGAGAGAATAGAATTGATTATCTTGACTTTGAAATATGTTTAGTTTGGCTGCAAAATTCTGGGACTTTAAAGGTTCTGAGTCAATTGCTTTCAACAGAATGTTGTGGTAAGTTCATGTATCAAGGAAGGAAGTGGAATTGTTCATTAAATATTTCAAAGGTAGTTAAATGTGTAATTTCTTTACTATTCTACTCCCCATATCGTATCAATCTGGCTGTATCAAATCAGTTAGGTTGTATAAGTCATGTTAAACAAAATGGACAATAACGACAACAGAGACGAAAAAAATACACGAATCTTGTACAAGCATGTTCATCGTCTTGTATCAGTCTCAGGCTTAGCTACACAGAGGACATTTTATTTTCTTTACAACTCTATTGGTAGTTCTTGTCTTGATTCTGCTATTAATATTGTTATATTTATGACCATGAAATACCCCTAAAATCAGGAAAAAGCTTCTGAATAAAGAAGTAGGAACACCATCACCCTTACTTAATCTATGCAAAAGTACAACTCTTCAATAGCTTGAACTTAAACTCCTATTCACTTCCACTAAATATGACGCGGTTCGTGGTACAAAAAGACAATTTTTCCAAATTGATTCGTTGTCTTTTTCGCAGCAAAAAATACACCAAAATAAAGCACGAACTTGGCTTCGTTAAGGCGGAGGTACGCGAGATACAAGAGTATGCCCATTAAGGTGGTTAGGTAGTCATGGATACAAAAAAGAAGTGCCTTCAGCCAGAGTCGAACTGACGATCTCCTCATTACTAGTGAGGTGCCTTACCAACTTGGCCATAAAGGCTTCTGTTATTTGTATGGTTTTAAATCGAGTTAGGGCCTGTTTGAAGTTCAAATAAGCAGAGTTTGAATTGGCATTGTGATTTTAAAATCTTTATAGGATTAGATTGAGTAGTTAAGTAGTTGGAATAGAGTAAAGTCTTTTGGATTTTCATAGACTACTGAACAACCTAGGAAGCTCTCTAACAACTACAAGTGTAAACAGATATTAGACATTAGAGCCATTTGTTGGTAAAATAAGACAACTTTTCTTTATCTAGCTCAGAGATTAGTGAGTATCAGTCCTATGATCTTTATTTTAACCTCTACAGCATGCTTTTACGGAACATTACCCACACATAAGATGTTACTTGATCCAATAGCAATTCCTAGCATTTTGGCTGCGAATTAATTGAATATTGAAACATTGAAATTCAATCAAATTCAATTGCTACAATACATATTCAAAGTATCACGTATCTCCACAAGCAGTTCTCATACCTTAATGAAATCAAAATACAAACTTAAAGCATAACAGAACACAATTCAAGTGCTCATACGTCATCATGAACAAGATTGTATCACGGGGCTTTCTATCACGCGACACCAAAATATACTTACATAATATTAATTCCTTTAATCAAGATTGGCTTAAGGAGCTTTATGTTTAGCAAAGCAAGACTTTCCATCTTAACTAGACAATTGAGAAGAACTACTATCAGAAACATGCACGTTGAATCAATTCCTATGAGATGGGGCTCCGGCGACAACTATGCTTATTTGGTAGTGGACCCACCTACCAAACATGCTTGGCTCATTGATCCTGCGGAACCTCTGGACGTACTCAAGTACTTGCAAGAGAAAAAACCTAGCTACGAGTTGAAGGCTATTGTGAATACTCACCACCATTATGACCATTCTGATGGAAACAAGGAGTTCCATCGTAAGTATCCTGATTTACCAGTCATTGCTGGTAAGGACTCTCCATTGGTCAGTTATACTCCGTCACACGAGGAAGTGATTGATTTGGGTGATAACTTGACCATTACTGCGTTACACACTCCATGTCACACTCAGGACCTGATCTGCTATTATGTAGTTGATTTAAACACCAGAGAAAAGGCCGTTTTCACTGGTGACACTCTTTTCACAAGTGGATGTGGCCGTTTCTTTGAAGGTGATGGAAAAGAAATGGACCATGCCTTAAACAAAGTATTGGCAAAGTTACCAAAGGATACTCTAGTGTATCCAGGACACGAATACACTGCTTCCAATGTCAAGTTCTCAAAAACTGTCTTGAAAAACGAAGCAATCACCAAATTGGAAAAGTACGTCAAGGAAAACGAACACACCACGGGTATCTTCACCATTGGTGACGAGTTGGAGTTCAACCCATTCATGAGATTGAATGACCCTCAGGTCTTGACAAAGACTGGAGTAAATAACCCTTCTGACGTGATGGATAAGTTGAGAGAGTTGAAGAATAATTCTTAAACAAACCCTCTCCTTGAGAAATGTGGAATGAGAGGCTAGCAAATATTTGCAAAGAAATAAGATCTTTAATTCGGTATAGTAGACATATTAGGGACTCCATGACCTTGCTCTAGAATTCAAAAAAATCATGGACTTTCGGGATTCCTTCAAGTAAATATAAAGACCTGAAATGAAATTAGTTATCCGTTCTCTTGTATGTACCTATTAGAAATCAAAGAGTTAGGATAGAATTGATTCATACCGTTAACTAAAAATAAATCTCTAAATGCGTTATGTTCAACATCAAGCTAAGCGTAAACTGAGACAAGACTGATGCATATATGCGTATAATTTATGCTTCCTCTCCTTGCGTTGTATGATAGATTCTAGACCCGTACAAACTCAGGCTTGCATCCATCATCAACCCATAACTGAGGTTGCCATAACTCTATGATTTCTAAATCAAACTCAGACTTGCCCATTGCAAACTTTTCGTATTCTTCAAATATCCCACTCAAACACCAGCCTTGGAGCAACTTACGCATAAGACCTACTAGCAATCCAGTACGATGTTTTCCTTTGTTGGAGTGTATGAGAATCGGGTAGTTATTCTTGTCTAGTATTAACTGTAATGCTTTCTCTAATGATTCTTGTGATTGTACTATTACTTCAGGAGCGTTAAATGGTTCTTGGGACAGCTCCATTAGCAATCTGTGAAACTTGATATCGGTCGTAGCAATCCATTCTTGGTAATTGTTCATTATCTCTGTCGTCGAGTGTTTGTCTTTCTTTTCCTTCTTCTCCTTCTTCTCTTTCTTCTCTTTCTTCTCTTTATCTGATTTCTTAGGGGGTTGACCTAAGTCTCCCAAGTATATTATGGTTTTCAAGTTCAATTGTTTGAGAAAGGGGAGGTTTATTGGCATTGGGAATCCTGATCGGTAAATTCCATCTTCGACTAGTGAGAAGTTCAACGGAGGAACGTATTTAGGTTTAGGTTTCATTGCAAATTTTATGTCTGCAGGGA
This sequence comes from Kodamaea hsintzibuensis (nom. inval.), assembly GCA_030568835.1. Classification (NCBI taxonomy): domain Eukaryota; kingdom Fungi; phylum Ascomycota; class Pichiomycetes; order Serinales; family Debaryomycetaceae; genus Kodamaea; species Kodamaea hsintzibuensis (nom. inval.). Next base: position 53,998 of record JAJMJA010000014.1, read on the forward strand.
GTGGTTCTTGTGTAGTACCTTCTACAGACTGCAGCTGATTGCCTGCTGGTACATATTCGGTGTTCATGATTTGGTTATGGGGGTAGTTGATTTTGAAGAATTAATTGTGCACGCGAATGAAACAGGCGACTTTCAACAACTCCACAAATTGGGGTGTGGAATTAGGAATGAGGTGAAGGAGGGAATACACATAAGGAGCGTAGAAGAATGAGAGGTGGGGATAGAGTAGGAGAGTAGATAGTGAACTGCGGTCAATGGTATTTGAAGTATTTTCGGTTTAATACCTATTGTAATTAGAGAGAAATTACAAGGGATGAATATAATTATAAAGTAGACAAACGAACTGTTGGATTAGGATGAATAAATTAAGTAGTAGAGGAAGCCAATAGTGTAATTGTATTCTACATGAATTGGTTTAATGCATAATTAAGTGCTGAATGAATTTGGTATTAAATGAATCTATGGAAACCATAAAGGAGAAGTAGCTACCTTCATTGGAGTATTAGTTGTCCACACTAACTCGTGGTCTATAGAATCTAAATAATCAAATTCCTTGCACTTCTTCTAGACATCCTTCTTGCTACGTCTTTACTCAAACTTGGATCGAAATGATGCTTCAAAGTTACTATACTTCCACTTTGAGTAGCGTACAAGTTCGGAGTCAGTTTGCTAGCCGCAGTTTCACGAGAAGTTTTCTCAGGAACAGACTTACTTCTCTTCAAGTAGTTAATTGGTGAATACTCAATCTTCGAGATCAGCCCTACCCTACTACGCACCAAAAAGGACCCTATTCTTGACAATGTTTTGCCCACTTCTCCCTGGTCTCGTGGAGACTTGTGAGTCTTTCCAAAGTAAGAACTTGCGTCTTTATAAAGGTCATAGTCAGTTAGAAGCTGCTGTTCGTAAATGTATACTCTGTGTAAATAGTTTGCCCAATTGGTGTTAGTTTTCGCTTTAGGTAGGACTGGTCTAAATTTACGTTGCTGTTTTACAGGATCTATACCTGCAAATGTCTTGTACATTGACAATTGTTGGAAACTGGGTGGGCGATAAGTTGGCAAGCTTGGTTTTGGTATCCTTTGCTTTAGTAAACTCACCCTCGGTAGACTAGTAACATTGATCACATCACTTTTAGACTTTTTCAAAAGTAAAACTGGTTTAGATTGGTACACCTTAGGATCAAGAGTCAGATAACCTTCAATTAAAGTACTTTCAAAAGATTCCTGTGAAGAAGGGATAAACCTCATCTTTCTCTCGTCAACACCATTGCTTATCCTCTGCTTTCTTATATGTTCTGCAACTTTACTAAGAACATCATCTTCTGTATAAATATGAGCAGAAAGAGGACTTCTTTTGTTCAAATATCGAATGGCTTCCCTTTTAATGGGAAGCTTTTCATCAACCAAAGTATGAAAACTACCCTGCCAAATATCTAGACTAGTGTCAAAGCTCTCATCAATTACTTTAAGCAACTGAGGTGCTTGAGTTTGAATAAGCGGAACACGAAATGATACTCTTGTAACCATTTAAGAATACCTATACATGATAAAAATCTTAACAATATTTCATATATATATACCCTTCTTTAAAAACGCTATAGTTTCCAGTTCTCATAGCATTCAATTAGATTATTGAAGCTGCAAAATTCCGTATGCTTTGCAGCCTTCCTAATCCGGGTAAGCATCTCATTAGTGCGTTAAGAACTTTTACAGTTTATAGTGAACAACTATACAAAATTTACAGGTTGAGAGACTAAGTAAATTTTTTTTTTTCACTTAACGGCGATTCAGGAATAGCATCATAGAAGACTAAGCATAACATGTCGTGGATATTTGGAGGAAAGACGAACGACGACAAGAATACATCTAATAATGATAACAAAGATTTGAACCAGTCTCTTGGGTTCGACCCAGCTCAAGTCGCTGATGTATCTAACATCATCCAAAGACCAGGAGTATTTGATGCCTCTAGGTTGCACCCTTTGGCTGGATTAGACAAGGGTATTGAGTACTTGGATTTGGAAGAAGAGAAGTTAAGCACACTTGAAGGATCTGCGAACGGTTTGATTCCATCGAGAAGTTGGACTGACGATTTATGTTACGGTACTGGTGCCACCTACTTGGTTGGATTAGGTCTTGGTGGAGCGTATGGATTCCAAGAAGGTGTAAGAAACATTCCAAAGAATGCAACGACCAAGTTGCAATTGAATACGATATTGAACCACATTACAAAGAGAGGACCATTTTTGGGTAACTCTGCTGGAGTGTTGGCTTTGACATACAACCTTATTGATGCATCATTGGATGCCGCCAGAGACGTGCACGACGATTTTAATTCTGTCGCTGCTGGTGCTATTGCCGGTGCGCTTTTCAGATCTAGTAAGGGTGTCAGACCAATGGCATACTCTACTGCCTTGATGGCTGGTGCTGCTGGTGCTTGGTGTGGTGTTAAGCGTTTGGTGCAGTAAGTGTGTGTAATAGAAATGTGGAATACTTTGTATATAGTATAGTAGAGCTCTTATTGATGGAGTGTTAAATGAACGAACCAAATCAGAACAAGTAGCACTGACCCCACTTTTCAGATCAGACTTGAAATCTCAACTGAGAGGGTATAGCTGTCAAATAGTGAAAAAGAAAGTAGCAAATCAAATACAAATCTATTCAGGGTTTTTGCCATTAAAGTTTTAATACAAGTAACTATCCAATTACCACAGAGCGATAATGATATTATAAAAGTATAGATATCTCATGCAGCTGCAATGTGTATTCTATATACGTAATTAAATTATTTATCCTTCATTTAATCTTTGGTAGTGAGATAATTCTGATATTATCTAGTATGCTTTATTAACAACCAAATGAAGTTACCAAGCTACAGCCTTGCCTCGATGTCTTAAGCGACCACTTTTTGCTTCTTCGACACCTCAGCCTCTTCATCTATCCGCCTCTTTTGACTCCCCTCCAGGGTCTTCCCCTCATTCAAAAAAAACTGCAAGCTTGCGTCGCAATTCCTTTCCATCAATCTTTTTCGTTGATCCATCCATTCTGTGTATTCGCTCTGTGTCAAAAGCTTCTGTTTTTGCAAATCTTTCAAGATTATTTTATCAAAGAGGTTCTTTTCATTATTTGAGTACTCCTCACTCATAATTTTGTTGAAATCTTCGGGGGTCTTCATTCTGGAGAATTTCTGGAAGAATGGTGATTTACCTGGGATCTGATTCAATAACATGAATTTTGTATTTGAGAAGTTATCGTAGTTGAATGTATTTGAAATTTTGTGAAACTCTGGGAGCACTTCAAAAGCACTTAATGGTAGTTTTCCAAACACTGATGGGTTAGCTTCTGCTGCCTCTGCAATCATTCCTCCTAATTGTGTATTTTGGAATGTATTTTGAAGGTTTTCAAAATCTGTACGTGATTGAAGGTTCCCGTTAATGATAAGTGAGATACCTTTAGACTGAACAAATGGAATTATTTTGGTCAAGTATGTCCAAATAGGGTCCTGTCTATTTCTCATATCTCTTGTTCTGCAATGGATTGTCAAGTTAGTTATTCCAGTATCACAGATACGTTCGATCAAACTATGCGAGCTTTGGTAGTCATCCAAGAGTCTTATTTTACAACTAATGGACTTGTTATTTGGCTTTCCAACCTTTTCAATCAACTCAGTGAGAATCTTACAAAGCAAATCTGGAGTCAGTAAGAGCGCAGCACCCATTCCAGAATGCGTTGAGAATGGTTTAGGACAGCCGCAATTAAGATCTATTCCATCTACATCCTGAATCACTTTTGAAGCAGCCTCTACGGCAAGTTTTGGATCCGAGCTTCCAAGTTGGAAAATAAGTTTCCCTCCTTCAGTTGCAGGATGTGTTCTGAAGATCACCTTTGGATGCTTATTCTTCTTCTTCTGATAATCCTCAACAATGTAGTCAATAGTATCAATCTCAGTATTGACAACTCTAGTAGTCTGAATAATTTTTTTATCCACGTATTCGGGTGACCAAACAAGATCAGCACCATACTTTAGCGAGAGCAATCTATTAGTGATCTCGCCAGATCTCACCATGGGCGCAAGGCATAGCTTTCCAACGAAGTTTACCATTGATGATGTGTGATGAGTAACTCTTGAGATGATTTGAAATATTTGATTACAAATGTTCCAATTAGGAAACCTTAGACTGCGTACCGTACAGAAGAAAGACAAGTGGGTGACTTCTGGATTGAACGGAATAGTAATGAGTTAATAAGAGATTAGAAGCTTAATTGATTAGTTGGCGTTGGAATTGAAGGGATGAGTAATTGAGTATAAGAGAATTGAATGTTGACCTTGAGTAATTATAATGCAATCGCAGCATTTGTTAGAGTCAAAATTGAACTGTAAAGTAAATCTAAAAGCCTTCTAAATTTCACAATACCCCCCAATATATTACTCACTCCACTTTTCACTTTAAGATGACTCCTACATCAATGGTAACAAATGAAGTATAACGAGGGCCTGACCATCTCGTTGTCGCGTGATTACCATGGGTAACATCAAATTAAAGAAACAAAAAAAAAAAAAAAAAAAAAACAGAAAAAAAAAAAGAACAGAAGAAAAAATAAAAAACATTCTGCAGGACCGTCTCCACAACGTCAAAGATATTGTTTTCGTAAAGGTAGACAGAGTTGACAGGGTCAATTGAGATAGATAAGGAATAAGCTGAAGACGGTTTAACCGGATGGGATGCATTGGGGCACGCATAGTTGGACAAGGCACGGCGCGAAGCGTGGAGGCAACAAAAGCAGAACGTGTGTGGAGTCAGTGTTCGGTAGTTTCAACCTTTCTTTTCTATTGTAGTCCGATGACGGTGTCCCGCCCGTTGAAAACGCCCAGGCAGCTGCATAGAGGATTACCTATTATGGCAGGATCTGTTGCGTGTGGATAACGTATGACTGTGATTTACCCGCACGACTTGTAAATATCAGTATTCGGCCTGCCCATCGCAACTCGAGGGGCAGACCAAGGCAAGTCTAGCAGCCGATATCTGGCATGCACCGAAAATCAATTCTACATGTAATGCAGAAGCAATAGCAACAGCAGCACTACTAGCAAATGCAATAGCAATAACAAAGAAATCACAGCCTCCTCACGTCCATGAATTTCCTATTGGCTACAGTTGCAGATTATATCCTGGCCTTGCAGATTCCCAGATTAGTCATTTGATTTCTTTCTTACATTTCGCATTCCTACCATTTGCCGAAATGGTTCTAAAATTTCTTTCTTATCCTATTATTATCACAACTTTACTCAATCTTTCAAGTGCTCGACTTTAAGATCCAAAAAGGTCACACAAGGAGTGTTCGGCCCTATTAGGGGAAATTCAAGAATCGTGTTAAAAATTGTTTCTAGGTGTTATTACTATTGCGGTACGGGTAGTTACACAAGGAGGCTCTTCGCGCAAAAATTTGATCTTTCTTTTTTCCGTTGCTTTTTTTGAGCATTGATATTTTTTTGTGTTTTCACTGGTTTCTTCTCCAAGTCATCTCTCTCACTGGTTTCTCTCACTCTAATCTTATCATCAAGATGAGGATCTCCAGGCATATATAATGGTCGCTTTTGTATCTTGATGCGATTTTACAATTTTTTGTGACTATATTTTTTTTTAACCAAGATGTCTTTATATCATCCTATTTCAAGGCCATTGACACTGCGTGATTTGCTGGGATGCTTGACACCCAGCCAATCTGAGAGCGAGCCTTACCGTAAGGTTCAATTGAATATTGGGACTTCTCAGAGAAGGACCAGTATTGTTAGTCTTGGATTATTAGCTACATCTTCTTCAACCAAGTCTTCTGTTTCATCTGGGGCCAGCGACGAGCCAATGATTATGTCTCCCCCCTTGAGTCCTTATGGCAGACTGTTTGACGATGATGCTGTAGCTATTCCTGCCAACATTGTTGTTGGTGAGAAACTGTTCTTGCCTACCAAGTCCCAGTTCAAGATTGAGAACTTTAAGGATTACAAATTAACCATTCAACCTTGGGACAAAAAGGTGGACACAAAATATAAGCTGGCACACCTTAAGTTTATTCTGCAATACAACTTTACTTCCTCCTCGAAGGTGAGTGTACCCTTGGATGACGACAAAAAGTTTGTTCCTCGCAAGTTTAAGCGGAAGATCGAGGTTTCTGACGTTGATTCCGACTCGAGTGATAGAGTCAGAACAAGAAGAGCACCCAAGCCTTCGTACTACAAGACGGAATCTGACTTTGAAGGTGGATTGGGGTTAATTGCTCTGCCTAAAAAGAGAAGAAGAAACGTTTCACCCAACTCACCCTCACTTGCAGTACAACAACAAATGCTCATTGATGAATCGATTCCAGACTTCAGCCCTGATGCAGCACTTACTCTTCCTGCAAATAACCCCAAGTGCCTCAAGATTGAATGGAAGGGACAACCTATGGACTTGTCGCAAGACCCAAATCTCGACAAGTTACACCCGGCAGAAGTCTTACTCGCATCCATCTTGAGACTCCCGGCTTTGATCTACTTGGACTCAAAACGCAGACTCTTTTACGAAAAGGTCCAGAGGTGCAAAACTGGGAAACAATTTAGAAGAACGGACGCACAAAAGGCTTGCAGAATTGACGTGAATAAAGCCTCGCGTTTGTTTGCCGCATTCGAAAAGGTGGGTTGGTTAGACGATAAGCACTTTGAAAGCTACAAGTAATTTTTTTTTGATATATAGTTTGGCATCGGTATTAGGTATTGGTTTTTTGTATAGCTACCGGTTTAATTCTTGGGTTTGGTGTTTTATGTGTGTGATTTTATATAATGTTTAAGGGAAATACATACTGTGATAATGGATTTTGTGTAGTAGTTCTTGGAAGAGAAGTGAATGTGGGATGATTCTACGACTTCTATTTTCTTTTGATTCCAGCGGAGGTAGCCTTGGTTGCGAGAATGTCAAGTTTGGGGGAAGGATCACAAGATTAGGAGAAAGCACGGTTGTTTAACCAACCGAGGAGTCAGAAAAAGAATTTGATGGGTGTTTGTGATAGGTGCGATTGGAATCTCCGAAGTGCGCGTCTGGATGGGGTGAAGTATTTACACGAGGTGCCTCATGTTTCGGATCTACAACTTGGTAGGTTCAAGAGGATATTCTTGCCTTCATTTGAAATGGCACCAGGAGACATGCCTTGTCAGAAATAGTGGGGGTAATTCTTTAAATTGGCCTTGTAGAAGCAATTTTGGTTAAAAAAAACACCTTTGTAGGATAATTCTTGAGCCTCAAATCAAAGGGTGTTCGTTGACGGATATCGCCAAGTTAACATGGTTAAAAGCAATGAGCGAACGGAATTGTAATGTTGGGGGTATTAGGAGGAGACTCATGTAGGGGGAGGTAATAAAGTGCGAACGGATAAGATAAAAAGGGAATGTTAAAGTGTGGATTGTGTACTAGCAAGTTGATATTTTGAATTAAAGTTAAGTATTATATACATTCATGCACGGCGAGGACATTAACTGACAACACTGTTATGTAAATTAGATCAAACTTGTGAATTTTAGTCTCCAGTTGATATCTCTTTGTAGGTACAAAGATACTGAGTGGCTGCAAAATAGTATGAGTCACAAAGGCTTGAGGTTATATTCAATACTTACAATCGTAAATGCTAGTGCGTGAATCATTCGTAAGCTTAACAGGAATCGTCTTATCTCACAATGGACTCTTAGATATTAGAGAAGAGAATAAGTTCAACAGTTCACGGATCACTCTATGAATAAATATAGATAGCATATACTCTCATTGACACACTATAGAAAGTGTTCAAATTACAGTCTTATCTACTGTCTTTATGACATCTCACTATATCTTTAGAACATCTCAAATTTGAGTTCTGCAGCTGAAAGTCGTTACCAATGTTATTCAAGTCATTCTTGGTTTCAGTATAACCAGCATAACCTAGTAGACTAGATGCCTTTGTAGTTTGATGAATGGGAATTTGAAGTGCAAGGATCAACTCTCTCTAGTACCCAATTATACTGTGAAATTATAATTTAAGTTTGACACCTAAAACAATCTCAATTGGTATTCTTCCTTCACTAATACCTTACTTAAGTATCCTCATCAATCGGTGATGTCTCAGACAATTGAAGAAAACGAATGCTCCAATGGTTTGAAGACCCATAGCAAGCTACTACAATCTAAATAGTGAATACCAAAGTTTTTTCTAGTCTATTTACTAACAACAAAACGCTTCCTTCAAGTAAATCTCTACTCAACAACACCATGATCCTTGTTCTCCTTGTACATGTAGAACTGCAAGAAGATAAAACTATCCTCGAAAATAGTTCCCAAGGAACCCAACAACCAACTCAAGTTCAAGATGATATACTTTGAGTCGCTTCTGTAGAACAAGATTTGCCCCGCGTACGTCAAGTTTCCTAATGTCGAGAACAAAAAGAACAATAAACTCAAGCCTTGTACCGATTTACGCTGGTAGTTTTGAACAATCTGCGGGATACGTGCACCCAAGTACAAAAAGGCCGAGAAGTATCCCATAATCTGCGCACCGACATTTATAGGCGAATTGTCGTCAACTGGGTCGGTTTCTCCAGATTTAGACCCCGAGACCAAGTACCCCAAGGAACCAGCACCAATGACAAAGAGAAGAGGTAACACGTACTTGGTGAATATACTGTTGAACTCGGGCTCCAAGGCAATGTCCGTCAATGTCGACAGTCTTCTTCTAGGAGTCGTGTGATGGTGACCGTCCTCCAACAAAGGAGCGTTCTCATGATCATGAGAAGAGCCACTTCTACTCTTATTTCTACCACCATGAGGGTGGTGCTTGGGGAAAATGTGCTTGTAGTATACGTAGGAAGCTATCATCAAAGAATCAGCAATACAAAACCAGACCGCAAGGAAGATAACCTCTGGTAATAATCCTGCCCATAATGCCCCAATCAAGTTGAAGACATCTCCAAGAAACCAAATCGAAATAAACCCAATAGCTATACCATCAGCTGACTGCAAACGCCATTGCTCAATCAACTGGGGCATCAACAAAACAATCCAACAAGCAAGGCTATCGACGTTAGTGCTTATTCAACAAGTACAAACCAAAAAAATTGAAACATACGAAGTAGATCCCATAATACCTGAGATTTGAACTCTCAATGAGGCTTCCTTAGAAGCATGTTTAAGAGCCTCTACGGCTAACAAACTGAATGCCATCTTTGAAGATAAAGAATAAAAATGATGTAATTTTTTTAATTCTGTTTGGATTTTTTGGGTTTGAGCTCCGACAATTGAGTGGTGGAGTGCCCAACTTGGAGGGCTAAGAGTTTGCGGTGAGCGTTAAGAGGAAGGTAGATGAAGCGAGAGTGGGGAATTGATGGTTGCACTATGAATGAAGAAGATATATAGACTGTTTAGAATTAAGATGTGATTCTTGATACTACAGATTATAGTTTAAAATAAGCCATTGTATTAAGGTTCATGAGTCAGGTTAGACATATGAAGCAGATGAGTCTCTTTATTTCTTTCACTGTAGAGTTGATTAGGATTATTTCTTAAGATTATTACAAGTGAACGAGTAATTAGTGCTCAACTCATACCATTTGTTGCTAGATAAGGTTGTTTTACCATTTGATTCATGTGGAATTGAAGTCCTTCTAGTAATCCCCCACCTGTGCAAATTTTAGTGAATATATGTTAAACAGTTCCATTAAACTTTATCGAAACTAAGTATAGGTCATTTGCTTTAATGTTAAGCGAATAGATAAGAGAACAATATATTTGTTCTATTGTTGAGAACACTTTACCAACGTACCTTTATTGTTCACAACCTATAAAAAGAGTCACGGAGTTTGTCGTAGTCAACAAGTGATTGTCATTTCAATTAATTAATTAGATTAACATTCTAGGTCAGCTCCATTCCAGGGTGCTGAACTTGAAGTCCATACATAATACACTATCCTAATATACTCCTAATATACAATAACCATTTCTTTTTTATCTGGTCAACCCTTGTGCTAGTTCCCTCATCAATGAAATGTCACCAATATCTTCACCACCATGGCTTACCTCTTCATCATTTTCATTTCCTTTTGGTTGCAAAATCCCAATGCTTTCCAATATCCTACTTGTTTTCGCATCAATATATATGTCTCTAAGATTTGGGGCTGGTTTCACTTGTAACTTCTCACCATCAATCTTGGCTGAGATTCTCTGTGTTTGTTTCACTAAATCTTCCACTTGGTTTAGTAGAAAGTATAAAGTTTCGTCGACAGGAGAAAGTGATTTAATGGCTTCGCGTGCTTTCACAGAGAGACTTGTTTCTTCATCATTCAATGCCTTCAAACCTACAAACCGTAAATTATCTTGAAACAATCGAAGCGTATGAATAATCTTCTTTGCCCTTGTGATTTGTAGTTTGAGTATCTTACGCAATTGAAGCTCCATCTTGATGTTCTGTACCAACAGAGCTATTTTCTTATCATTTTGTTCCTTCTTCTCTCGTGGTTGATAGAAATCAACACCTTCATGGTGCTTTAATCTTATCCACCCTTCATCAACCAACTCATGTGGTAGCGTAAAGATATTTCTCAACGCGTATAACTCAAATTTGTCAAAGTTCTTGTCTACTTGGGATTCTAACAAGGTCTCCAATTTAGCCGTGCCTAAGGCTATCTCATCTCCAGAGAGTCCTACACCATCTGTTGCTTCATCTCCATCCTTCTTTTTTTCCCGCATCTCACGAAGATAAACTTCCATTGCTTGTGTACATTTATAAAGGAGATCATTAACAGCATTGATAACATCATCTATAAGTGCCAATGGTGGGAATCCAAAATGTTCTGTCAAAAGCGATGTCACTTTATAATCGATTCCCAGGTTCATTTTCTCAAACTCGATTCCATTTTGTCCAGTAGGGTACACACTATTATCAGGTGTGATCCGCGTTACACCCGAACCAGACGATTCCTTGGAACTGCGGTCCATTTCATCAGTCTTCTAATGTGTTTTGGTTTTGTTTACAACTGACTCGTTTTTGTTGTAAAGGAATGGCTACGAACCAAGCACGTGCATGATCACGAGATATTTTCATTTTTTGAAGTCTTCAAAAAATTCATTATAATTTTCCTAACGTTAATTGGTTCATTCATCAACATTCAATACAATGGCCGGTACTTTAAGACCTGACCGTGAGTTCCAGAGATTCAACACAGCTAAGGAGAAGCTTGGACACTACTTTAGATTCAGACCAGCATCAGCCTTGTTCAACGTGGTAGCTATGGGTGCTATTCCATTCGGTCTCACTTGGTATGCCTACAACTATGAAGGCCAAGTGAACTTCTACAGAAAGTTTAGACAGATTAACCCTTTCAGTGGTGAACATTACGTTCCAAGAGACAAGGATTTGTAAATTAATAAATGTGCATTTAGGGAACAAGATATTCTTGGTGAAAACCAGTGATGTAAGTTTAGAATGAAAGTTATCTTTCAATTAGATGTAATAGAATTGGTAGGAAGCAATGGTTGAAATTTGAAGTATAATAGAAAATGGCAATGAGCTTTAACGCTTCAATTTAGTTGTTAGGTACCACACACCTTTTAGCCACTCTGTTGAACCTCAAAATAAAGTTCAGCTAAAGCAACTTGTCGATTGAATATTGATGGAAGAATCTAATCAAGAACATTAGCACTTCCCTTAGAAACCAGTCTATTATCTACAAAGTTGATCTCTTGAATGGCCCAACAACCTATAAGATCTTTAAGATTGCTCAACTATCTACACTTTGTTATCCTCGCTCACTCACCGATAGTGTGAGCTTGCACATATCATTATAACACATATAATTACAATTATTCCCAATCAATGGGATTCCTATATCCTTTTAGACAAGTTCACTTGAAACTCTGTCATTCCCGATTTCATACTTTTCAATACCTTTGGCGTATCCGCTTGAAGTTGTCTGAGGTTCACAGACGATTTTGTTTTCCGTAAGTTAGGATCAGGTACACCAGCTGCTTCATCCTGTCCAGACTCATATACAAACGAGATACTGTTGCTGTTTTTACCATTGCTGTTCAAGGAGAACGTGGGTTGCTTTTGCGACGATTCGTTGAAGGAAATTAAAGTTGGAGCCTTCAGCTTTACATTCACTGTTTTTTGGTTCAACCCACTAAACGAACTTGCTTTCCTGAGAACCTTTTTGGTGACTTTTGTGTTCGAGAGTGCTGTTGTCAGCTTTTTCTTTTTAAGCATTGGTTTGTCTTTGGATTGGTAGTTATCGTTAAAAGCATCTACATGTGTTGCTTCTTGGAAAGGGTCTTGCAAAGGCTCTTTGAGCAGGGTATCTCCACTAGGTTCAACAGAAAGAATCGTCGAGAGCTCCGTTAGTATGTCCTTGAAGTCCCCTGTGGCGTCGATGTTGGATAATGAGGTGTTAATGGTGTTTTCAGTAAAGTCGTCAAACGGTTTCAACAGTGTGAAGGGGTTTGAGTTCAACAAGTCATCGACAGATATGGGGTCTTCCAGTAACTCTCCAAGACCTACAAAAGGAGATACCTGTGCGCTCGTCATGTCGATTGTCGTGGGAGAGTCAAATTGATGGTCCAATCCACCACGAGGTTCAAGGTTCTTAACCTCCATCGACCCTTTGAGTTGAGGCTGTTCCTGAACAATCACCAAGTTCTCTTTTTTCTTCACTTGGAAGGTGTGTGAGTGTAACGACGGGTTGCTTGAGTTGGGTAACAGCAGTTGGTACTGTGGAGACGGAGAGTTTGTCAGGCGAGAGCCTGAGTAATTGGTGGAATCGTATCTGCTAGACGGAAGTTCTGGTGGATTCATTTTGTAGTTGGGTGTAACTGGTGAGAATTCATGGAAAGCGTCTGCGAGGCCTCTCGGCGACCCGCTAGATTGCTTGGTAAAAAAAGTCTGTCCGACAGCAGAGATTTGCCCAGAACTCATGTTGTTGTAAGCTGGGCTCATGTCTGAGTGCGGTGTAGGGAAGAAGCCATTGCTGTGGAGGGTGGGAGTCACGTTGCTTGAGTTGAAGTTGGTGTAGGCTAGTTGGATGGGCGACAGGTCAGTGTCTGGAGAATAAGTCAATCCGTCTCCTGGAAGCACCGGTGCTTCCAAAATCTGGTTCATATGTTGGTTATTTTGCTGCTGTTGTTGTTGCTGATGTTGTTGGATTTGGTGTTGGGTTGGTAGGTGCAGTTGTTGGGTTTGCTGGTGGTGAACAGGCAGGGTATACTGAAGCTGAGCACCAGAGTCTTGAGAAAACGGGGTGAATGGTTGAGAAAGCAGTCCAGCAAGTTGACCCGAATACTGACCGTTGAACCGCTGCTGTTGGTTTTGGTTATTCTTGCCTAAACCAACCTGGTGCGAGGGCATCATGATCGTAGGTTCTTGCGAAGACTCGTCAATAAAGTCCTGACCCGAAGTGAATAAGTTGATGGTCATAGTCATCAAGCGAGCGTAGTAATGTTACTTTTTGTCCGGGAACCCTCTCTGTGCCGATGACTGATAGTCGTCACTAAAGTTACAGAAGATATTAAAAGCGAATGTAAGTTGGGAGCTCCAATAATATGGGTCTCTCAAAGTTGAGGGTATGGTTCAAAACGATACTTATCGTTACGTAGCTTGGCCGCTGAAGTATTTTGAGATGATGGCAATAACAAATCAGTGGACGTTTGGTCTGAGCTTAGGGGGGGTTGGCAGTTCTTAATTCAAAATTGAAATTTATTTGAAATTATACTGGAAGGATACCCACTATTGAAGTTTGGATGGCAACCAATTTTTTTCTGACTGTGCGAGGGGATTTTCGGAGGGAGAAAAAAGGAGCCAAAAGCTGGCAAGCAAGCTAGAGGAGGGAGGTAGCCAGCTTGAGATTAACCTTAAGGCATTCTGTGTTCTCAGCCGGAGTTGTTCTATGTAGTAGAGCCACAAAGCAAGGGAGAGTAATTAGTAGACAAGTCTTGGGTTGGCATGTATGAGTCGGAGATAGAGTATGAGTTACGGCTGAAAAAGGTCTTGGTGGGGAAAAAGGGTTTCAAGGTGAAGAAGGTTTAGAGGTTGTGGGTAGCAAAAGTAATTGGTTATGGAGGTGTATATGAATGTGATTTTAGAGGGTGTATGTAATAGGGTGAGAGATTTTGAAATTTGGGAGAGTAACGGAAGAGTGATTGTGGATCCGTTGGGGGGTTTTAAATGGTTTGCAGTGGTTAGTAGATTGGAGTGAATTGGAGATAAGGAGAAAAGAAGAACTAAGGAAAGGGGTTCAAGTGTAGGAACATGGTGGATTCGTGTATACAACAAGTAGAGGATGGAAGGTACAGTAACAGTATAATGAATAAGGTAGAGTAGAGGAATTAGGGAGAACTCAACAATAAGAGCCTGGGCCCCTCGGGATTTCCCACGTTGTAATATGAGAAGAAATTTTGATGAGGGCGGGCATAGGGCGGGTCCCAAGGATTCTTTTTGGGGGAGGTTTTCTTTTCTTACTGTTGCGGTAGCGAGTTTTTCGTATTGATGAGGTGATGTCACATGGAGGACGTAATCAGGTGATGTGGTTTACGAAGAAAGTACTGAGGAAGTAGAAGTGGAGTAGGTTAGGCTAGAGGGGCTGAAGAGGTTAGAGAAAGGGGGTAGTGAAGAGTGAATAGTTTGACATGAGGGGTTAGACTTGAGATGAGTAAGAACTGATTACATTGAAGGATTATTAAGAAAAGATTGGGGGAAGTTTTCTTAGGCTGAGGATAAGCGAGAGGTTTACGTCTTGTTAGGCATTGTCAAGTTTGTGGAGTATACTGGGGGAAGACGGGGATAATTTTTAGGTGGGAATTAGTTGAGTAAGATAGAGGTAAGGGAGGAAGAGTGAGAGGGAAGTTGAAGAACTAACTGGGAGAAGGAGCTAATAGCGTTTACGAGAGTGTTTAAGGTAGTGGAATTAGAGGGAGGATTTTGTGAAGTGATAATTGGACTGGATGATTTTTCGGGAGGACCGAATTGGGAGTGTATATAGATTGAGTGGTCAGGTTCTGAAAAGGTAAGTGAGGGCGATTTTGGAGAGCAAAGAGTTGAGAAGTTGAGCGGGAGAGGAATTAGAGGGAGTGGAATTTGAGGGAGAGGAATTAGAGAATGAAAACATATATGCAGGATTGGAAACATAAGTTGAGTGTGTCCAATCATTACATAAACAAAAGTATTCACTATCAAAAACGCACTAAATCCAACATTTACCAAGTGCCAGTATTACACCGTCACGAAATGATTCATTCTCCTTTGATCATTCCACATTTTGTAGGTGCTCAAATGTAAATATCAACACTGAGGTCTCTTGTATACACAATAGTTTGGCGTTTTCCCTTCCATGTTTCACATACAAGGCAATATAACCCAGAGCTTAACCTTTTTCATCATTTGAGGCTTAGAATACACTCACCAATTATCATATTCTCATTACTTTCAAACTAGTTCACTTATAAATGGAAGAATAGAACTCGAATCATCCCTAAATGTATCTCTCTACCATACCAAGAATTCCATACCTTAAGGCTCACCCTCTCTTCATCCCCACTCCAGCGTCACTTGGTGATTTCGCGGACGCCGTTCCCTCACCCTCAAAGAACTTAACCATTTCGATTTCACCCTAAACTAAGAGGCTTATGAACATTTCCAATATTTATTTATTAAACGCCTTCCAAAGAGCTGAACTAAGCAAAGAACTACTTAGAAACCACTCTCAGATTTCAGAAAACTTCCCCCCCTCTAGAGAGTCAGTTTCAAACCACTACAGAGTACCAAACCTCCTTGTTTAAGATATTTTAACTGTCAACATCAAATTGAAGATCTTGAAGAGCTCCCAACTTTTGCGTCGTACCTATCTCCCCACACCTTAATCCACCTCATTCCTTTCCATCTTAGTATTTGATATACGCAAGTGGAAATTTAAATCAGGCTTCTTTCCTAATAAGGAAATCTTTACAACTGTCATCTGTGCGTTTTGACGCAAGAGCCTCGAAAACAAAAGATCACTTCCCAGGGCTATTCACACGTAAATCCAATGGCTTTCATCTTCACCATTGTTCCCAAACTTTACCATTGCCTAAATGGGAAACCGCCAAAGACTAGCCATGGTATTTAGTGTCGACGGGATCCTTGTTTAATATTCATATTCTTTATACTAGCATATCCACCATAGACTATGAAGGTTCTTACCAATATCAGCTTTCTACTTTTTTTTGCTTTTGCTTTTGCCCTTCCTATCCAGGACCCTGCACTTCAAAATGAAGTTGCAGCCAAGCAAAATCTTGAAAGGGATCTTGCAACATTTAACGACTTGCTTCTGGTTTCTCCTAGAGATGGTCCACCATCGGATGATCTTACCAGCTTCCTTGCATCCAAGATTACCAAAAGAGAATATGTGTTGTTGACCCAGTTGTTCACTCAGTTGAATACAACTGGTCAAGGTGTTGCCATAGTCAAGGCTCTTGCAACCAACCAGTTGACTCAATCATCAGTTATTCTTGCCATTGAAGATTACATCCAACAGGAGACTTTACCAACTCTCTTGAGTGCTCTCAAAGACTCTGGTTTGGCTTTTGACGTGGTGATGATGTTTTTCAGAGACTATTCTGTCTTACCTGGTGCTATTACTATTGGGAAAGCATTAATAAGTAGTGGTGTCATTAACTTGAAGAGAGATTTGCAGCCAGCTCCTTCTGCTTCTACCCTTGCTCCAATAGTACCTGCTCCAACGGCTTCACTTCAGCCACTTGCAGTAGGAACATCAACATTCGGTACTGCTCAACTTCAATCGGGGAATGCACCATCTGCATTTACCCAACCCGCTCAACCTTTAGCTGCTTCACCATCTGGCGTATCCCAACCTGTTCAAGCTTTTGCTGCTCCGCCATCTAGCTTCAGTCAGTCTGCCAATGCAGCCCCAATTCCTCAGCCTACTGCTCAAGCACAGCAACAATCTCAACAAACTCAAGCAGCACAGCAACAATCTTCGAGCTCTCAATCAAACGGTGGATTCTTGGGAGGTCTTTTCGGAGGAATCACTCAGGGTATTGGTAACTTGATTAATGGTGGTCTCAGCACTGTGGGCAACGTTATTGGCGGCGCCGTAAACACAGTAGGCAACACCGTAGGCAGCATTGTCAATGGTGCTTCTAGTACGATCAACAACACCGTTGGAAACTTGGCTCAGGGTAACATTCCAGGTGCAATTGGCAGCGCCATAGATGGAACTATTGGAACCATTACCAACACTGCTCAAGGTAGCGTCCAGGGTTTGAGCTCGGTTCTTGACTCAGCTTTGTCTGGTGGTCAGCAAACTGTGATCTCGTCTGTTATTGCATTGGTTAGTCAGGTTGCTGACTTGGAATCCATTTGTGTGTCATTAGACAAGTCTGGCTTGGGTGTTTCAGTCATTGCATCCGCTTTAACTGACCCTGACATGCAGGTGTTTACTGAAAACTTGGTTACAAAATTAGTCAAAGACCAAGTGATCACATTAAGCTCGTTGATAAGCGCATTGTCCAGCACGGGAATAGTTATCAGCGTTATCACTCAGATTATCACTACTCCATCTGCCTTATCTACTATATTTGCTTTTGTCATTTGGCTTTTAGAGAATTTGGGCACGATCTTGTAATTCCACTGAACATTAACGTTTTCAATTCTTCTTTAACAGTTTGACCATGTACCCTACTACCCTTTAATTTAGTTCTAGCTGCTCAAGAACCTTCAACTCTACAAAAAAGACGAAGTTGTTTGTCAGCTCAATATTGTCAAAAATTTTATTATATTAGATAGTATTTGATTTTTTGCAGCCATAATTATTCATTATTATTAATTGTAATCAACATACCGTTTAAAAGGAACTTCGGTAGACGTGTTGTTAAATTTTTACGATATCGTAGAGCACCAGAAGTTTCACAAGAGAAATAGTTACGTACAATACCGATTTGAGCAGTTTCGGCTCTAGCAGCGGGTGAAGGTGGGGCATGGAACCTTCGGATGAAGTTACTGTCCAATAACAAATAGTACCGGATTAAATTTCGGAGGGCGAGCCATATACACGTCCTCGGTTAGGTGAGTTTGCCAAATTGTTTGCCATACCTCACTGTGGATAAAGAGTTAAGCCTCTATAATACAATAGACTCTTCGAGTCTGAATTCAATTGAAATTGATAATAAGGTAGAATACTCAACAGTGTCCACAATTGCAAATGGACAATTGAAAATGGACCCTTAAACAGAACGTTGACTCGGAATAATTGAAAGATAACGTTTCTAAGCCATTTTGAGTTTTAGCAGCACAGCATAACAGCCACATTCGCCGAGCAGTGACTTGGAAAGAGAAGCAATCCTTGGTGGTTTCATAACACTTCATCCTCAACCAATTCTGGAAGAGAACCCGTGAGTGTCCTTCTGATGAATTTGTCAAGCTAGTTCCTTACCCCAACTGAATGTACGACTTTTACCATTCACTTCTTCGAAATATATAGCCGCTACCCGTTTAAAGATACATATTTGTGAAGCATTGACCCTTCGTTGAAGTGGCACAATCAGCTCGTCTGTGTAAACGGCACCAATATATGTATGGATTCTTATAATTGACTGCAAAAGCGAACACATTCACATAGATGTAATTGATAGCTAGGTGTATATAAAGGCTGTATATCTCACTTCGAATACTTCAATCAACAGTTCAATAAGTATTTAGAAATGGTTTCATTCAAGAAGTTAGTTTTCATTGGGTTAGCAACTCAAATCGCAGCCCTTCCATTTGGTGTTAAAAGAAGTGAAGAAGTTGGTGGTGGTATCAAGCTCGACTTTTCTGTCTCGTACAGACCTGCTAACACGACCGCTAGTCATTACAAGACTTTAGACAAGAGAAGCATTACTAACCCTTTGGCATACATGGGTGCTTACTATTCTACCAACTTGACTTTCGGATCTGAGCAGAACACGATTCCAGTCGATATTGACACTGGTAGTTCTGATTTATGGGTGGTTGCTTCTGATGCTCTGTGTGGATTTACTGACAGTGACTGGTGCATGCAAGGAGGCACTTACAATGTGTCTGGTTCGACCACAGCTGTTGACATCAACCAAAAGTTTCTTATTACGTATGGTGATGGCTCTTTTGCTATGGGTGAGTACTACACTGATGACGTTTTAATCAGTGGTATCACTGTTCCTAACGTAACTATCGGTGTTGCTGAACTCCTCACCACAAACGGTGGAATTTTTGGAATCGGATACAATGATAATGAAGCTTCAGTCGATTACTACAATTATGAGTACACTGACTTCCCTTCTGAGTTGGTTAAACAGGGTTTGATTTCAAAGAACTACTACTCGCTCTTTTTGAACCCTGGTGCAGACTCTGGATCTGTTATTTTTGGGGGAATTGACTCGACAAAGTACACTGGTGACTTGGTTGATGTCCCATTCGTCTCTCCAAATGCCTTCTTTGTTACCTTGGACACTATTACAGGCGATGGTGGGTTAAATATTGCAGCTAATATTAGCACCTTGTTAGATTCTGGTACAACAATTACTTACTTGCCTAGTCCTATGGTTGACGAAATTGCAAGCAAGTTTGACAACCCAGTTCTTGAAAACCCTATAATGTACAATGTTGGTTGTGATGCCCCTGAAGGAGGTTTGACTTATCACTTCGGAGAAGCAGTTATTACTGTTCCATACAGCACTTTGATTACCCCATCTTATGCTTTCAACGGAACTCGTCTTCCAGGATGTGACTTGAACGTCGCATACAGTGGAGGTGCACCAAATGACCCTAACCATCCTTCTATCTTGGGTGACAATTTCTTGAGATTTGCTTACGTGGTTTTCGACCTTACTGACAATAAGGCTTCCATTGCTCCATCCAACTTCGCTTAGTCTTCTCTTTTTTGAGTATATTTATTTTTTATGCCTTCAATTAACATAGTTTAAGTGAAAAGTTATAGGTTGTAGTGCACCAGTTAACTCAAGACGTTATTGGTGAAACTTTATTTTTGAAATTATAATTCCGTTTTATGCATTTTTTGGCTGCAAAAAATAAGCAGGGCTCATAAAATTACACTAAATATAGAATTTTAAAATTTTATTGATAATTCGTTTATTCATTCAATACATTTACAATTCAATAATGTTAAACCTTTGTCTTGCCGTTTCCAAGTTAAAGCTTTCTTCAGCCTGGTGCCAACGTTCGTGGAGTCTTCCGTGAACCAATACTAAGTTTGGCTCGTCTCCTTTCGTATCGTTAACTGCTTTTCTACCAAAAAGAGTACCCTTGATATCATGCCACAGGCGGAATGAGATTTTCTCCCATTCCTCTGGTTTTTTGTAGCCGAGCCTTTTTAATTTTGGAGAGTCCAAATCTTCAGGATCCAAGATGCAAGACTCCTTTGGACTCGAAAAGTAGATCAAAACCAAACGCTTAAAACTTCTTTGATCTTTTGGTGGGGTGACAACACGGTGCACACTAGACTTAAAGAAACCAGCTGTGATAAACTCCATTGCGTCACCGACATTGACTACAAGAGCGTTTGGTTTGTGTCCAACATATCTCCATGCTCCAGTGTAATAGTCTCTGATTTGCAAAGACAATGAGGTCAGTGATGTGATGAAGGTGAACCCACCCAAGTCAGAGTGGCCTCTGAGCCAGTTACCGTTGACCTTAGCTTCATCTTCAGGGTCCATTTCGTCATACAACATGAATCTACCAACACCTTGACCAGTATTGTCTTCGTCTCCTTCAACAACTTTGTAGTAGTTTTCCCAGATAAATCCCTCGGGCTTCTCCAACACAATGTCACACAAGTAGGTGATACGTTTGAGGACCAGAAGATGCAATTGCTTGAAGTAACTAGCAATTTCCTCCAAGTGAGCCAAGAAGAGTTCTGGGTGTGACTTTTCATCAGTCTCAAAAAACTTCTTTTGAAGCATGTTATCGAAGTTGTACAACACAATTGAATCTTCTACTCCATTCTTCATGGACCAGTACTTCTTTGGTTTGAAACCTTGGGCACGCTCGGCACCACTGGACTTTGTTCTGTCTTCCAAGTCAGACTTCCAAGCACCTGACAAAAACTTCAGTTGCTCTTCAACTGAAAGCTCACAGATCGACTGTGCATATGCTTTCAATTGATTGATTTCCTCCAAGTCGATTCCATGATTCACCACAGTGATAAATCCATACGTCAGAAGTGAATCCTCCAATTGCTTTGCCAAATCTTTTCTGGATGCAACAGCATCTGGTGAATCACCTTCCTTAAACTTAGAGAGATCAACAGCCTCCAATTGAATAGTCTCGATATTGGCTGTGGAAAGAGGTGCCTCTATGAAAGGTCTAACGTTATACTTTTTATCAATAGCTTCAGTGTCAAGAACGGTCATTGTTTAAATCATAAGTAGAGACTGCAAATCATTGGAGCGGCTCTACTCTTTATATGGAGAAACAAAATTAAATCCACAGCCACACATTTCACAATCAATTTTAATCATACGCAATGAAAGAAAATGGCTGCAACCTTGACTACCGGTTCAGGAGTGCGGATTCACAGGTTTCGGGTCGACTTCGGGCCACTCTGTATTAGGACACTCGGTGCGAGCCGTTGTGAACCTGGTCTACTAAAGCTGTAGAATAGTTTAACTTAATAGAATAGCTCTTAAATTACTGTTGATCTGGCTCAATAGAATGGGTGTCTGTCAAAACTACTACACTCATACAGTTATTATGAAACTGTTGCTACTTATGAGTGTCATATCGTACCAAAAGAACTAAATGTAAATTAGTCTATTTCGAAGGTTAAGTTTTAATGACTAAATAATGTGGCAGATAGAAAGAATGAATTTGTTTTTGCTCTCCGCTTCGGAGCACTGTACTTTTTTCCTGAGATCAAATCAGATAATATAAAAATCATTAGTTCTTTCATTGCTTTAAGCCTATAATATTACAGGAAACTATGGCTCATCTTCGGTTGCGAAAGGTTTGTGTTCAAAACTATTTTACAAGCTTTTACTCCACTCAATTAATACAAGAGTGAACTCGCATAACTTTATCGCGTTACTTTTTAAATGTTACATGGGGCACATCACCTTCCTCCTCATATTTTTCTAACTTACTGGTTCGGAGGATATGAACTTTTACCTATCAATTTTGTTGGTTTTGTACAACTATTTCGCAATCTCACTTGGTACCTAAGAATTTATGAACACTTTAATAACGTGCGCTTTATTGTTCCCGCTATTATGTTAACATGAATATCTGTATTAGCTTGATTTCTAATTTAGAAGTATATAGCTCAGCAGAAAGTGCAGTCAGTGTGCATCGTCGCCACTTCAACTATTAAAACACAGCAAGATTTCTGAGGAGTCCTCCTTCTCTTATGGAAAGTTTTCAACATGCTCATTAGAAAGTCACTAGCTCTCTGCTAGTGATGAAAATCCTATCAAAATCGAGACAGAGGGCTATACACTTCAACTACTGTCAGATTATTGACAGAAACCACTCACGAGCATATTGGTCTGATTATTAATTTATTACGTAACAACACATGAAGTGAATTCTGAAAGTGTCGAACACTCTGAGTTACAGAAACGATTAGTTGATATAATTTAAAGTAAATAAGGAAAGAATTGTATAATTCGTTTAGAGATCAGCTAATTTTGCTGTATTTGCGTAATCTTTTTGAATTTTTGATGTTTTTGTATTTATTTCAGGAAATTCTAAAGATTGAGAGGTCATGTCTCCAGAAATGGAAAGATTAGAATTCTCAAGCTGAGAACAGTTTGATTAATTTGTAAAGAAGGTCAGCAAAGATACCAGGATATGCTATATTAAACTGTATTTATTTCGAGAGTATGCAAAGGTATCACTTTAGTTTTAGATTAGGATTATGGCCATATCAAGATACTGTCAAGAAGAAGAAGCTGGAAATGAGAAGGAGACTATTGTAAACCACTCTACAAAAGTAGTTAACTTTAATGGCTCATCAAACACTATTGGAGATATTATTCTGAGTTCCAAAACAGAAGAAACCATGCCAATTAATGACAGACCAAAAGTTAAATTTTCATTTGAAGATGAAGCTCCTTCACTCAGTCAAGAAGTCGAGGCTTTTTTTGCAGAAGAGTTTGATTTTGGGAATTCATTTTTTGCAGAACAGGAAGCCATTAATGAAAGTGTCCTGGCTCCCACGATAGAAGAAGTGATGGCTAGTAGTGCAGAATCCAGCTCTAGCGTGAACGATTACAAAAACATTGAGATATTTGATCTGTCTGGCCTGAATAATTGGCCAACATCGATGGAATGCCTCACTGAACACTTTTACGAAATTGATTGTGATTTTTCGCAGCCATTTGTGGATGTATCACAAACTCAAATAGATTTGCAGTCTGATTTAGAATACAAGCAACAAGAAGACAGCGCCCCTATTGCTATAAGAGAAAGGAAAGATAAGGTTAAGGGAGTGAGAGTTAAAAAGAACAAGATAGCCAAATCCATGCTAAAGTTTTCAAGTTCATTGGACACCGTGAGAACTTTCTCCAGTGATAAGTTATTTGCTGAACTGAGAGAGAAGATTGGTGACGAAAAGAGGAAAGCAAGCCTAGTAAAGAAAGAACTGAAGCGCAGTTTAGATACTCACTATCACCAATTCAAAATACCAAATTTTAAAACAGCAGCTTTGAAAGAAGGGTCAGTTGTTCAAGCTTCCAATGTTGCTACATTCAACCACAATGCCGATACTAATAGTTTTAAGGGCATATCAAAAAGGATACAAAACCATTCCAAGTCAGAGGTTTCCGTTGGACTCACCCCCTATAACGGTTCAGATAGATGGGTAGAAGGACCCATTTACCAATGGTGCACCAGTGAAGAGTTCATATTGACAAATAGACTTTTCAAGCTCCGTAAAGCTAATTTGAGTCCAAAGGATACGAGCAACCAGGTTCGGAAGTCTCTCGAAGACGAGTTTGAGTTTGAAGATAGATTTTTAGCCGAATTGGAATCAGAGAATAATGGAAAGGACCAAGGACCTAAGAAAAGAAGAAGTATGGTGAATATTTTGGAGTGGGAACCAGTTCTGATTTACCAGGCTGCGTACACAAACATCAATATGGCTCACTTGAACAAGTCTGAATACAACAACTTGATTCCAAGGCTGTCTTGCTTTGGGCGGATCAACATGCGCATGAAACGGGCATGGACTAGAGGACCAAATAAGGATAAGAGAAAGATGGACGAGTCGTTAGATTTTCCTCTCGAAGATCTATTTGGGACTAGGCAACTGGAGGAACCGGTGTATTCAAGGTCTTGTTCAACACAAGATTTTTCGAGCTCAGTCAACTATTTTCAAGATGCCAAATTTAACAATACCCGTGGATTCCAAGAACTCGATCCACATTACTTATTTGACCAAAAAACACAAGACCATTCAGGTAGCTCCCAAATAAGCTACCCAAAGAAACCACATAGTCTCAGATCAAACAATTCCAACTATTCTAATCAACCAATTCAGCAAACTATAAAAAGGGCAACCAAAAACCAGGTAATTGATCCATTGCTTAAAAAACAGTAACCTTTAGTGAAGGAAGTCTAGCACTTCAAACGAGCAGTCAGGATTTAATTCTCCTATCACTCTAGTCCTACGTTCATCTCTTCAGATCTACTCACCAATTAATAAACACAGATATCTTATTCATTGAGTATACTCGTATTCTTCAAGAAGTTCCACGCTTGATGTAGTCTCTCTTCAAAATCAAACCTGGAAGGCTGTTTATTGTGCATTCAAATCAAGAGGAACTTTTCCATTTCTGTAACTTCTCTATCATTTTAACTTGTGTGTATGGTAATTCCATATATTCATCTTCCTATTAAATATACAGGCATCACCATTAAACTTATTACAGTGGATAAAAATCTATTACTCGCAGGTATTCAGTAAAATTAATCGATATAAGCAAGAGAAAGCTTCTTTATTTGCAACCAATTACTAGTGAGATTTCTTTCAGGCTCCTACAAACCTTGTTTTTTTATATGAGGTTAACCCGAATTATACTTTGTTGAGTATTATTTACAACGGAAATACTACTATCTCAGTATAGTTAACAAATACTATGTTATTAGAGGAAGAATCTCATTTTGCACTAGTTTGTTTATACGATGCATTTGTATTGAGTTTACTATTTCAAAAACTTTTCAAGTAAATTGAATCGATATCGATACACAACAGCAATTCAGTAAATATGAATCGCATCTGCTATTGCCTTGGTTTCTGTTCCTTCCCATATTCTCAATAGTCTGCGCAAAGTAATCATAGAAGTCACCAGTCCCAATTTACGTATTCTGTGGAAGTAATTACTCAAGACTTGCTGTTCCAGTTTATTGGTACAATGTTTTCCTGCTACGAACATCAGCCATTGGAGTGATACCAACCGGTAATCGTTAGTGGATTGCTCTGATGTAAACTTGATGAGTGCTGTTAAAATCTCCTGTTCCTTCAAGCTTGACACCTCAAAAAACTCAGGATCGAAAGACCTAACCGTTACAAGACAAGAAGCAACAAATGCCTTGTGCGATATTTCCATCCATTCGAATGAATGGGTGCCAGTCGAAGGTAGTTCTATCTCCAAGAGTGGAACAAACTGAATAATAGCTACAACAATCAGGGACACTTGAAATGGTTTTCTTTCCCTTAACTTCAGCATAAAGAGAATGAGGCTCTTTACAGGATACAAGCATTTGATATGAAATCCTAACATTAAACAGAAACCATTTTCAATAAGTCCAAACCTTTCCAAAGCCGCTTGTTCGTGTTCGTCTATGGAGAAGAGCTTCTCGATTTCATTTTCATTGAGCACACCTCCTTTAGGAGTTGAAAGCCATGCAAGCATCTCGAACCTGAGAAACCAATGCTTGCAAAAGGTTTGAGGAGAGGACTGAACACATTTATTCTGAGCTAGAAACAAGTAATCCTTTGCAATTAGCAAGTGTGAGCGCCAAGCTTGGTGGGCACTTGTAGCGTAGCTTGCAACAAGAAGCAAATTAGCAACAAATTGGAACTCAGGAATCAAGAAATTAATATTCAGAAGGTAAAGCTTAAAGGCAGCCTCAATATGTGACAACAAGACCTTTCTGTCTTCAAAAGCTCCAAGTGTGGCAATCAATGTGGACAACAATTGGCTTTCTGGTACCAACTCTTGGAAAATGAGCTTCACTTTGGAGTTGGGACTTAATGGAACAATGAAGTTGATAAATTTATCGTAGAAGCTATTGATGAAGCATTCATTGATAGTTAAAATGAATCCGCCTGAAGGCTCTGGTGACTCAACTTTGATTATGGTATTACTATGTGGTTCTTGAACCAAACCGCGCTCTGGGTTCTTCTTTGGTAATTCATTTTCTGGATATACACAACGTTTAGGACCGATTTTACGAATACTCTTTCCTTTTCTGTATTTTCTATTGTGACTTGCACACCTTGAACATTCGTTTATCCCATTACCGTTGCAGGACTGACGACGTTTTTGACATGGCAAGCACTTGAATGGGTTGGATCTAGTCATGAAGTGGGAAATGAGAAGTATGAAACAAAAAAATTAACACATTTAACACATTTATATTTTTTTTGCAACCGGCTCTTGACTTTTAATCGACAAATAATGTATAAAATATCCAATTTGACTTCCCATCTGGCAGACCCATCTGTTAAGTATGTGGGTAATGTTGAAGCAACTCACTATAAACGTTTACATTTATAGTTATAAGTTCAGTGCTATGACATTGCAATTCTGTTCTCATTGTACTTCAAACCTCTGTTCTACTGGTCATTATGACCAATAAGTTCTAAAGTCACTGAATCTAATGAACAAGGGTGAAAACAATACTGGATGATGATTCACATGTCGACACAGGCACTCTCATTTAACACTCAAACATACAGAATTTTTAACACTAAGTGGTGGCATTAGAGTGTTCAACTGACAATGATACTTTAAAAGTAGCTTTATGTACCAGTTTCACAAGTTAAGCACTAAGCATTTCACAACGTGAGTGCTAGTAAAATATGATCCATTTATCAGTGAAGAAAGATTAGGGGTGAAAAATGGCTGCAAATTTTTTAGGTTTGTGATTTACGAGAGGCTTAACTTTTCTAATTGGCCATTTTGGCTTATCGTTACGAGATACTACAGACAATACAACAAGGTTGAATGGTCGTTACAAGACTCGATGATAATCTTCACTTGGTCGAATTTGAGTTCTAGATTGATTTGCTGATGCTAGACCTAAATTACTCATTCCTAGTACTTGTCGTCAATTAAGCTGTCCCCTAAACTATTTAGGGATCAAACATGATATGTAATTATCTATCAGTTGATACAACTATAGTGGCTGACATATAGCCAATTTATAAACACAGCCTACAGAGGTAATTTACTAGCGGCTACAAACTTTTGACGCGGCTATCATACTTGCAATTACAATTCCATGGAACGAATTGGACAATCGACTACGTTTGGCACAAGGTATTCCAAATACGTCCCTTAGCCAAAAATAACTTCTTCCCTAGGACGACTGGTTGATTGCTCAGCTATTATCCTCGATACTCGTTATTAGCTACATTTAATTATTGACTGTTTTAAGAATAGGGAATTAGTATTCATGGTTAAGCCAATTTACTTGATTCACTAACCCGGCTGTCATTAAAAGTTATCTTACGTTATTTAATCAGAAAGAATTGACTATGCTATACCATTAAAACCTTATTCTCTAAGGTCCTACATACCAATACTCCAATACACTCGCATTCATGTTCAAATACAAGCAACAATTAAATTTCTCCACCTAGAATACCCAATTAAATTCCATCCTGTGAACTTCGAAGTACTACAAACTGAACACTCTATCTCTTTCACTCATGGAATAATCCGTTTAGATTGTTAAAACTGTCACCAAGAACAAATATGAAGGCTCAGGTATTATTGTGGATAAGGTATTGAGATATTCAGACTCTCAATACTGCAGAGCTAATCTGACAGCAATCGATACTCTAGCCATTGAAGACAAATTGTGGAGTATCATGCTGTTAATTGAGGAGACAATAGATTAAGGGGCAATGTTACACCCATGCTTCATTTCGAATTGAACACAAAGTTTTGTTTAGTGGTGTACCTGTTCGCATACATTTAATTATCATCTTAACCCAGGAAAAAGCGAAGCGGGACTTGTTACAGTAAGGTAGAACGTTGAACAGCAAAGACTGTTAAAGGTGCGGTCGTAAATATTATCAATTCCCAATTGTTCTCATAGCATTAAATAGACCCGACATTTATAAGGGTCATCCAATTAAAGTAGTTTCAATGTGCTTCTCATATACGATACAAAATAATCGTTTTAATTTAGCATTATTGCAACTTCAATAGATGGCATTATATATCCGCACGGCTTTGAATGTGCGCAGTGCATGTGCAACATTTCGAATTTATTTTGCCTTTGTGTAGTTTCAAAATGACCGACATCTATTCATAAAGAGTTAGAGTCTTTCCAGTGAGCGACTATAATACCCGGAGGCATATTCATGAGCGAGCATCTTGATCACTAATCTGCATCATAAACATCCTCTCAATTAGCACCTTCATCAATGAAAATCTTCCCAATCAACTGACTTCTCTTTTTAGCGACTTTTCAAATTAGCGACTTTCCAATCAGCGTTAACGTTTTTATCAGCGAGCGTCTTTTTCAATCAGCGTCATTTTTCATGTGCATTACCAATCATCACGTGCTATGCCCCAATTTACCAAATTTATGCTATCATCAAGGGTTTTCAATTTATATATATATCAAAGCACCTATTCCTGGGGTATTATTGATTTGAACCAAAGCAAAGGATGAGTTTGAATCAAGTATCAACTGGTATGTAGCAACCACAGTTTTCAGAGGAGTGATTTTTGGATTTTCTTATTTACGCAAGGCTATAGCATACTAACAGTAGATCAGTGACACAAGCTGCTGTCGAAGTTGGAGGTACTGTATTTGTTACGCAGCCTGCTAAGTCGGTAGCTGGTGCATTTACAGTTGATGACTCGACTATTTTGATAGAGAATAATGATCCATATCTTGAGTTGGATAACCATTTGAAGAATTTGGCTGCGAAAGAAGAGGATGAGCCTTCTGATTTCACTACAGTCTTCACAACAGGTACTACGATTTTCAAGAACTTGCCATTTTTGTCTTTGGCTAGTTTTCAGAGTAATCCTGTTGTTTCGCATGTTCTTTTGGACAATGAAGACTACTCGTTGGTCACTATATTGAGAGACTTGAATTTTCCAATATTAATTTCAAACACAGTTAATGACCTTAACATAAATACCAAGTTGGCTTACAACTTGGCACGATTAAACCAAAGTGCTGTGTTCAACTTTTTCAGCAAAGTAAACTCTAAAGAAGAAGTTACCTCTACAAATGTATTGGTACCTCAAATCCAATCTAGTCAAGAATTATTAAACTACTTCAATGTGAAACCTTTTGAAATCGTCAACAAGGTGGGTGGAGCAAAAGATTCGATATTATACTTGGGTCAAGTGACTGAAGAATTAACTGCTGCTGCAACCAAGGAAGGTGCTCTTTTAATTGCAATTAAAGTATACCAACCATTTGACTTGAAATGCTTATTGAGCATTATTCCTTCTACTGTTGAAACTCTCAGTATCGTCGAACAAACTACAGTCAGCAGCAGCTCTGCGTTTTCGCCATTGTTGCTTGACTTTTTCCAAGATTACTCAAAGTACCAGACATTAAAGAACTTCACTAAAATCGTTGGTGCTAGCTTCAGCCACGGTGACAGTGCTTCTGTTACCGGCTTGCTCAAGAATGTAAGATCGAAGTCACCAGAACAAAATGTGTTTTACGGAACTGTCACCAAAACTTCTTTATCGACTGAGTATGTTTCTGCTATTACTAGCGCACGTAAATTGGAAGACGCCTACTTGAAGGTTTTAAAACAAGTGAACACAGGAAACTTGAACTTGTTGAACGAATATCTGTCTTCCAACACCAACGAAACCAGTCCTGAATATGGCTTTGGTTCGTACTTGTACGATGTTGACCAAACCAAAAAGTTGGTTGACTTGGTATCGAAGAGCGTTCAAACTAACGATTTCAAAGACAAGAGTGCCGAGTTGATCAACAGTTTAACTAAATGGTTGGTACAAAAGAGAGAACAAGGATCTGTTAGCGACCTGTTGGCTCAAGAAACTATTTCTTTGTTGGAACAATCTGAGTCTAAATCTAGTTCTGAAATCCTCAAATATAAGCAATACTTGAGCACAAGCAGCAACTGGTTGGTTGGATCCGACTCATGGTCTTATGACTTGGGATCCTCTGGTGTGCACAACGTTATCAGTTCTGGAGAGAACATCAACATGTTGATTATCGACTCAGAGCCATTCCAAAGTAAAAAGGAAAGTGCTCCAATCAACGGATTCAGAAAGAAGGATGTTGGTTTGTACGCTATGAACTATGGAGGAGTATACGTTGCCTCTATTGCCATCTACTCGTCATACACACAGGTATTGCAAGCATTAATCGAAGCTGAAAAGTTTAATGGTCCTTCCATTGTATTGGCATACTTACCATACAACTCCGAATCTGACTCTACTTTAGACATTTTACTCGAAACAAAGAAGGCTGTCGACTCGGGATACTGGCCTCTTTACAGATACGACCCATCCATCCAGAATGAGGCTGATATCTTTAAGTTGGACTCATCCAACTTGAGAAAACAATTGCAAGACTTTTTGGACCGTGAAAACAAGTTGGCTATTTTGCTGAAGAAGAACCCACTTCTTTCTAGAAACTTGACTCAGACTGCCAACTCTGAAGCCAAACTGAAACAAACCAAGGTTGCCGAAGACTCATTTGCCAAGTTGTTGTCGGGACTTTCTGGTCCTCCATTGACAATTGCCTTTGCATCTGACGGTGGTAACGCTGAAGCCATTGCAAAGAAGGTTAACAGACAAGCATTGGGTCGTGGCTTGAAGTCGGTTGTGTTAGCCATGGACGACTTGTCTGTTGAAGACTTGCCTAACGAAACCAACGTTGTGTTTGTAGCATCCACATCTGGTCAAGGTGAGTTCCCTACCAACGGTAAGCAGTTCTGGGACGGATTGAAGAACAATAACACTCTCGATTTGTCTGGTATCAGGTACTCCGTCTTTGGTCTTGGTGACTCTCAGTACTGGCCAAGAAAGGAAGACAAGCACTACTACAACAAACCAGCCAAGGACTTGGATGGCAAGTTGAAGTTGTACGGAGGTGTTGAGTTAGCCGAAATCGGTCTTGGTGATGACCAGGACGCTGACGGTTTCAGCACCGGCTACAACGAATGGATTCCAAAGATTTGGAAGGCATTGGGTGTTGACAATGTCGAAGGAGTCGAAGAACCCAAACCTTTGACTAACGAAGACATGAAGATTGGTTCTGATTACTTGAGAGGTACTATTGCCGAAGGTTTAAGAGACCAAAGCACTGGTGCTATTTCTGCTGTTGACCAGCAATTGACCAAGTTCCACGGTATTTACATGCAAGATGACCGTGATATCAGAGATGATCGTAAGGCTGAAGGTTTGGAGCCAGCATATGCGTTTATGGTTCGTCTTAGATTGCCTGGTGGAAGAGCAACTCCTCAACAGTACTTGAAGTTGGATGAGTTGGCTGATGAAAGAGGTAACGGAACTTTAAAGGTCACTACTAGAGCTACATTCCAGTTGCACGGTATTGTTAAGCATGACTTGAAGCCTGCTATTAGAGGAATGAACGCAGCATTGCTTGACACATTAGCTGCTTGTGGTGATGTTAACAGAAACGTTATGGTCTCTGCTTTGCCAGGTAATGCCAAGGTTCACGGTCAAGTCTCTGAGGTTGGTACTTTAATTTCTGAATACTTGTTGCCTCAAACCACTGCTTACCACGAGATTTGGTTGGAAGGTCCAGATGAAGGAGACAAGCCTGGTGACTCTGCCAAGTGGGAGTCCCGTTCGAATGCCATCAAGACTAAGAAGACCTTGGTTGCTGGTAATGCTCTTGCTGATGTTGAGCCAATGTACGGCCCAACTTACTTGCCTAGAAAGTTCAAGATTGTCATTACTGTTCCACCATATAACGACGTTGACGTATACGCCCATGACATTGGGTTGATTGCGATTGTCAAAGACAACGTGGTTGAAGGTTTCAACGTTGTTGTTGGTGGTGGTATGGGATCCACGCACAACAATAAGAAGACTTATCCAAGAACTGGATCTATGTTTGGTTACATTCCTAAGGAACAAATTCACATTGTATGTGAGAAGATCATGTTAGTTCAAAGAGACTTTGGTGACAGAACCAACAGAAAGCATGCCAGATTAAAGTATACTATTGACGATTTGGGTGTTGAAGTATTCAAGGGTAAGGTTGAAGAGTTGTTGGGCTACAAGTTTGCTGAGCCTGCTGCTTTCAAGATCGAATCTAACGTTGATTACTTTGGATGGGTCAAGGATGAGGTCGGACTCAACCATTTCACTGCATTCATTGAAAACGGTAGAATCGAAGACACTCCAGAATTGCCACAAAAGACTGGTCTCAAGGAAATCGCCAAGTACTTGTTGGAGAACAACAAGTCTGGTGAGTTCAGATTGACTGGTAACCAGCATTTACTTGTATCCAACATTGAAGACAAGGATTTGCAAGACGTTAAGAACTTGTTGGAGGAGTACAAGTTGTCGAACACTGTGTTCTCTGGATTGAGATTGAGTTCTGCAGCATGTGTGGCATTCCCAACCTGTGGATTGGCAATGGCCGAGTCTGAACGTTACTTGCCTGAGTTGATCACCAAATTGGAGGTTGCTTTGGAAGAGTACGGATTAAGACACGACTCTGTGGTGATGAGAATGACTGGATGTCCTAACGGATGTGCCAGACCATGGGTTGCTGAAGTTGCATTGGTTGGTAAGGCCCTTGGTGCTTACAACTTGATGCTTGGTGGAGGCCATCACGGTGAACGTTTGAACAAGATTTACCGTTACTCTATTAAGGAAGACGAAATCTTGGACATCTTGAAACCATTGTTCAAGAGATGGAGTTTGGAGAGAAATGAGGGTGAACCATTCGGTGATTTTGTCATCCGTGCTGGAATAATCAAACCTACTTTAGAAGGTAAGTATTTCCATGATGATATTCCAGAGGAAGCATAATGGGGAAATGTATATTAGTTATTAAAATATTAGATAAATACAACAGAATTAATTGGTATTAGTTTGGATGTAAGGTTGTTATGGTTGAGGCTTCGCTAGGGGTTCCCATGGTTGAAAGTCAAATTGACAGTTTAGGAAGTATTAACGTTAGAGTGCTTATTCTTGTTGACACATTCATGAAATGTCAGCAGAATCTCGAAAGCAAGCAATTGCTACCTATGAAGTTCATTGAACATGAGTAAATAAGTTAATTGTTCATTAATATAAATGCACATATATAATACAATCATCAAGTAATCAAGTAATAATCTACCAAGCCCAAAACCTCAAGTTATCTACCTCTTTCGTACCTTATCCTTATCATTAGCAGCATTCAGTTTAACTTCCTTCGAATCCACCAAACGTGTTGAGTTCAAGCCCAGACTATTCAGATGTATACTGTTATTCAAAGACTTTGTCATTGATTTATGTTGAGATTTTCTTTGTGAGCTCCCTGAATAATTACTCTTACCCAGTGAATTCGAATTGTTCATATAGCTCTTGTTTACCGTCAAGTTGGAATAGTTCTTATTGATGGCTTGTTGATTTGTAGATGTGAAGAAAACAGAATTCTGTGAATCCAGTTGTAAAGCAGACTTATCCTCCAACGCCTTGACATCACGTAGTAAGTTTCGCAACGTAGGTTTATGCTGTCGCTCGATCTGTAGAACATCCTTTATCCTAACCTGCCATAGTGTGGCACTAACACTATTAAGTCTACGAAGTACCTGTTGCTCAGCAACACCAACTAACTCATCCGACTGAGCTCGGATTCGATTCAAATGAGCCTCAGACTCTTGCTTGAAATGAACAATAATAGCCTCCTTCTCTGCTTTAGTATATACCATGACTCTCTCTATTGTTTATACCCTTCTCTCTTTAATCTCTTACCATACTCGGACGTGTCGTGCACAATTTGATCAATCCAAATCCAGCGTTTTTTTTATTGGTGAGACTTCAGTGGCAACTACTAAGCATAAGTAGAATACCATTTGGATAATTAAAGACAAAGATTGGACGTTATTGATAGTCGTATAATCCTTTATTATCATCAAACCTATTCCATACATTTACTTTATCATCGAAATAGATTCGTTGGTACTCAGATTGTGCTTAACATAGATAAATAATATAATGGTGCTCGAAGCTACAATGATAGCGATCGACAATTCCGAGTATATGAGGAATGGTGATTACGCTACTACTCGTTACGAGGCTCAATTGACGACCACGGAGTTCATTTTCCAGAGTAAAGTGAACTCTAACCCGGAGAACACTGTTGGACTCTTAGCTTATGGTGGCCAGGGGCCACAAGTGCTTTCGACGTTGACAGCCGACTTTGGAAAGATCTTGAGTGGAGTGTACGAAACAAAGATAAGCGGAGAAAACCACTTTTCAAGCGGTGTTCAAGTTGCAGCATTGGCGTTGAAGCATCGTCAAAACAAAGCTGGTGGACAAAGAATCATAGTATTTGTAGGCAGCCCGATAACCGAATCTGAAAAGGAATTGGAGAAGTTGGCCAAAAAGATGAAGAAGAATAACGTGGCGATCGACATTATAAATTTCGGAGAAGAATCGATCAACACCACCAAGTTGGAGAAGTTCAATGCAGCAATAAATAACAATGATAACTCACATTTGGTGACAGTACCACCAGGACCAAGGTTGTTGTACGAGGTCATTGCAAACTCAAGAATCCTCGTTGAAGGAGGATTGGACGTTGGTGGTGAAGACTTTGGCTTTGGAGGTTCCGATGCTTTTGCTGCAACTGGCGGATTCGATCCTTCGCAAGACCCTGACTTGGCATTAGCTTTAAGAATGTCTTTGGAAGATGAAAAATTAAGACAAGAAAGGGAAGCTGCAGAAAAGGTTAAGGCTGAGGAAGCTAAGACTGAAGGAAAGAGCGATGACAAGAGCGATGACAAGAGTGACAAACCAAACGACAAGAACGACAAGGATGGCGACATTAAGATGGAGGAGTAGTCTATAGATCGATGAATAGTTGTTATACAATTGAATGTTCTTCTTACAATTGAGAAGAGAACTTGAATGTGATCTTTCATGTAGATTGTAAGGCTTTGATTTGATAAACTTGTGATTGAAATAGCAGGCATATTTTAATGAGTGAGTGGATAATTCATAGATCAGCAGATGTGAACTTTATCGGTGATTAATCAACTGAAACGAACTCTCTTGTAACACTGACGTAGATTGTAGATTGTACATCTTTCCATACCAATTACTGAGAGGAATATACATCTCATTTGCTCAATTATATATATATATATATATGGTGCAACTTGGGTAGTTGATTAACCACCATATACATGATTAGACATAGATCGCTTTCATTGGTGTTCTACTAATTCATGCTCTCAACATCATGGTTCATTTCCAGTTTCACTTCCTTTTATTTTTGGGTGCAAAATCCAGTTTGTGGTAAACAAAATTCATATTTATAACTTATATATTCTATAACTTTAAGTCTAAAGTATCTACTATTTAAACAGTGGTGTTAGTGTGTTATGATTTCAAGAAAGAATCAAACATCCAATGGTAAGCGGAAATCCAAGAATGACACCGCTATTCAACTTCCTACAAAGATTAAACCTGTTACATTTATTAGTCCTTCCAATGAAAGCTATATAGCACCCTTAGTGTTGACAAGAGCTCACTTTTTGGACGCTTATTCAAAGGTATGTGTTCACTTACATTTCAAATCACTTCAAATACTAACTCCAAAAGGGAAAATGGAACTTATCGGGTGTACCTTGTCCACCTTGCTTTGAGGACCTGGGGTTGTTGCAGCCACCTGAATGTTACTCTGAATCTTCACGTCGAAAAGCAGTAGACCAATACTCAAAGCTAGAACATTGGCACGACAAGTCATTGTTTAAGAAGATTATTGGCAATCTAAGAAAATCATTTAGCGTATCGGGAGTTCTGATTTCGGTGGTTGAGACACTGCGTACTCTAATTAAAGTTGAAACATTGTTAGGTGTTAGTGACATCCCGCGTGGGGTTTCAATCGACGCCCATACGATCTTGTCACTGGGGTACTTTTTGTTGTTGGATACTACAAAAGATTGGAGGACCTCCAGAAACCCCTTTGTATCGGGTGTTCCTTATATCAAGTTTTACTGCGGTGTGCCACTTTATACTTCAAAGCGTGAGATCATCGGAGTCCTAGCCATTTTTGATTCTTTTGCAAAACCAGAGTTTCTGGATGAGAATTGTAAAAAGTTGCAAGCTTTTGCAAGAGAAGTAATGGTTGTTTTAGAAACGCCGGTTGAGGAGTTGAAGCGAAAGCAGGTAAGCTCCGTAAGATCGATGTCTATTGACCGTAATCCAATTGTTAACAATGAACTTAACGCTTTGAGTATGAAGTTGGGCAGAGCCACCAGTACCAAGTCAATGATGACAGTGTTTGAAAAAGATGGCTCTGGAGGTCCTTACTCGCAGAATCATAACTTTAGATTCACTAAATTGATCAAGGAAGTGGATAACGAATCGAAGGACGGTGCAGGTGAATCGACAAACAATCCAAAAGTGTCAGAAACGGCAATCAACAACAAACAATTGTGGGAAAAGCTATTTGCAATTGGTAACTTAAAAAGTGCAGCAATGCTGCTTGCTAAATCCCTTGCAATACATTACCTGTTTGACTTCGTATACATTTTGGAAATAAGAATTGCCGAACTGTTTCAAATTTCTCAGGAATACTTCCCCAAGTATGAATACAAGATTGAAGCAGAGAATTATAGGTTTGCCGATAAGTTGGAAAAGCAGGAACACTTGGATGCTGATTTTATGACAAGAATTATAGGAATCCATGGGTCAATGCACACTACATTGAATTTCGAGAACTCAGTCCACTACAAGGCATTCACCTCGGAGTTTGGGATTGAGTACATGAACATGAAAAAGAACTCCTTGTACAACAAGGGAATCATTATGCCATTTTACAGTCACAATTCCAAGTTGGTCCGTAAGAAGAAGCATTCGAAGGACAAACTGAAGCAAAAGGAACCTGTAATGTTGGATGTGTACTTGAGATCAGGTGGTTATCTCATTGCACTCTTCAATGCTGACTTGAATGTGGAGTATAGTCCTGAGAAGATATCCAACATATTCACCAACACAAGTAACTTGAGAAAGATCTATATTACAGCATAGATATTTTATGCGAATTCTCTCATAAGTTCGAGGTCATAATCATCATCTTGCATTTCTTCTTCAACTGGATACTCTTCAACAGTTGGTTTTTGGGATGTCGAGTTTAATAAATTTTCATCATCATCTGAAAATGGATCCTCTTCGTCTTGGCCGTTTTGATCTTGGGGAGCAGTTTGTACTGTTGGTTGGTTGTTTGTTTGTATATCTTGAATATTAGGTTCATTTGTATTGATTTCTTCAGATTGTGGAAGTAATTGTTCGTTCTCTTGATTTGTAGTTGTCAGGTATATTTCATCGTCTTCATCATCTGCAATAAACAATCCATTGTTACGTGGAATACGTGGTCTATTCATGAAACTCCAATCATCATCTTCATCTTCATCTTCTTGTTCAACGTTGTGAGAATTACTTTCTTCTCCTTGGGTCTGGACTGAAGGAGCAGAATCATCAACTCTAACTCCGAATTCAGTATCAGAAATATGCTCTTCCAAGCCATTTTGCATTCTAAGTTTGTCTAATTCTCTATCGATCATCTCTCTTCTGTAAAGCTTAAGTTGACTCAGTTTTGCACCCAATCCACGTAATAAATGAATACAATCTTTAAAGTTAGCCTTGGGGAATAATCCATGACACCATAACTGGTAGAATTGTAAAACGTTTCCCAAGTTCTCAAACTCATGATCTAACTTGGCTTGCTTACTAGGTTTCCCACCCCATTTCTTCTGGAATTGTTTATCCTTCTTCTGTAAAGTTCTTGTGATCTTCCCATGATTCTCTGCAATATAAGGAAGCCCTGAATTCTTATCCATGACTCTTTCAAAATCAAGTCTAGCAACTTTCACTCTTTTAGAGAGCTTGAGGGTTTGATCTAACCCTAACACATCATCCTGATTCTCCTGTGACATTGTAGAAGTGCAATTGAAATCTTTCAAAAAACAACGCGTCCTTCAAAAAATTGTTATACTTTTTCAAAATTATGTCATCGATTACAAATCTTTCAATATACAGAATTGATTTAATAAGAAGCGAAGAAGAGTATGAGTTATTCAGAGTATTTACCTACCTTATCTCTGATAACTTGTGTGTTGCCATTTAGTGGTAATGTTTCTGATATTACGCAGATTCGGTTGTCAGATACGAACGAATTAGTTGTTAAATCGAATGGTTCTCAAGCTATATCTGTGGTATTGCCCATTGGAGTTGATCCAACTACAACGAAAGTTTCTAATATTAAACTCATAGACAGTTACTTGACAGTCGTAGTCAAGGTATCATCTGATACTAGTGCTGCTGAATCAAAAAGAGAGACATTTACTCCAGTATCGAAATGGTCTTGTAAAGATTTGCTTAACAAGACATCTCAAACGGAATCAAAGGTTAACCAATTCCAGTTTCGTTGCTTGCAATGCAAATCAGTCATACTAGAGTCTTCTGACTATAGGTTTATGGATATGCCGTCTGAATATTGGTTCGAATTAATGGATTTTTGGCATTGTCATAAACCCCACAACAAGCATGATCACACTGAAGCTGGAAACCATTACAATGGCGCATTACAACCACCTGATAATTCTACGGTGATTATAGGAAGTCACTACTTATTACTTAAAGAAGTCAACTCTGCGATACGTGTGGACAATACTGAGATAAAGTGCACTAAATGCTCTAATACAGTAGGAGAATCAAGCGATGGAAGCTTGAAATTACTCAAATGGAAGCTACAATTAGCACATCAACAAATCGAAGAAGAATACTCACAACACTTAATCATGTACAATTCAATAATTGATAAGATAAACTCCTTGGCTATACGAAAATTCAAATTTGAACTCGATGGTGTATGGTGGTACCTTTGGGTGATGAACGTCAGCTTGGACGTTTCTGTGGGTAACAAAGTTCTCTCCAATTGTTTAAAGATTTTATATGTTTGCGACAAGGCTGGTGAGTGTACACAGCCGATATTTGATGACTACGAACCGTTCACCTTGGTATACCCTGATGTCATTAATGACCTCACAAAAGACTTGGAGGAAACCAATTCATTGTTACCTACTCCTACAAAGTACTTGGAAATTAACTCCATCAAGTTCAAGATAAGTTACTTACCAGAGTCATAAAATGGGAGGGTGGCTTAAATAATAGATGTACAATACCACTATTAATAGAATTCAAAGTAAGCATTACATTCTGATTAAAGTTGTAGTTTTACCGTATCTAATATTTGATTCAAGCCTAGCTGTGAAGTCTTAAGTAATGTGTATACTCGTAGATGGAAATCCGTTTTCTGATAATTTTTTGCAGCCACTCATAAAACATCGAGTGAATTGAGTAGTAGAGGCCATGTAAGTATATTATTATCTAAGTTCTCGATATCATCCTTTCCTTCCATCATACTTGAGATTACAAGGCTTCTAGATTCATGACTAAGAAGTGTAGAGCAAATCTAAATTCAATATTAACTCTTGGGCACTAGAAATAGGAGTTAATAAACTACATGGAAGGTGGTTAATGTCATTTCACTAATACAATCTCTACTATATTTAAATGTACTTTATTTAAGTTAACAGGACATATCCAACAATTGTCAAGAATCTAAAATTGATGAGTAAAGAAGGTGAACTCAAGTCATACTTTTTGGCTAAATTTTGAATTGAGACAAGTCTTCACATCTCTTCAAATATTCCCACATCTTCTCAGATCCAATAGTCCAAAGTCAACCAACGTAAACTAATTTTCTAAGGCAGATTTTACAATTGGAACAACTTGCTTTCTTGAAGCAGCTACATTTTCCTGATTGTACACCTTGAAAACTCCATTTTCTCCAAACTTGTACTCGTGAGTTTTCAATTTGTATACGTTATCATCCAACTCAAGAGGATCTTTTGTCAACTCAAATAAATTGCTCAACTTAGGTTTATCTGTTACCTCATAATAATATGCAAATTCTCTGGTATACTTTCCAGATTCCTTTTGAGTGTAAGAGCTGGTAATCACCAAGAGATTCAACTTTTGAACTTTCAACATTTGCGATAAAGTTTCTGCAATTTCCAGTTGGTCGAAATTCTTCAAGACCCAGCTTAATGATTTCCCGATCGAACTGAATCCAGTGTTGTAGTTGTTCTTAAAAGCAAACTGTTTATAATCTTTACGTAAGATATCTTGGAACTTGAAACCACTCAAGTCCTTTTTAGCGGTTTTCAAGGTCTTGTAGAAACTCTCAAAGATGTTGTCGTTAGAACTGTCCAAGTGGGCCAAGTCAACGTTTTCAGATGTTATGACTTTTTCATAAATTGCAAAGGCATCGATATCTCCTTGCTCTACTTTGGAGGTCATGTTTGAAGTGTCGATCAACAATGGTCCTAATAATAATTCTATAATGTCTGAGTTCTTTTCAAACACTGTAATGTCTTTATCAAATTGGTTAT
The DNA here is from genome assembly GCA_030568835.1 of Kodamaea hsintzibuensis (nom. inval.). Lineage (NCBI taxonomy): Eukaryota > Fungi > Ascomycota > Pichiomycetes > Serinales > Debaryomycetaceae > Kodamaea > Kodamaea hsintzibuensis (nom. inval.). Next base: position 94,891 of record JAJMJA010000014.1, read on the forward strand.
ACCAGTAGTTGAACACCAAACTTGAGCATGAACCATTGCTATGGATCAAGCGAGGTTCTGCGGTCTTGAATACTCCTTCGTCTTCATGGTGGTCAATAATACTAACTACATCCAACTTACCTTGCTCCAAGTAAGAATGTAATTCATCACCTTGAATGTTACAATGATCAACTAAAACGATTTCAGTCTTCAACCCCCCACTCAAACGTTCGAAATCTTCAACAAAGTATAACAACTCCTCATCTATAGAGTGAGCACTCAACAATGTAACAATATCCCTTCTCAATTTCAAATCAGAATGAGGAATATTAATTAAAGGAACAAAGTGTGCAGTGTCGTTATGTAAATTAGCCAATTTAGCATAAGTTAACGCACTAATAACAGAATCCAAGTCTGCAGATTGGTTGCCCGTAACGAACCTGAAAGGGCGTGCAAGTTTATTGGACAGAAGCAACTGTTTCAAGTTCACCAAATATGATTTCACCGACATTGTTACGATTGTTTGATTCAATTGATTTTAATTTGATTTGGTTCGATTTGGATTTTCCTTCCATACAGTAAGAGATGAGATTTGAATCAACACTTTACATGTCCAAGAGTTGGGTTCAAATACTAGTTAAAGGATTCATGTTAGTGGGGTAAATGAAAAGGAGTGATGTCTTAGATCATGCAGAAGATCTTGTTAGAACATGGGGTAGATGGTTGTTAATCTATGTTGCTTTGATCTGTTAATGATATCATTACGAAAACACTAAATATGCAAGGAACATCCTTCTAAAATTAAACCAGTTTTACTTGGTGATTTCGAGATTTATTTCAACTTTATTATAGAGTTTACCCCTATCACTGTCCATTATGAATTATAACATCTACACTTGCACTTATTTATAATTTATCATTTACTATGTAGTCTCTTTCCCCTCTACTGGACTCGTTCTTCGTGAACGAAGATCCGAAGAGATTCTAGTCTTTCATATATTCAATACTTGTACATTTTTTAATACCTCACTTTGCAAAGTGCAACTTGATGTCCAACCATTGTCTTGCTTGCACTTGCTCAGGGGTCAAGGTAATGTCACCATACGTAATTGGTCTGAAGTAGAAGAAGAACCATACAATAGCAAACGACATTATACCAACCATTGGTATAAGCTTGAACTTAACAATTCCCAAAGGACGGTTTCCTGGTACTCTGGCATTGTTCGAGGTGATGAACTCAACCAAACCACCGGAAAACAAGGCTGCAATCAAGTGTGCTGGTAAGTAATGGTGCAAGAACTTTTGACGGTTCATCAAGAAAAATGGAAAGTAGTGAGCAGCCCATCCAATGAATAAGAATCCCAAGGTGTTGTACAATCTGGATCTGGCTCTATCGTTGATCAAGTTGAGGTTACGACGTTGAGTGACTTGGTCTGCCAACACTAAACCAGCGTAAATGGCCAATGTACACACTTGCAACCAGAAACCAATGACATTTCCTGTAAAGAAGATCTGTCTACGGTTCTCGTTATCATTCCAGAAAGAAACACCACTCAATGCCAATGGCCATGAGTCAGGTTGCGAGGCAAATGGATGCTCAGAAGTCAACAAATTGTTGTGATGGAACATCAAACCCTGCAATTCCCACCACTTTTTCAAGAATGAAATCTTTCTGAGGGCTTTTTCCTTCACAATGTTTCTAGGGTCTGCTTCTGGCATGTCAACAATACTGTCAAACGTCCAAATGTTGTCCTTGTCTGGAATCTTTTTGTTACCAGACACCTCTTGGTGTCCGAAACCCCATTCTGGCAACAAGGTGTCGTCGTGAGTCCACATTGCAACTACAGTGTCGACGTGCACAACCTTTAAGTTAGTAGCCTTAGTCTTGACTTCCTTTCTTTGGTCCTTAGTACTCGAGGTGGAAGTGTAACGAAGCTTGAACAATGTGTGGTTGTACTTCTCTCCGTAAAGAGCTTCTTCGTCGTAGGCAATTGTGAATTCTTCATTGGTGGCCTTCAATGGCGAGGCAACGTCATGTGTCAATAAGTATCCACCAGTTCCAACGTGTCTGAGTCTGATAACATCATTTGTGTAAACGGTAGCCTTACTTTGATCTTCAACGCCAGCTGGTAAGATTTGCCATTGGTTGTTAACATCTTCTGCCTCATTGTTATTAGGGTCTGACATACAGGTGATCTGCTGAGTGTTGGATGAAACTCTACCATCTTCGTAACGTAAAGGGTAGTCAAACTTGTGAGAGTGCAAGAATGTTTCAGTGTCCTTGTGCTTAATGGTGATAATATCAAAGAATTGGACAGGCTTGGCCAATTTAGTCATTGGCGATTCTTCCAAAGTCTCTTGGAACTCAGACGACATGAACGAGTCACCAGTTCCAGATCTGGTCAATACAGCAAAATGTAAGTAGAACCAAAATAAGTAAATACAGAATGGAAGTATAATTAAACTCCACGCTCTGGCTGCGAAATGTTGCGACATGTCAACCAATGTCAAACCCTTCTTGTAGTCTAACAAGAACCACAATTCGTGAATGACAGCAATTCCAATGGTTACATATGTGAAGACACCAACGTACTTAGTAGAAATAACACAAGACAAGGCAACACCTGTGGCATGGAGCCAGACCCACCACCACTTGGTGAATGGTTGTCTACGGTATGTGGAAAACTTAACATAGGTGTACATTGTGGCTGCAACAGACAACATCAAGGTTGCATCCAACAAGATCAATCTCGAGTCAGCAACTTGTGCATTGTCAAAACATACCATCACTGAAGATAAAACACATGCAGCAATGGAGAAACCCAAAGTCTTCATTGTCAAGAACATAATTGGAACAACAAGGGTACCTTGGAATGCAATAAAAGTTCTGTATGCAACATAAGGGACATTGTTGTCAATGTAAGAATCGTTGATGTTGTCAAACTTAAACTTTCCATCATATCCAATTATCCAACCAAAGAATGCAATCAACATCTTGGCGAAAGGAGGATGCAAGTCAAAGAAGTAGGTTCTCTCCAAGTAGTAAGAAGCAAACTTACCAAAGTGAACTTCATCGAAAACAACCTTGTTAGGATGGTCAATTTTAGCAAATCTAGTATACACTGCCAACGCGGTCACCAAGGCAAGGGCAATATAATACTTACGGTCTGGATCTTGCTTGGTATAAGAAACAACAGACTTCTTTTCATCAAGGTCATCAATGAAATCAGGCTCAGTATCACTGGCCTTCTTTCCACCTCTTCTCCTAGCGGTTTGGGAGGACATGTTTGGGTTGAATATTGAATTGAAATTGAAAAATTACAAGTTTTGATGTAAAAAAAAAAACACGTAAACAAGAAATCGAAGGTTACGAGTCATGTAAGGCGATAGTTTGCAATAGTGGGTGATTGAGGTTTATGAGGTGAGAAGTGATTGTTTTGAGTTATATAAAGTAATGAGACTTTGATTTTAAGTTAAATTACAATGTACAATAGGTTAATTTTACTTGAGATGGTGTAGCCGTATGAAAGATTGAAACTTTTGAGTAATATGGAAATTTAGGAATGAATCTATTGGATCAATGAATTCAAGTTTTAGGCAGACCAAGCTAATCTTTTGAGAAGCATCTAAGGTTTATACAATGGTGTTATCGAACTGTATCTTAGTAGAGAAGTGTGAATGAATGGTCATTGTTAGGTTTAGGTGCTTGGTAATGGTAATATAGATTTAGACTTTATATACATTAGAAGAATACGAAATCATCTAGAATGCTATCACCCTCGGGAATAAATTAACTGGAGCCTACTGATTGATCTGATAGAGTAAACTGATGTACTTGGAGAGTTCTTTCTCAGACTTTGCCCAATTTTCCAAGAACTGTACGTAAACACGTGTACCAATCATCTCCTTGTGACTGAATCAAACGTTCTTTGACAGTGTATATGAGTTAAGTTGAAGAGATAGTAGTAATACCTATTCAAGTCAAACGTGTTATATTACTTCAAGATCTCTATTGTATTACTTCAGATTGAAATGAGCTTTTAAATTACACTAAATCTGGAGAACATTTTTTAGAGAGGTACCAGTTATAGCTTAACTCAGTTGAACTTATTTTGAGCTTAGAAGAGAATGCTTCAGAGTTTGCTGACAGTACATATTCGAAGTACCAATAATTCTCGAAATATAAAACCATTAGCTCACTGCGTGTAGAAGAAAGCATCTTAAAAAGAACACACAACGAACGATTTGTACCCCACACTTTTTTTTGCAGCCAATGAATAAATTTGGCTGCAAAAAGATCAGTTAATCTTTCAAGTTTTAGATTTGTTAAAATATTGTCAAGAGGTAAATGATTGGAGATACAAGCAGAATACAGATTCTCAAGCTACAGCATTTCCTCAGTCCCATAATAAAATTGTGATTTTTTTCTTTTAAAACATTGAGGTCTATGAACAAAATACTGTTAAGTATCACATCAAGAGCTGATGAAGTTGAATCACTTGGATCATCCCTATTTAGCTCATCATATCATATTCTTACGAGTACAGAAATGAAATTACCCCATGTATTATATTAACTTTACATAATTTTTTTAGACCTCTTTTGATAGCCACCTCTTCCCCTAATTATTGGAGGTACCTGAGTAGCATTTACATTGGACACTACAGCATTATTTGCATGTCGCAAATTCTGTTGAGGTGTATACTTGTCCAAGTTTGCGAATCCTCCGTGCATTGGTTGATTTGAAGGATTGTAGAATCCTGAATTCTGTTGGAAATTCGAGTGCAGAAAGCCTTGGTTTGGTATTCCCGGAGGTCCAGAACTAGATGATGATGACGATTGGCGTTGGATTTGAGTAGGAGGTGTATTCTGTATTTCAATTGAAGAGTTAGATCTTCCACCATATGAGTACTCGTACATCTCATCACTCAATTGTCTGTTCACAGAACCTCGAATAGAAACCGGTCTTGCTCCGCCAGTAGAAGTAGGAATCAGGATAGGCTTAGAAGATGACAACTGGACTATACGAGCATTCTTCTCCTCAAGTAAGTTCTCAAATTTATGAATGGTTGTGTTTAGCTCTTGAATCTTGCGTTCATGTTGGACATTGGCCAAGTTCATGTTTGCGGTTAAATCTAGCTTAGTTGCCTCTAATCGCTTGTTAATCTTCTTCTCAATTGATTCGCTATTGTCACGCTGCTGATTGAGTTGATGTGCTAGATGGGCATTTTTCTCTTTCAAGGAAATTATTTGGTTATGCATATTATAGAGTTTAGTTTCATCCTCTGAGGGAACTATCGATGGTGTGGTTTCGATTTCTTTTTCGATTATTATGGGTTCCTTTGAACTAGCCTCTTTCAACTCAGTCTCAATCTCCAGAAGTCGTAACTTTAAAGCACTAATCTCAAAGTCTTTGTTAGGAATTGTTTCCTTCATTAATTTGTTTAAACTGTTATTAGATGTATGGTATTCAGCATTCAATTCATCCAACTTGTAAGCCAATTCGTTTTTTTCTTGCTGCAACAGAGACAACCTTGAGATCACTTCATCAGTAAATACACTTTCAGTGCTCTGCTGCTCGGTAGTCTGTAACTCTTTAAAAGACTTAGCTAACTCATTATATGACTCACGCAAATTCTTCAACTTGAGTAATGTATTCTGGTACTCTATTGATTCTTCACTGTTCTCTTTTGCACTCATCCGAAGCTTCAAGAATCTATTTTTGTTAAGTTGGTTCATATAGTTTGAAAATTCAAGTTCATTCTTGAGGAGCAAAATTTCTCGTTCGTAAAAGTTAATGGACGTTCCAGTTTTGTAATTTAACGACGATCCATTTGACTTTTTATGCGCCAATGCGGTGTCCAATGATGTTGTAGGTGAAGAAATTAAACTTGGAAGCATGAGAGAGTTTTCAATTACACTTGAATTTCTCCTTGTTTCTGTAGTCAGAATAGTGGGGATATTTGTATAAGAGTTCGAGTCCTCTTTATTCTTTGGACCAAAAAGGATTTCGTGATTTGAAAACATTTCATCCAAATTATCTGACTCGAAATCATGACTCGGTTTCCCTTCAAATCTGATTTCTTTAAAGTTGATTTCTTCCTGTGGTGGTTTCTTCTTGTCTCGAGTATGGAAGTATACTACATCAGACGATTTCCTTGATAAAGGTTGTTCCAGAGAGTTATAGCTGCCTATGCCAGTTAAATTAGGATATGAGTCACTGGTAGTAGATAATAACCCAATGTTTAAGTTGTAGCAATGGAGGGCGATGTCGAGTGAGCTTATTTTGGAGTCTCCCATCCATGATAATGGTTCAGCCAACTCTGACTTGGGAGATTGTAATATGTATGCGAATTTAGGGTGGACGAGCAAGTTTCTTGTGAATAGCAGGAGTCTTTTAGGTGACTGTTGAAAGACTTCAGGATCCACCAATGAGGCGTTATTCTGCGAAAAGAATTGGTTTGGGTCTCGAACAAACAGTAGAAAGTTGTGTGGGAAAAGTCCATACAAAAGAGTACCATAATGCTGATACTCCAAGTTTATTTTATTGGTATTCCCCCTTGTTGCTAACTCCCATCGTATTTCTGACGGAGGTTTTGTTGTATCTTCATTCCATTGCAACAAGCGTAAAAAAATGAAAAACATATCCGAGATGTAGCGTTTTATTTGAGTGCATACTTGAGGTAGAAGCATCACTAGAACACTTAATGCAGATTGAACAATCTGTTCATTGGTATCATAAACAAGACAATAAAGTAAGTTCTTGAACAATTTAGTTCGCACGAAATCGGTGTCTGATCTGTGGGAGGTTATCTTTTCGGTACTGGATACGACAGCCGATAGTAAAGTCAAAGCTTCTAGTCTCTCTTGTGAGCTCACTAAGTGGATATTCAAGATATTGAAGAACTCTATTGGGTGCTTGACACCATACTCATGGATTAGTCGTCTGCTGTTAAGTTTGATAAATCTGACGTGTTCTTGGTAAACGTGTGAATCTATATTAGATTCTTCTTCATCTTCTCTTTTAAATACTTCGTTACTGTTACCTAAAAAGATTTGTATCAATTGTTCTATTGTTGATGATTCAATAGCTTTTCTTCTTTCGTAAAGTTCTGTGTCTGATGTTTGCAAAACATCAATACAAGAAGCTCTTAAAAGGTCTCTGGTTCTCTCGACAAATTTAATGTCGTAGGAAGTAGAATCTACTGATGGTTTGATATAAGTTTTCACCCACACGTCTGCTTCTTCTGGTTTAAGCACAGGTATCAATTCTTTAAGAATGTCTAGGAATATCAATTCCCTATTAAGCGAGGACAGTGGTTTAACATATGCATTGTAGATTCTAAACAATTCATCATTGATACTTGTAGATAAATTGATTGACTGGATCGTATTATGAGATTCTAGATATTGATGGATTATATCTTTTATATCAGGTTCTAATTTAATTTCTTCGAGGTCGGTCAAGCTCTCAAACACCGAGCTGATCGCCCTCATTAATGACTTTGAATTACTCATGAGAGTTGTTGCTTTAAGTTCTTTAAGATCGTTTTTGAATCATAAATTAACGATAATTTGGTAGCGCGCAAGTATTAAATATACGAAGAAGAATCGATATTCAAAAGGATATAAAAGTATGAGTTATTTAGCAGCAGTTGAGCGAGTAGATAATTTCTCGTATGAAGAGGATAAATCTTATTTCAGGTTAATTACTCATGATGGAGGTTCTTCTTTAGGGTTCATTGATCCTACTGTGGCCAAGTATTTTAAGAATAGAAATGGATTTACTGTTGAAGGGCAGGCCATAAGAATCAATTCAGAGTATGATACTATGGAGTCACGTAACAAGTTGTTTGAGGAATTCGCTCTTGAATTGAAGTCTGAGCCTGAATTCGACGAGGAATTACTTAAAGGGTGGAGAAATGAATTGTATAAAGTATACTATCCTGCGACTGTACCTTATTTCTTGGTGGAAAGATCGTTTTCTGTATTAATTGGAGTTGTCACTTATGGTGTACATGTTACTGGATATGTTCCAGCATCCAAGTCTAGTGAAGGACAATTGAAGTTATGGGTTCCTAGAAGATCAGATACTAAACCTACCTTTCCTTCCATGTTCGATAACACCGTTGCTGGTGGGTTGGGGTACCCTTATGGGATCTGGGATACTCTTGTGAAAGAATGTTATGAAGAGGCAGGGTTACCTGAACAGTTTGTTGAGAAGAATGCGAGATCAGCAGGAGTGTTGCAATATATATATCAAACAGCAAAGGGTAGAGTACAACCTGAAGTGGAATATGTATATGATCTCGAATTTCCCAATGAAACTGACGTGGTACCACATCCCGTTGACGGAGAATCACAAGACTTCCAATTGATGAGCGTAGAGGAGGTAAAGAGTAAATTTGGGCAATTCAAACCAAACTGTGCATTAGTGATTATTGACTTTTTGATTAGACATGGATATATTACACCAAGTAATGAAAAACATTACGGAGAGTTGGTATTAAGGAGTCACAGAAGGTTCGAATTTCCTGGAATGTAATTGGGTTTAGACTGGAGTGATGAATCAGTAATTACAATGACGAGTATAGAGATTTAAATATTACAACAAAATTAAAAATTTAATGTAGAATTTCTAAGCTTCCCCATCTTGAAAGTAACTACGTGAACATCTTATACCAATGCTGTGATGACATCAATTGATACCCTTTGCCACAAGGATTATGATAAAGCTTCATTGTGTCTTCTTACTCTTCTATCTTCCATCTCACCACTCCACCATATTATATCATGTGACCTCCCACGTAAATAAACCCAAAAAAATCCACACTACAAAGGCAAACGAGTCAAAGATGGATGCCAATCACATTCAATTCACGTCTCCGGATGCAGCCGATAAGGCTAATCTGTACCAGTTTCTAATTGCTAGGATTAGTGAGCATCATATTAAGCAAACTAGAGAATTTCAATTCCATCCTCTCACAAAGTTACCTGAATTCGTTGTCTATTTGGATTCACTCAAAGAGTACTTGTATGGATCAAGTGCTGTGTTGCAGAAGTACCCAGTACAGGAACATAAAGTGTTATGGTTAATCTCCATCAAGTATATGGTTGAACTGATCAATGTGTTTGCCAGGTTCTTTGATACACAGCTCCCTCAATTCGCGTCTGACGAGTCCATAAGTGATATGGTAGAGGTGGTGGATAAAAAGGTGAATAGTTTGGTTGACGATTTCTCCAAGTTGCATCTCATGTTCTTCACTTCCTTCAACATAAATGACTTCTTGTATGGGAATTTATTTGAGCATTATATCAGTGTATTAAGTGGGACATTTGAATTGATCCTCCTTGATAACTCTAACCTCGATTCCTTGGTGCCGATCCAAAAGGCCCTTCTTTCATACTTTGCAATTACAAGCAAACCTCAATACAAAACAGATAAACACTACTACCTTGGTCAGTTTTTCCCTGTTGTTGCCCAATACGTTGAAGTCATCTACAAGGTTGGCCAATCGAAACTTTTGGAACCATTCTTAGAAAGACAACTCATTACTCCTCACTTAGCTTTGAGGCTTATACAAAAGACGTCAGTCAATCTTGTGGATTTGATAAACTACTTAAAATATACTGCTTTCAATTTGGTGTCTCTTTCAATCTTCCTGAATGATATCATCTTAGACACTTTTAATCAGGAAGCAAATATCTACTTTAAAATATTACTCAACTTCCCCAACTTGAGCATTGGTCTCTATGAAACTTTGTACACAAGTACGAAGCCTCCGTTGGATGAGCTGGTGGGGTTGTACCCGGAGTACCAACAACTTAAACAGAATGAAAGCTTATCTAACGTAGAGGAATCCATTGTTTCTCTTCCAGAAAGACAAGAAATATCTTTGATGTTCTTACTCAACTATTTGTTGAAATTGAATGACTTGAAACAGTTGGTACAACTGTCAACATACTTCAAGAACGAGTTGAACTTCCTCACAAAATCGTTGGCTTACACGTTGTCAACAGAAATTGACATGTCTGCATCCAAAAGTACACATTCAAGTACCGCATCCTTTTCAGCACTCAAGTTTATTGAAATGCAAAAGCGCGTAGAAAGCTTGCAAAAGGAAAGACGTAAGAAAAGCATGAAATCATTGAGTTGTCTTATTACAAGAGGATCATACAAGGAAAAACTCAACTTGGTGTCATTGTTTGTTGAGTTATTCAAAGGTTATAGCTTGGGTGCGTTAAACAAGCTGTACCAGTCTAATTTAGTATTTCAAGCAAAGGATGAATTAAAGAAAAGCGCAGTAGGTAAACAGGTTTACGTATGCGCAATAGATAAAATCGTACGTTTGTGCAACTTGATCTCACTCAAGTATGCCGTGACAAACAGCGGATTGAACAACCTCTCTGCAGCTTACTTGAATGACTTTTCAGGTTCGGAATTCGCAGTCGATGATATCTTAAAGGTGAAACCATTAGTTGAATATAAGAGTCAAAAGAACCAACATGACACAATTATATATGAGTTCAAGGGCATGGCGCTGTGCTTGACGCCAAAAGAACAAATTGCAAAACAAGTTGAGTTGGCAAATGTGGTTAAACAATTGGAGGCAACTCAATTTTCTTTGAAAGAGATAAATACTAATTTTTAGACATGTTAATGAAGTTGTTAAGTACGAGTGAGTTGGTTGTAGGATGTAGTTAAAACTGTTGCTTAAAGTTGATATTGTTCAAGTGAAATATAACAGATTCTGCGGCATAAAATAAACCCATGTAATGAAACTTGTTTCTCGAACAGGCAACCAGAACTCAAAGTCGAATCTCAAAATTGCATATTAGAGGACATTCATGACTTATGAGTTAGTTTAATGAGGTAGAACTGATGGTGCAGCCAACAACTTGGTTCATATTATAGCTCTCATAATATAGCTTTCTTTTGTAAAGTCACTAGGAACATCTAGTTGTAATTCAAGAAGATCAATTGAAGTCATGAGAAATGTGTCAAACATGTACGAAGGCTAACTAGGTTGAGCTTTGAAATCTGATAAGGAATGAAATCCATTCATGAACCACGTGCAATTCTAAAGAGTGTAAAAGGATATAGGGGTTTGCCACCCTTCAGTTGAGAATATAAAAACTGTTATCTTTCCAGTTTAAGAAACTCATCAAAAATGAAGTTCACTTTAGTTTTAGGGGCATTGCTCAGTTTAGTCTCAACCACGAGAGCATTACCAGTATCTGGATTACTTAACGAGCTACTCGCTGGAGACGGTTCTAAGAGCGGAGTATTTGTATGCGGAGAAGCTAAGGAACATGCTATACAATGTACATTCTACTCTCCTAGCTTTAAAGACCTGAAAGAGGATGACCAGGTTGTTTTCTAGTGATTGATTAAATAGGTAATCCAAGAACGGCACTTTTAAGATATCATTTCCCTAATGACTTCGGGTTCAATCACCATTAATGATATATACCTCTATTCTATAGTAATGAAAAATAATGGCCGTATGATTGCTTGTAGTAGCCTTGATTTTGTCAACGGCCCCGACGGAATGCAATGCGCAAGAAACTGTGCATATTTTTGGCTGCAACATATTTACGAGAACCTCTCCAGTTTAGTGTCCCAAAATGGCAGTGAGCTTCGTTCCCCCATACTTTACACGGTCAATCAGCATAGCGTCAGGTACTGATAACAGTTATTACGTCATGAGATCTACTGGTGTGACTCAGTTACAATCAGATGTAACATCTAGTCTTTGATTTCTAAGCTGAAAAGATTACACTATTTATTATTGGACCGATAAATGATCTCAAGTGGCTGTGCCATGTTATCTTGTGATTAACCATTTGCATTTGAATTTGGCTCAACCACTCAAGGTATTAACTATCATTTCTACGATTAACTATACCCATACTCCATTTTCTTCAATTGAATTCAATTCTGTATTGACAATCCTAAAGATGCATCCTACATTAATTTCTTGTCTATGAAAACTCAAATAAGTTCAAAAGTCTCAACTGAAGAAAAAGTTATCCGTAATCCACAAAGTCAACTCGTATTTCTAATTATAACGAACGAGTATGACTTTACTTATCAATCATAAATTCGTATATTTTATTCCCATTACAAAATAAACGTGAACTAGTCATGGACATGGTCATCCATTTCTTGGACTCAAGTACAAATAGATGCCCAAATCTACCAAGACCAAGATGTTCTACATCCAATGGCTGAATTACCAACGTACACCCAAGTGGTGGATGAAAAAGTCGCTCCAACTAATTCACCAAACAACGAAAAAGAGTATCCTGATGACAAGAAAGAAGAGGTTCCTGAAACTGAAGAAAAGGGAGAACCTGAATTTATCCAACTACTTGAATCTGCTGAAGATGACCAGTTTGCCAGTTATAGTTACAGCCGTAAAGATGCCAAGCAAACTTTTACTGAAGGAATCCACGTTCCTAATTTACCAGACATCATTACCCACTTGAAACTTCTTAGAGCATTTGCTGTGATGAAGCAGAAAGTGTTATCCAAATCTCCTGACGAAGAACATAAGGCTAAAACATGGCAGGTGTTTGTAACAAATGCTGTTCGTCGCTTCATTATTTTAGTTAGCTGCTTGAAGGTGGTGATGATTGAAGAGTCCCAAGAGAGGATGGATCGTGATGAAATAGATATGTACAAACAAGCTTGGGACGATAGACATTTCATTGGAACCTACCTGAAGTTTTTCTTGCCGCCATTAGATATTTTAATGGTTTGGCATGCATTTCTACTCAACCCAAAGTCTCTTTATGACTGCTTTGCCAGGATGAACTTCCTTGAGTTTATATTTCTTCCGCTTCCACTTCGTATCATCAATGAAGCCATTGACAACATAACTTTTGAATTTGTACCTCCTAAGAAAGAGAAGAAGGGGTATTATTCTTTACTTATTCACCAAATGGGACTTAAAAATGATCTCAAGTCAAAACTACTCACCTATGATGTCACCAATTTTGATATGTACAAGCCTAAAGTCAACATAAAGTGTCCAATTTGCAAGCAAATCATTGCATCAAATGTGCCATTGATCAATGATGAGCATAAAGGTTTTGCAGAATCGACATTCTCATCTTCATCTAAATCATGCCCGTGTGGATTCCCCAAGACTATAAACCATGAAGAATTGAGGAAAAGACAACTTGCTGCAGACATGTCTAATGAATTCCTACTCCCAGGTGTGTACAAATTATACTCTAACCGGCTTGGAGCTAATAAGTACAGGAACAGAGACTGTAGGAAGATCAATGGGATCATAGTTGACGCATTCAAAGCGAACGCACTTACGAAACTTAAAACACGAACTTTGCTCAAATCTATCAATGCTGCTACCAATAAACCAAAACTTAAGAGAATTATAACTATGATTTTAAGAGATTACACTTCAATGAATTTGCTTCATCTCACTGTACCGTGTCCTCCAGGAAAAAAGGATGTGATTGAGATACCAGAGGACTTAGTGCAATGTGTATTTAGACAGGAGAGGTTTGTTGAGAAAATGAATCTGATCGATTGGTTGCACTCACCTGCTATCAAGGAAACGTTGGAACATAGCAAGATCAGATATTCCCGTTTTTTCGATTTGCTAACTAAGCATGATGTTAAAAGAATGCTTGTACCTACGTTAGACATTGACTTAGTTTGGCACACTCACCAACTATCTGCTTATTTCTATTTTGGAGATGGAAAGTACTCAAAGCACGGCCAAATCATTGACCACAATGATAAAGTTGAGCAAGTGAAACTTGATAACTCATTTCAGAAAACCGCTAGGCTTTACAAGAAGCAATTCGGTGAAGAATACCTGCTTTGCTTTTGCTGGTACTGTGTGCTTGTTAAAGACAATTCGGAAAGCAAGTTTACTAAACTCTTTGGACGAGGGAAACAAACTACTGTGCCAACTGAAAAAGATGAATTGGGTGTAACGCATATAAGTGTACACAACTCTATCGAAATGCCCTCTTCTAATGCCATCAAATCACGGCGGAAATTGGAACAGATTTATGGCCAAAGAGAGTTGCCTTGGTCGTATCATTATGGAACTAACTTTGTTGTGGTTCCTTACGCACCTGTGACTCCAGCCACTAGTGAAGTCTATGGTAACTCGCTTTGTTGTACACCAAATACCTCATCATGTGGTGGAGGTTCACCAGTAGGATTCACAGCCACGAATTGTGCAAGTTCAGCTTGTGGAGGTGGAGCTTGTGGAGGAGGAGGGGGTGCTTCAGGATGTGGTGGATGCGGTGGGGGTTCATAGACTGATATTGACTATTCTACGTTTAGTAACCTTAATTGTATACCTTAAGATGTTTCGTAATAAGCTTTTAGTCACTGTATAGAATTCTATTACTCTCCTAGGGTATTCCTCCCAACTGAGTTATGCTTTCCTAGGAATAACGCATCTCTTGAGAAACCCTGTTACTGTCATTTTCAGCAAGTCTTCCAACTTTTGGATCTCCAAATCAATATCTTCCAACTCTGAACTTTCAACAAACAGCTTCAGCTTCACCAACTCACTTATTTTCATTTTGAATCTATTCCGAAGCACTTTCTCCCTTATCACAATAAGTAGAAGAAACCCCACCAAATGGCACAACCCAGCGAAGACTTGTGAATAGATATAAGGCTTTGACTCACCTTCTTTAACCAAGGCTAATGCAATAACACCAGACACTAGACAAGGGAACGCTGCAGTTACATTTACTCCTCCCCAAGCAGCTGTTTTCTTTAATATTTTGGGGTGTCCTTCAAATAACTCTAAACATAATGTCAATCCCATAGTCGGTGATGCTCCAAGAGTTAGACCAATGAGTATTGAAAACGCAATCAATTGACCATACGAACTAATCGAAATCCAGAAACCAAAAATCAATATCATGACGATTAGATTGTATGCGGCAGTGGTGTTAAATCTACCCATTCTGTCTGCAATAAATCCAACCTTGAGTCTTCCTACAACCTGCCCTGCGTTTATCAAAGCCGTGACCACCAGCCCTTGCGAAGATGTTAAACCAATGGTCGTACTGAAGTTAGCGATACTAAATGAAACCATAAGAAGACCAAGAATTGTAATTGAATACCAAATCGCAAGTAAGCCCACTTCATACATCTTGTAGAAGATTGTTAAATCACAAGTTTGAAGGAGGTTCGTCCATATGTGGGTTCTATTAAATGATTCCTTGAAAGGTTTCGTCTTCATCTTATAAGGCCTCACTAAAATTACTCCCAACCCTGAACAAACGAAAGTAGTCAAGCAAATCATTCTCAAAGCCCATTGCTGATTTCCTGTTCGAGCTATCAAGCTTTCAATAGCTAGTGAATAGACCAACCCTCCAAGGCCAGATCCACAAATGGCAATACCCATTGCTGTAGCTTTCTTTGTGGTGAACCAAGTGGCAAGAGACAACATAACAGGGATGTAAGTTAACGAAAATGATAAACCAATGAGTACTCCCTGAGTTAAATAGAGTTGCCATAATTTTGTTGCAAACGAAGCTAACAAGTATCCTAAAGTCTGAAGAAAGAGACCTGTAAGTACCAAGGGCCAGTATCCAAACGTTTGGAAAACGAATGCCAGCACTGGGGCTAATAACAGCGCAAGTAAAAGGACAATACCTCCTATGAAAGCGTAATCTATCCTAGAAGCTCCTTTGAACGTCCCTTGGGTGACATAATAATCAAGGAACACTCCAAAACTACCATTCACTCCCCAAGTCGAAAATGAAATTAACAAACCACCAACTGCAACAGCCCATCCATATCCCCCGTTGGGTGGTATTATAACTTCTTCAACATCAACTTGGTTTTCATCAGATTTTTTTTCTTTCTTTTCCAAATTCATTGTGATACTGAAGTCAAAAAAATTTGCAGCCATTCACTACATCTTTATACTTGAGGTAGAGGTAAGACTCATAACAAAATCTTCAGCTTAAAGTGGGATTAATAAGTAAATCGGCACAAAGAGAACAAGTTTAACATTATTGTCGCCCTCAATGGGATATCAAACGGATATTCAGTATGGCTGGTTGCGAGCACCGTACTCGGTCTCTCGTTCCGACCAACTCGGGATTGCGGCAAGAATTTTGAATCACAATAGCACCAGTCATAAACGACCTCCTGGTGGCAAGGCCTTTACTCTTGCTCTCTCTATTTGAAGAGCTTGTATTACTGGCAGCTCTAGCAAGAGATTTCGGTGAATGTACTCTCTTAATGATATGGGAATAGATCAACCTAGAATCACCTGTTCAAGCCGTTTATTCAAATCCTTGGGAAGGTAGAGCCATAAAGTTAATTGTAATCAATCTTGGTTGCAAACTAAAAGCAATACCATACAACTGTAATTGAATTCCGAATCGCATATAGATGAGTATTATATGCTTGTGGAGTTCTTGTAGTGATCTCCGACGGTCAAGTACCTTAAATTGGTCACTCCAAAGTTCACGAAGAAATTCATTAATCTTTCAAGAATCTTGGTTGAAGTATTTAACATCTGAGCTAGCGTTTACCGATATATCCGCTGTTCATCATGCTCTCCTTTGCTGTCTACTGTTTGAACAATTAAATAAAATTAACTCACACCCTCTCTTGATTCATATCCTTCGCTGGTTTTTCATAAAATTCAGATTATTTGATCAATATTTTATAAAATTCTTCATCTCATTGAACAAGTAATCTTGGTATTCCTAGACTTTCAAACTTCAGTCTGCAATTATAATATGCTTTGTTTATCTCTCAACTGAAAGAACTATTTCGGCCTTATGTTTGAAGCTTACAAATGCCCTGTTGGTTTCTAGATGGGTGATTAAAGCCGTTTCTACATCGACTACATTGTGTAATAACAACGATTTTACTTTCTAAATTCCCACCTAACATAATACTTTTTGAAGGAATGCTTTCAATCTTACAAGTAACGAAAACAATTTGAGGTAGATGCATACATATCTGAGGTCCAACTTACAGACGTTTACAGATTAAACCTCATCTGATTTCCACCAACCATTATGAAAGAAAAGACTTCAAAATCAATAACTTCAAATTGAACACAATCAAGGAAATCATGGAGAGGAGTTGCTCAGATGAAACACTACTATGTGATTAGCCAAATCTCAGAAGAATCACCACTCTTGTTTTGATATGCATTTCACAACCTTGCTAATTCTTACTCCCCAATTCTAGATGACATAACCCAATAGATATAACTAGGTAAATAATTTCCATTGCTATTGAAAAGGGGATACTATGTTTGTTTTAGCTCTTTTTGAAAATTGGCTGCAAAATAACTTTATTTGTCAACTCATGCAGTGTATTCACTGCCATCAAAATTATCAGAATTGCAAGAATATTCAGAGTGATGGATTAAAATAACCAGAACCAGCTTTCCTGGAAGTAAAACGACTGTCGTTTCAAGCTCGAAAGATCAGTTTATCAAACTATGGCCAAATTTCTTTCTTGTTTTTCACCTGTATTAAATTAAGAAGTGGTCAATTATCCTACATAAGTTTGGATATGGTCCCAATAATATCAAGTAAGATAAAGAACTGCGTGAATAGATGCAAGTGAGCTTGCAATTCATGAACGTCATATGCTAAAAGCTATGATACCTGAAAATGCTGGACAGTTTCTTGTTTCCTATACACTGAAGTTTGGTGATTGGTGACCAAACGGAAACAACTAGTTATTGAGTTATTACTTTTACTTCTGTGTTTCTTTATAAGTTGTCTAAAAAAGAAAATATAGTAATGTTGCAAAAACTTTATCTAAACAATCCAAAAAATAAAGAATACTTTCTCCGATACCGGGAATCGAACCCGGATTTGCTCTGTGAGAGAGAACCGTGCTAGCCATTACACTATATCGGACTATTGTTGAATTTTCTGATCCTCTGTGGATGAAATAGAATCGGGTTAATTAATTTAAAAAATAAAGGATTTATTCAAGTTGGATCTACAATATTCTAATTACCCTGAGTGGCATCTTATAAATGTATGAATTCTCCTTCAATCACTACAATTGGAACCTAGGACTCTGCATTGATTTTGTCCGATTAGAAGTATGGAAAACCTGAGGTCATCGAGTTAAAAATTTGACTTCAGAGAAAGGAATTGGTTCTAACACGACTTTGAAATTTGCAGCCATTTTAGTACTACTTGATCTAGAGGAGTTTGTTCGAGGCACATACTTTTGTTTCCTCGGAAGGGAGTTCATCTTGTGCTCGCGACAGTACTTGTAATTACTTTGGGCTCCTCAAGGTGGGTCTTGGCTCTATTCAAACTCAAACTGTAATGTTGCGAACGGTCTGGGGCACCTACCAATTGCTAACCGCATTTCTTTGGCTGCACAGTCTTTTTTAGCGACACAGTGAGAACTACTTTAGTATCACCTCTTCAGTAGGCATCTATATCTCACGTTTTATACTACGACCGCCCATTCCTTGAGTCTTCATCCGCAGAACTCTAACTTTTATTCCAAAAACAAAATTCGAATTGTACGAAAATTCATCTAAATTGCTTCACTAGCTCAGTCGGTAGAGCGTCAGTCTCATAATCATATGGTTGTGTCATCTGAAGGTCGACAGTTCGAACCTGCCGTGGAGCATTTTTTTTTTTTGCTTCCAAGTTGCTGTATATCTCAGCTGATCCTTTCCACAAGCTCTTACTAACTTTGCTTCACTAAGTTTACAGCAATTGTCTTGATAATTAATGAGTCTCACAGAAAATGTTTCTTGAGTTAGAGCTTCATCGCAAGTTCTACTGAGCTTTACTATATCCACAAAGATATAGCTAGCACTTACGTCTTTGGGGCACGTTTAAACTAATTGTGTTATTCTCTATTAGCTTTTTAAGCACTTATATTGTGTGCTCGCCAGTCTTTTTCAAATGTTTATCTCATCAAACTTCATAACATCATCCACTCATTAAGTATGTATTAACACTCTGCAATGTATTTCTGCTTGGGTTAACCCTCCGAACATCTTGTAATAAACTCAATTGTTTCCTGATATTATCCTTGTTCACTTTAACATCCTCAGCAGGTTTCCACAGAATGTCGAAATATTTACAAAGTAAGATAAGAACCAACGAACTACTTATATCGTCTCCTGTTTCGCAGAGCACGAGCGTAGGTTCTAATCTATTAATTTTGGGTACTAAAACAGGAAATATCTCTCTCAACTGCTTTGCACCCTTTTTAGAAGGCTCCACTTTATATTGGTGTACTCCACCAACCTTCTCTTTGGGTATACTCAGTAGTTTGAATTTTGTGCTGAAGATTATGATGTGTGTGAATGCAGAAACGTCTGAGTATTCGATATCCAGGGCTATTTTACCAAATGCAATTTTAGTATCATTTTCATCATGTTTAACATAGCTGATATCCAATTGAGTGCCTTTAGATGTAATTGCTACTGCTATATCATTCATCTTTTGTAAAAGCTCTACTTCACTCAATTCGTGACGAATGAAACCTGTCGAATCTACTATTTGTTGGTTACTAGACAAATTCTCCCAGAAGAATCTTGGGTCGAGTTTCCCCAAACATACGTCTTTTGTTGCCCATAATTCGTGGTCATCACCAGCACCCTGAATATACTCGAATGAAGTGGTTTCATTAGATACTGTTTTGAGTTTATTGCTCGATGCAGAAACACAGGCTATGGTGTAGTAGGTTTTTCTAGCTACAATTCCTTCTTCTCCGCCAAAATAAAAATCGCCATCTTCTTCTGTTGAGAGCTTCTTGCTACCAGGGTAGTACCAACTAGATATGAGTGGTTTTCTTTGACCAAGCAGTGAAATACACTGCTCCTTGTTGAAGAGTTGGAGTCTTTTAACTTCAGCGACAAATTGTGGAATTCTTTGAATAATTTGATTATGTTCATTCAAAGACACCATTTCTCTAGGAGTTCGAACCCAGTTATGTTCCTTTAGCTTAAGGATGAAGTCAGAGTCGTAGCCTTCTTCAATCCCTAGCTCATTAAGAAGGTCCTCATCGCAGACATCTTCGTACATTATAGAATTAATCACAGCACACCAAATTGGAATCGTTTTCAGCAAGGCATCAGGTAGTAACTTACCACGACGAGTAGAGTCTACATTGATAATCCCATCGAACTTCCCTATTATAGGAAGTAAATGCATATTCAACCTCCTAAACGAGAAACTCCACTCGTTAGTGTGTCCATCTGTAGATTTGAAATATGCTGTCTCCAAATACTCTCGACTATACCATGGCCCACATCGTTCATTTGGAATTATTGGATACTGCTTGAAGGCATCTTTGGAATGTACCGATTCAATAAACCTCGAATCATAAATAATCAGCTGTAATCTGTTCTTCACAGAGTACGCATCTCTTCTAAGCTCCTTCCGTAGTGTTGAATAATCGTCCATCGATTTTTTTCTCATTATTAGTGGATGCAAAATTTATTAAGTATACAATTAGAGGTTAGTCAGGATGATCTTGTCCAGGTATGAATAGTCAAGCTGTCTAGGGTAAGTGGATGAAAAGAAAGTTGGCCAGGATTTACTTGACCTGGCAAGTATATAAGGAATCGATTATTCCTTTATAAATGAGTCTATTTATTTACTCATTTTAATGTGTTCTTACATAGTTGAAGTCAGTCATGATATTCTTCATATTCACCTGTTCAATCTCCTCTTCTTCATAGCAGCTCTTTCTTGTTCCTCTTCCCATTCTCTGCGATCTTCCAATTCAGCTCTTCTCTTGGACCTCATTTCTTCTTCAAAGATCTCAGCTCCAGTTGCCTCCATATCATCGGAGTCATCATCGAAATCATTATAGTATGATCTTTTCCTACCTTTATTGAACATTGCCCAGATTTCATCTCGGTCATAGTCAGTTGGTTCTTGTTTACCGCGTTTACGGTTTTCTTCATAATGGTATCTTCCCTTTACTCCTTCTTCTTCATCAGAAACAACAAAGTCATCCATATCATCGTCTTCTTCAAAATCTTCTTCTTCATCATCGTCGTTGTCGTAGCCTCCTCTGCTATGCTTGTGCCGTGATGCTGCAGATGAAGGTTGTTTCGTCTTGGCCTTTAATTTCTCTTGAAGTTGGGCTGAGGGTGCTCTCATAGGGATAGGAGCTCTTGATGTTTGTGGTTTAGGAGGTGGTTTATTAAATGAAGGTGCTGGACGAGTAGGTTTCGTTCCTCTAACACTAGAGCTCAGAGGTCTACCTTCGGATCTCCCGCCTTTAAAACTTCTATCCTCAAGTCTCCTGTCTTCTGGTCTTTTAGATGCTGGTTTGCCTGAAGGAGGAGCACTATTACTCTTACCCTTTATCGTGATAGAAAGTTTAGATTGGTCGATTTGAGATGCTCTCTTCATCAAGTCATTAAAGTTCATCTTCTTTTGAGGAGGCTTGGGTGGGACTACCAGACTTGATACTTGCTGTGTACTCTTCGCACCATTCCTTATGGAAGGTGCTTGTGGGGCCTTAGGTTTGGCTGTTCTTTCTTTAGGAGTAGTAAGTTTTTTTGGAGCTAGCCCCTTCTTTTCTCGCATCTCCTGATCCTTCTTAGCCTTTTCTAGCCTCCTCTTCTCTTTGAGCATTGCAACCACTGGATCAACTACTCTTTGACTAGTTTGACCTTGTGAGCTCTTGAGAGCTCCATTCTTCGAGTTGCCTGATGCATCACTACTACTAGCAGGCTTCTGCACTTGTCCTTTCTTATTGACACGCAGTAATATGCTGGAAAGTGACATACTGGTCGTATACTTTTGATGCTGTCGTTAAAAAATGTTTTTTTAAACAACGATTGGTGATAGATTATGAGTCAGCTCATAGTGAAGAAGGTGATTGTAAGGAATGATCTGGGAAGTGATGACAGGTACTAGTAATGATCTTGGAAGTAATGACAGGTACAAGGAATGATCTTGGAAGTAGTGCCAACTATAAAGGATGATCTGGGAAGTAGTATCTGTTATAAGAAATGATCTGGGAAGTAGTGACAGCTACAAGATCTAAGGTATAGCGAAGTACACCTTAGGTGATAATTTGCTTCTAATAAATAAGTTATTCTACCTATTGAAAGAAGATTAACATTCAAACTACATTCACCTTTAATTCAGTAAACTCTCCATTTCTCACTTTACTATATACGTGATGTTATGGTACAGCTATTGAGTACATAATAAATAAACTACCATGCTTAATCCTTTGGACCAATCATGTTTTCAGGTCTAACCCAGTGGTCAAACTCTTCTTCGTTCAAAACACCCAATTCCAAGGCAGATTGCTTCAAGGTCAAGCCCTTCTTGTGAGCGTTCTTAGCGGTCTTGGAGGCGGCGTCGTAACCGATCTTTGGGTTCAAGGCAGTTACCAACATCAAAGATTCGTGTAATAACTTGTCAATCTTTTCCTTGTTGGCAACGATACCGTCGACACAGTGGACTCTGAACGAGTTAGAACCGTCAGCAAGCAATCTAATGGAAGAAAGCAAGTTGGAGATCATGACTGGCTTGAAGACGTTCAATTCGAACTGTCCAGAAGCACCAGCAAAAGTAATGGCGGAATGGTTACCAAAAACTTGAGTAGCCACCATGGTTAAAGCCTCGTTTTGAGTAGGGTTGACCTTTCCTGGCATGATAGACGAACCTGGTTCGTTTTCTGGCAAGGATAATTCTCCGTATCCACATCTTGGGCCAGAACCCAAGTATCTAATGTCGTTGGCGATCTTGAACAAAGAAGCAGCGACGGTGTTCAAAGCACCTGAAGCTTCAACAATGGCATCATGGGCAGCCAAGGCTTCGAACTTGTTTGGAGCAGTCTTGAAGTCCAAACCAGTCAACTTGGAAACTTGGTCGGCAATCTTGACATCGAAACCCTTTCTAGTGTTCAATCCAGTTCCAACAGCAGTACCACCTTGAGCCAAGAACTTCAAGTTTGGTAAAGTCTTTTCCACACGCTCGATACCGTTGGTTAATTGTTGAACGTAACCGGAAAATTCTTGACCCAAAGTCAATGGAGTAGCATCTTGCAAGTGAGTTCTACCAATCTTGATGATGTCCGAGAACTCTTTAGACTTAGCGTCCAAGGAGTCACGCAATTTAGTCAACTCTGGGATTAAAGAGTGAGAGATTTCAGTGACAGCAGCAATGTGCATCACAGTAGGGAAAGTATCGTTAGACGATTGAGACATGTTACAGTGATCGTTAGGGTGAACTGGCTTCTTAGAACCCAACTCACCACCCAAGATTTCAATGGCTCTGTTAGAAATGACTTCGTTGGCATTCATATTGGATTGGGTACCAGAACCAGTCTGGAAAACAACCAAAGGGAAGTGGTCGTCCAACTTACCCTCGGCAACTTCGGTAGCAGCTTGTTGAATAGCCGAAGACAACTTTGGGTCTAAAGCACCCAACTCTTCGTTGACAATAGCTGCGGATTTCTTCAAAATACCGAATGCTCTAACAACAGGAACTGGCATACGAGCAGCCTCACCTCCAATCTTGAAGTTATGCTTGGATCTGGCAGTTTGAGCTCCATAATACTTACTGGAGTCGACTTCGATCTCACCAAAAGCATCGCTTTCGATTCTGGTGGCTGCAGCCCTAATGGAAGAAGACGACAAGTGTCTGAGTTGTCTAGCAACTGGGGAGTACGTATTTCTCAACATGTTTATAAAAGACGTGGTTAGTCAATCTGGGGATTTTTTAGTGGGGTCGAGATTTTTCATTTCCGTATTTGATTGTGCATTCTGATTGGTGGATTTTTGGGTGCAAAATCGAGAGGTGTTGGTGGTTAATTTGGTTGTAAGGAGAGGTTTAGAAAATGTATGTTAATGAGAAACATGTGTTGGTAAAGGTACTGAGCTATTAAGGATATCTGGGACACTTGAGTACTACTAGTTGAAAGAAGGCGATAGGAATATGTCAATACTAATTAAAAATGTTCCGAGGAACCATATCGATGTAAGCGTTGTCGGACAAAGGTAAAGTGATATGGAGATTGAATACTTATCATATGATGTTCAGTTTTGGTTCGTTTTCTCTTTGGTTGGAAAGAGACAGCCTAAAAAGTAAAAGATATTGGATGTGTTAACATTCATTGTTGATAGTAAGCTTGATTATTAGTGGTTTCAAATTCAATATTCTGATTTATTCTAATCACCTTAATTGCAATCGAGCCTGCAAGTCAATAAATGAGAAGAGATAACCTTATACATTGAATTTAACAATAATATTCATGTAGAACCAAAAAATCAGGGTTGTTTTGCTTCGACTGTGATAAGTCTTTGCTACGGATAGAACAATTTCTTCAGCTTTTAAAGTATGATGTAGAGTTAAGTACATCAAAAGCGTAGCACCAAAAAGTAGCTTGAGAATCAGCAGCAAGAACTTATTCATAAGAGAAAGCAATATTGTAACAGTTGATGAACTCACTGCTTAACAGAAACGATATTATCATATTTACTTTAGTCTCCCAAGTGCAACCATAGAATGTATGATACAAATATCTCAACATGCCCAGAATATGCTCCCAAACATGACTATTAATAGAGAAAAACTCAAATATTAGAGTTCGGGGCTGTTACCATCTAAAAGAGCTGACTATTGGAGGAATGTAACCGTTAATTAACATAACCAAGATTGAGCTTTACCAGAAAACATAGCCACCCCTCAGTTTCAACTTTCATAATTTCAAACTTTCGCATTGACAAGTCTGTCTAAAGTCGGATTGACAATTACTTAGTACAGCACACTTAACATTAGTCGGAGTTGACTGGTGACAAAATCAGTGAACATTAATGCTTTTTAATTACGAACTTTAGAAGAGGCTTTCACCAAAATCTTGTTATCATGTTCTGAGCCTCACTGTTAATGCAGTAGTACGCCTGTTTTTTTGATTTGTGTCATTATGTATAGAGAGAAGGAAGGAAACCAGAGTGAAGAAAGAAATACATATAAAAGGACGTCAATAACCAATTACCCTTTCAACACATCATCTCTTCAATAATGTTTAAAGTATCAATCAGTTTATTGTTAAGATTCCTTGAAATTGCGGTTGCATCAACCACATTCTCTCTTGCAATTTATATCAATTGTTTAATGAATGCAGGTGCTGAAAGCCCCTCGATTATTTTCGCTGTTTTTACCATATTCCTTTCCATTTTTACTGTCCATCCTAAGAACTCAAGATTAGCTAGAGGTGGTTAGATCCTTTACCTTCAAAGCTTGAACGTGCTAAGTCTGGCTGTAACAGTTGGATTGTCAATTAAAAACTATGTGTCACCAATAGTTGATCCTTCCTCGTTAAAATACCCTGTTAGATATTGTAAAGCTGGAAAAGCTATCATGGGTACGACAGTCGTTACTTTATTTTTGTTACTTGTTACGATGACATTGCACATTAAATACAGTCTTTACGTTCACTATAAGACCGAAGGAGGATTTCGAAATTACGCTAAGGCCACTGGACACCATATTGGCTGTATATATCCTTTGGATGTATGAGTTACTACTATTAACACGGACTAGAACGCCAGTAAGGGTTGTTTAAATCAAGGAAATGAATATTCTGGAGATTTCCCAATGTACAAATGTTGCTTCACCCTAATTATGCACCTGCTGAATAGGAACAACATGATTATGATTCAATTGGTATGATCCTGTTGAGCAGGAGCAACATGACTCTGAATCGATTGAGAAGTTTGAGGTGGAGTAAATTTTTTTTTTTGGTTCCATTGGTATCGTAATAAGTAGCCTCTGAAGGTGGTCCAAAAGCATGTACCTGTTGAACTGGAGCAACTTGAATATATATCACTGGTTTAGTTTGAGCGAGTGAGGTAGATGCGTTGTAGTGAGTGGCAAATAAACACGATTGATAAGCAACAGAGTAAACAGCTTAGTACTATAAATATACAAGTATGAAAGAATTCGTAAATCGATACCACCTCACCTGTGTCAGGTCAAAACTCTCAAACATTAAGAACTAGCATGGTTTAAAACAAACAATGCCAACCTCATCCTTAATCAATTGGCTCAATTGTATGTTAGCTTGACTGAATAGTCTTTGCATTGAATTCTACATCATTAATGTTGAATGATTACTTCTACTCAAGGTTAAAATAACAGGAAGTACATTCTTAAATTCGGTATTTATTAAGATTACTAGTAGAAGTAAGCTAGTAGCGATGGAATAAATAACCCATTGCCTAATTTAGCGCGGAGAGCATTTCATTCATTTGTCACAGTGATCTGGACTTGTATACAGCCTCATATATAAAAAGTGAGCACTGAGCTCAAATATTGAATGGGAGATCAATACATCCCTATTCTAGAAGCTATCAACATCATCTATAATCCTTCCATTAACAGAGAACTAAAACTATTCCGAAACTCAATTTACAGAAGCCTCCTAGGCTTAGCTCTTACGGGTGAGCCTCGCAAGAATTTTCGGTATTCTGTATGGGGCTGATTATCAAATCTACTTTAGTTCGGCGACAGAGACAACATCGTAAATCTAAATGTGGGGAAAATGATCAGTGTTCACAATCTAAATATATAAACGAAGCCAAATAAGTTTTAGGTTCTCATCATCAAATAAAGGCTGTGTGTTATAAGCTGTTAAACTGTTATATAGTAGAGGTATAGAACAACCCTACTTGAACTTATGAAATCAACATGTCTGAGTTACCATCTTATGAGCAGTCTGCTAATCAGAACAATAACAATGAGGATGAGATCAATAAAAAAGACGCCACTAAACGAAAAGATGGAGAAAACAGTTTGCCTATAGAAGAGCCAGTATTCATTGAATATCTCAATGCTTTTCCTGCACGCCATTGTGCTAGTTATAGATATAACGAGAACCAGCCTACTCTGTTTGGCCTCAGTAGTAATATCCCATATCTACCAGACACAATCATACATTTAAAGCTTCTTCGTGCATTTCTGGTGATGAAAAAGAAGGTGTTGGGTAATGCTATATCTAATGATGAAGTCTACAATGCCAAATCGTGGCAAGTCTTTATTACAAATGCTGTTCGTCGGTTTATAATACTTGTGAGCTGTTTGCGTCAGAGGATACACCCATATGATTCAAGTACAGTGTCAAGTGATGAAAATAATGCTTTCGAAAATGCTAACGATTCAAAGGATGAAAGTGCCAAAATCCTCTCCAGATTTTTACCTCCACTAGACATAATCATGGTTTGGCATGCCTTCTTACTCAATCCAAGATCTTTCTATGACAACTTCCAAAGGATGGGCTTCTTGGAATTCGCAAACTTCCCACTACCCTTGTTTGAAATCAACAAAGCCATTGACAACTATACATTTGAGTACAACCCTAATGAAAAGTCAAAACTTAGATACTTTGAATTAATCGAGAACTTTCAAACAGACCAACCTGATCAACAGATATTCGACTTATCTAAGTACGATTTCGAAAACTTTTCCATGCATGAATATTTGGTAGACGCAAAATGCCCAATTTGCAACCATACACTATTAACAAACATTCCATACACTAATGATGCTAAAACAGGGTTTGCGGACGAAAACTTCTCCCACGATAGCCCCGGCTGTGGTTGCGATTTCAACAAGACTATAACCCATCCAGAGTTGAGGAAAAGACAACTCAAGGCCGATCTTGGTAGAGCCTATCCACTCCCAGGTGTCTTCAGATACTTCTCAAGCGTAATGGCAAGTGAAAAGTTAAGAAAAAGAGATTGCTACAATGTTAATAAGACATTAGTGGACTGCTTCGACGAGACTGAAGTAAATGCTGCCCTGCTAGAAGAAACTATAAGCAATGCAGGTAAAGGAACCATGATCTACAATAGTGCTCAACACATTCTCACCAAATACCTTTCAATGAACTTGATCCACCTAACTGTTAACAGTCCTGTGGTTCAGATTATGGAAATCTCAGAGGATTTGGTGGGGTGTGTAGTGAGACAAGAGAGATTTGTAGAGAAAATGAACAGTATCGACTGGTTGCACTCACCAGTAATAATGGAAGCTTTACAAGAGAGTACAATTCGATACCTCCGATTCTTTAACTTGCTTACTTACTATGGCCGCAAAATGATGCTTGTTCCTACTTTGGATATTGATTTGGTTTGGCATACGCACCAGTTGTCAATGTACTACTACATTGGGGATTGTCGTGCATCTTATGCAGGTAGAGTGATCGACCATGATGACAAAGTTGGCGAGGGAAGATTGGATACTTCATTCGAAGAGACGGCTAGCTTGTATAAAGCTAAGTATGGAGAAGAGTACCTGGTTTGTTTCTGTTGGTATTGCGTTAAGATGAGAGACAATTCGAAGTCAAAGGCGTCCAAGTTATTTAAGAGAAAAGAAAAGGAACAGTCCAGAGAAGTGGAAAGGTTCCTGAAGAATCCTTTGTTCGTTAAGAGTATAGGTTTGACCCACATAAGCACACACAACGCAATCCAATTACCAATGAAGGAAACAACGTCTCAACGACAAAAGATTAAGAAGAAGTACGGAGAAAGAGAATTGCCTTGGGCATACCAAGGGTCAGAGTTTGGATACTACGGGTATTTCCCTCGATTATACGTCGTGCCTCCAATTACACCATACTATCCTTCTCAATGCGAATCTACTGGAACTATACAATGCTGTTCTGTATTGGATGCTCCTGGAAATTGTGTAGGTTTTGGGGCTGCTAGCAATTGCGGTACTGGCATCGGTGGATGCTCTTCAGGGAATAGCGATACAGTTCCAACAAAAGTCTGGCAAAGGTAATGGTCCTTTGGTTCAAAACTAAACACTGAAGAAGTTGGTTTACAATGTCAGCCTCCAATGGTGCGAATTCTTGATATACCTTTCGATAACGAAAGCTTATAGTCTATTCCTTATACATAATTGTTGACAATATTATAACTTTTAGTAAGAAAGCTTCAGTTCAAACCAATTAATAGTATTACAATTTACCAGAACCATTAACATTCTGTAATAATTCGAACACTCTTTGAGCACTTCCAAACGATAACTCGTATCCCAGCCCTCCTGCACCATAGTTGTGAATAATAACTCCCTTCTCAGTATATTCACTCTCCAATCTGAGACCAGCCTTTCTACTTGGTCTGAAGCCAAGGTTGAATCTAATGATCTTTAATCCTCCTTCAAAGAGCCAAGGGTAAAATCTACGGTTCCGAGCCAAGATACTTTCGGTGTCAGCTTCGCGTATCGTTGGGTGGGTGTCTCCCTCCTGTAAAGTTCCACCAATAATAACTCCGCCTCTTGGACGTGGGATGATGTAAGTTACATCTTTACCTCCATTTGAGACAGTACCGTAGGAAGAGTCCACTTTAACTGAGCCAGTATCAACGACCATTGTCTGTCCACGAACTGGGATAATCGAAGGATCATAACCACCATTTGGAAGCAATCCTTTACCAGAGCAATTGATGATGATCTTACTATCGACTTGCTGCAATGATTCAAGTTTTGCAACCTTGAAAGTAACTCCGTATGAGAGGAGTTTTTGGTAAAGGTATTCTAAAAATACTGGAGGGTTCAAGACCCATGATAAGTACGAAAGACCATGTTTGAGATTAGTGAGCTCCTCTGGTTTTCCTACACCCAGTGCAGCAGCAATTGCACCTGGCAATTCATCCTTTCCTATAATCCGAATCTCAGGTACGGATTTCTTGAGACCTTCAAATAAGGTACCGTCTGGGTTTTGAAACGACTCTGGCGTTTCAAAGTATTCTTTACCTGGTAAAAACTCGACAGTACTGTCTCTGTCCTTAGCAAACTTCTCCATTCTTTTGTATGTATCAGCTACCATCTGAGTACGAAACTTATCATCATTCCTGGTTGTTGGAATTGGACAGAATATAGCACCAGCCCAATGGGAAGTATATTCTAACTTTTCAGTTGAACTGTGTGGACCATACTCTGAAAGTATCTGAACCTTGTACTTACCCGGGGCATTTTCAACAATAGTAAGAGCTGTTGAAAGTCCTAAAATACCGGCACCAACAATAGTTACTTCAGTCATATCTATTCAATTCGGATTATCTAATATTTGTTCAATCGTCCAACTATTCTAATCGAACCTAATTATCGGTGATGATTCCTTATCGGAAGTGGTTCGTTTTTATAATTAATCTGCACACTATGACTAGATCAAATAATGTTGGGGTATAGAGGAATACACAATATCTAGAGCTCCGGTATTATAACCAGTCGCATTTGATTTCCTATTTGTCTATGAAGCCAAGATTTACATTGAATCTAGACGTGTGGAGGTTCATCCGGTGGGTAAATTTGTATGGTGAATTATAATTGACTTGATATAATTTGTGTCTATTCAATCAAGAGGTGTTAATAAGTTATTATTTCGAAATGACTAGTGAAATGATATCAATTCATTCCGATTCCGTAGCTAATTAAAGACTAAAATTATAAGAGGATCTGGTATTGTATTGAACATTACTCGCTTGCACCTTACCTCTTCGCTTGTTTCTTCCTAATGAGAATCTTATAGCCATGTTGATTTATCCATCAATGTGGGGTCAATAAAGGACTATTAGTTCCCTTCCCTATAAGGTGTACTGTAATACTAAGGTATGCTCTTATTAAGTTAAAGTTCTCATACTCAACATGATATCAATATAATATATATACAATTCTATCTCCTCTATAAATTACCACACTTAAACTCATCATACTGTTCTTGAGTAGGCCAAGGCCACTCTGAATTAATTTTTGCAAAATGCTGGAGATATCTCTTGCTGTGGTCTTCTGGTAAAGCTTCAAGCAATTGCAATAATGTATTTCTGGTAGGAGAGAATCCTATAGTCTCCCACCATTGTATCAACTCAGCTAATTCACTAGTATACTCGAACTTGCTTAACATTCGAATGTACATCTGCCATGTGCTATTTGCTGGCATAATACTCCCATTTCCAATATTCGATTTGAATTCATGTACTGCTACTTGTGGAGCATACATTGTCCCCCACACAATACATCCACCATTTTCAGCAGGTTTCATGGATGCCTTTATAAGTGCAGTTAAACATCTTTCGTTAGGACCATTCAGTCCCAATTCCTTTTGAAATAAAGTGTAAACATTCTGTGGGTTAGCAATTGCTTCACCTTCTAGCATTGTACCGATTAAATTCACCGTCTTGCGTGGAATTGTGTACAAGTGTCTAGCATAATCTTCCACGGTTGGAAATCCTTTGAACTGCAGTTGCTTATTCTCTCGACGCTTTGTATCCCAAGGATATTGTTTCTGCTTGAGCGTAGTTGATCCATGATTTTTATACAACATTGACATGTACACAGGTAAAATTATATCTAATTGTCTGTTGATCAAATCTAATGGAAGTTGTCTCATAAACTTATCCCATTCGTTAATTCCCCGGAATGGATGTAACAACAATTTCATAACAGTAGTGCTTATCACCAGTTGATCGTGCTTTTTCAATATCTCTTCAACTATTTTAATAGCTCTGGCTTCGTTGAGGAGCTCAAACTCCTCAAGCTTACGTATAAATGCGACCCATAAAAGTGATGAATGGGTGAATTTATGTGAATTGTTGAAGTTTTCAAGGAGTTGTTCTGGGTTCTTGGATACTAAAACTTTAGCTGTGTTATACGATACCATGTCCATGTTAGTTAATGCATGTTGGCCAGTAAAGAATCGTTTTTCTGCTATCTCAAGCAAGTTCTGTGCTCTTTGGTTCTCATGCAACGTCAATACGATCCCCATGTTGGCCCGTAAACTTAAGAGTTGATATGTTTTCTTATCTGACTTGTTAATGGATGCTAGAAACAGTACCAAGTATTCATGTCCACGAACTACGTGTTTCAGAGCACTCCTGCCACTTTTAATAAGTTTGAACCGTGATAATTCCCAGATTAATTCGTTAACAAATTCTGCTGTTATAAACTTCTTGTTGTGTTTGAAGTATGGAAATGTCGTCTGTAATATCACTGGGATCAACATTGCTTTGAAGGTGATAGAGTGGTATAAGAAATTATCGATACACAGCTTGATCTGAGCTTGTTTATGTGAATATGATGATGATATGTTGGGGAGGTATTCTTTCCACAAGTCCCATTGTAGTTCTAACTCTGATACTGAGTTAGGTGATCGCTGGATAATGTCTACGACGACGCTCTCCGGGATATGTGATCTATTGGTCAATGCTTTACAGCTTTCGGTGACTGAAGTTGCAGCTAAAGATTCTATCCAGCATGTTAAGTCTTCGAAGGTGTAACGATTTTGAAAAGTTTTGTTTGATAGGGTTTCAAAGCTATTTAAGCATTGTTTAAGTTCATTTGTAGGTGTTGATGAAGTCTGATATGTCGATGCTAACTGATTGGCAATACTCTCTATATTTTCAGAGTAATCCTCACTGAGTTCAGTTTGAATGTTTTTTGAAGTTTGAGGTACTGAGATCTCATCTGTTGATCCTATTGAGGAATGTAGTAGAATAGGAACCTTTTGATTCTTAACTTTAGATCCTCCATACGAATGGTTCAATTCTCGTAGAAATGCTTGCTGTTTTTCATGTAGTATCCTATTATTATTTTCGGATAATGCTATTAATGTATGAAAGATCAATGGTTCTAATAATGTATTCTTGTTGATCTTTTGAGGAAGCCCGATTCTCAAGTCGACCTTATCTTCTATGTTTTGCTTGTTTGATTTCAATAGCACAGGCCAATGGCTCAATGCTGCCAATATAGGAATCTTCTGCCCATACTGTTCATTCTTTCGTATCAACCCTCCATATACGTTTCTATACGTTCTGTCTTGTGACTTTGCCAAACCAGCCTCTATTAACCTACTGGATTGGACTTTTGAAACTGTAGAATGCAATCGCACACCCTCATGTATATGTAGTCGCCACAAACAGCGAGAATACCCTATCATATTATACTCATACTCAGTGCTATAGTCTGATCAATCTTGAAGTGAGTTTTTTTTATATAGCGAAGAGTCCGGCATATTATATTTTTGAAAGCACCATTCATTGACTCAAGTATGGTGAATAAGAGCGAGGACTTGTATGGAGACTTAGTTAAGGAGTCGTTACGAGGTCGAAGGGGATCGGAAGTAAAGTCGCGAAAACGTCGAAGAGTTGCTGGTCCTCTGGAAATTGAGAGTAATAATGAAGAATCTAAATTGACTAATTCTGGGGTACTGGTACGCGCTGATGATGATGATGATGATTCTATTTCAGATGATTCGGATGAGTTTGAAGATGTTCAATTAGGTAAGGAGAGTGATAGTGATGAGGACTTTGAAGATGTTCCTATTCCTATTCCGCTGGAGATTCCAAGCAGTGTATCTGATTCTACTACTGATGTAGGTTTTACAATTGCCATCAATTCGCGTCCTGAACAACCAGTTCCAAGTAAACGCAAGTTCACGCCTATCCCCAAGGAAGAACGAGATAGGCGACGGTTGATTCACCAAGCTTATGTTATACTGATGATAGTCCATGGTACTATCCGTAACCAATGGTGCAATGACGTAGAATTGGGTCGTAAACTAAAGAAATCATTGGTCTCAAGATCGACTCAACTGATGATGTTTAGCCCCAATGACCCTAAAATACTTACCTCGGTAAAGTCTCGACGGTTCTTGGACGCGTTACAGAAGATCCTTGAACTGTACTCGAAAAGTTTCCGTGTTAGCTCCGAGGGATTGGTTCGTAAGAACTGGAATGAACTACTGATCCCTCAAAAGAGAATAGAGAGGAACGTAACTAAAGAAAAGTTTAATCAGCTAGTACTAGAAGGACATGGTTCTAGAGATATATCATCACAAGGTCTTGTCGCTTTATTTCGATCACTTGGATTGAACACTAGATTGGTCTTTTCACTCCAACCACCAGACTACACATCGATATCTCAAACACCAAAGCAAGTAACAAAATCTGCTCCTGTTCCAAAACAAAGTGCCCTAATGCAACGATTAAGTAATAATAGAAACAAATTGGTGCACTCGGTGCGCACACAAAACACAACTACTGCTAAACCTCAAGAATCAAGTACATTCAGCGACGACTACAACAGCTATCCTCATTTTTGGGCTGAAGTATGGAACCCGTACCTGAAAAAATGGGTCAGTATCGAAAGCAATCTCCTTCGAACTATAGAGAATTGTTCAATGCGACGCAGATCAAAGTACTCAACTATTCTTAACAACAATACATACTACGTTGTTGCATACGACAAGCCAGGGAATGTCAAAGACGTCACTAGAAGGTATACGCAAAGATACAACTCAAAGGTTATCAAAAAAAGAATCAACCATAGATCAGAAGAAGATGACCATTGGTATTCTCAAGTACTCAGGTTAGTATCCCGAAACCCCAATCGCAAACCAACAAATATAGACATATTGGAACTTAAAGAATTCCATGATCGCGATTTGGCAGAGGGCATGCCCAACAATCTTCTGGACTTCAAGAATCACCCTATTTACGTGCTTGAATCCCAGTTGAAACAGAATGAAGTAATTTATCCAAAGGATGGTGGTAGCAAATGTGGAACGTTCCGTATCCGCAACTCAGATACAATTATACCAGTGTACAAACGGTCTCATGTTTATTTGCTTCGTACAGCAAAGGCTTGGTATATGAGAGGTAGAGTCTTAAAAATGGGAGTACAATCACTTAAAGTACGCAAGAGTAGTAAAGCTGATGAAGACGGTGAAGAAGAAATGACTCGTCTATACGCTGAGTTCCAAACTCAAATGTTCAAACCTCAACCTATAGATGATGGAATAATACCCAAGAACGCGTTTGGCAACATTGATTTGTATACATCGAATATGCTTCCAGAAAATGCTTCTTTTATAGAACTTGGGAAACATGAAATGAAGATGCTTGAGAAGGCAGCAAGGATTTTAGAAATCAACTATGCACGAGCAGTTGTTTCATTTGATTTCTCTAATATGTCTAGAAAAGTGACTAGAGTGCCTAAAGTTCGAGAAGGAGGAGTTGTCGTTCATGAAGATCACAAGGAGGCAATGAATTTGATGTTGGAGCAATTGTGGGAGGAAGAAGAAGACAAAAAGAGGGATTCGTGGAGACTTAATTCGTTGCGGTGCTGGAAGTTGTTCCTTACCAAATTGCGCATTACGCTGAGATTGAACAGACAACATGGTCTGTTGGATACCAAAGAAAAACGGAATGAAGAAGAACTGGAAGAGGAGAGTGATTTCAGTGTACATTCAGAGGATGAAGGGTCTGATATAAGTAATAATTCAGAGAGAGAAGAAGAAGAAGAAGAGGAGTATGAGAAAAATAATAATAAATTGGTTGAGGACTATGAAGAAACTTATGATCCGAATGAAGGAGGATTCCTTGTTGAACAAGAGAATGTTAATCATGAAGACAAGAAAAGTAAAGTGATAGAAGAAGAAGAAAACGAAGCTGGTGACGGAGGGTTCATCATAGATGAAGAACACATGGAAGAAGAAGGAGATGATGGTGGTGGAGGGTTTATTATTGATAAGGAACGCAAAGAAGAAGATGGTGGTTTTATTTTGAATGATCAGGAACGCACAGAAGATGAGGATGGCGGAGGATTTTTAGTTGATACAGAAGATGAAAATGCAGGAGGGTTTGTAATGGATGATGAACGCTCCAACGAAAACGTGAACGCAATAGAAGACCCACCGACTAGAGAACCTCAAGCAAAACAAGTGTTTGAAATTTCTGATGAAACCCCGAGTCAAGAAATCGAATTCTCAGACCTCGATGATTCTATTACTTTGAGTGATACAACTAATACTAAATTGGAGGACAAATGCAACTTTGATTTGCAACCTTTATTGAACACACGTGATGCCAAGCAAGACCGAACTGTCACTATCGTATCTGATATAGATAAGACGCCAAGCTACAGGATGCCAAGCGAAGACGAAGAGTTACCAGATGATTTGTTTGAGGTGGATGCAAAAGGACAATTGGTATTCAATCCCAAGGGTGAAGCTAAGGCAGATATATTGGAAGAGCATAAACAAAGTGATGACGGGACCCATGAAAAACGCAATGACTCTTTTGAGCGCGAAAGTGACAAAGATAATTTTGCGAGGGAAAACGCAATATTAGAGGCAAACACATCGCAGAGTGGCTCTTCCTACCAGGTTGGGAAAGAAGAGCCCCGCCTCGGAGCCTTAAAAGATGGGCTAGACGACAATAAAGACATGTGTGGCATTAATAGTACTGAGTTACAAGATGACCAACGGCTTTTGGAAGCCTCAGAAGAAAGTATACTCAATTCAGAAGAAGAAAAAGAGTTAAAGGAAGAAGAAGATACGTTTGGATTTGAGTATGAATCTGATTAACGATAACTAAACATATATATATAGACTGTACCAATCAATACAATTGTTCATAATCATTTCAACATACATCAACCAACCTTTATTTATACATTGTGGAGTAAAGTTAAACATTTTAAATTCTTCAAGTTCCGCTTTTTTCATACATATTGTACGATCCAAAAAGAAACTAATAGAAAGAGTATGATTTTTTTAATAGAAGAAAAATATATAAAAGAAGTGAATAATCCAATGAATGTAAGAGAATTAGAAGCAATCAAGTTAAGATAATATGTATAACGCAGTTGCTGAGAATGTGCTAGGAACGATAGGGACGATATTGTGGTGTATCCAATTGGTACCACAGATCATATCCAACTATAGAAAGAAGGATTGTGAAGGGCTTCCACCATTAATGATGTTCTTGTGGGCTGCAAGTGGTATACCATTTTCCATATACTTTTTTGGTACTGATGGATCTATACCTCTTAAGATCCAACCCCAGTTGTTCACGTTATTCTGTACCATATCTTGGGCGCAGACTTTGTACTATCCACCCCACAATATTACACGCAAGAAGATGATTTTAGTTGTTGGTGGATTTGTGTTGATAAGTATTGGACTTGAATTAGGGTTTATCTTTTGGTTAAGGCCTGTTTACAGACATGGAAAACATTGGCCTTTATTAATTATAGGGATTATTGCCCTGGTTTTGCTTGCAATTGGACTTGTTCCACCATACTTTGAATTAGCTAAAAGAGGAGGAAGAGTTGTAGGAATCAACTTTGTCTTCTTGTTCTTAGATTCCCTGGGAGCTTTATTCTCGATCTTGAGTGTTGTTTTCGGAAACATGGACATCATGAGTATGGTTTTATACGCCATTGTCTTGGCTATGGAAATAGGAATCGTCACTGCACACTTGGTCTGGTACTTGACTGGTGGAAGAAAG
Organism: Kodamaea hsintzibuensis (nom. inval.); assembly: GCA_030568835.1. NCBI lineage: Eukaryota > Fungi > Ascomycota > Pichiomycetes > Serinales > Debaryomycetaceae > Kodamaea > Kodamaea hsintzibuensis (nom. inval.). Next base: position 132,159 of record JAJMJA010000014.1, read on the forward strand.
ATAATAAAAGAGGAAAAGGAAGAAGCTAAACGATTGGAGAAGGAAGAAGCTGAAAGATTGGAGAATGGCGAATCTGAAACACCTGATGATGTAGAAGTTTCTTCAAGCTCAACAGAAGTTGTTGAAGGTGCCACTAATTTAGAGAAGGAGAGTATTTAATTAGTACCTAACAAAGGTACACCCATAGACTAATAGATTAATATGTTATTTTATCCACTGTAATTATAGATTTGAAATAAGATGTTAGCATACTATTTCCAATTGAAGGACTAAGACGAGGGTACTTAAGAAATTGAAAGTAAGATGATAAGGAAATGATTATTTTAGTGGGGTATTTTAAATTATAGGAAGAGACGTCAAAAGACCAATTAAGAACGCAATGACTAGGTGACATAAGGGACTAAAATTCCCAATCCAATACAATCAACTAGATTGCTCTATAACTATTTTTAATAAGGAGGAGATCACTGCAAATAATGGCTACTAGTGGATCACTAGTATTTATAATCACCGCGAAGGTTTACTTGTTTGGGTAAATTTAGTTTAGTTTCAAATCACGTCTCCGAAGCACGGCATCAGTGGGATAAAAGTCTTGGTATACAAAGTAGATAAGTTTATCGAGGTTTAGTGATTGGATAGTGATTGAATAGTGATTAGATAATTATAGGAGAGAATTGAGGGGTCTTTGAGCACTATTTTAGTACTATTTTCAGATCATTAACGAGAGAAGAGGACAATAGAGAATGACAATAGAAGATGATTGAAATAAGTTGAGTGGATCTGGTGAGTAATAGGATTGAACGTATACTAATAATAGAGATGATGAGTAATTGGATGAGCCGTAGACTGATCTCATAAGCTTAGAGTACCAACAGTTGATGGTGAAAATGAAACTACATGGAGCCTCTTAAAATCTAATAGCTACAAATTTTCATAAAATGGTCAATAAGATAGTTTCCAAGTCAAACTTAGCAACTAGATTAACCGTGAGAACTAGCATTGCATTGATTCCTTGTAAGTTCAACTCAAGCTGCAGACTTCAAACTGAATACTAAAAATATATTCTCACTGCATTTTTTGCAGCCGATCTATAATTAGGAGTGGTGCTTATTTTATCATAGCATCTTAGTTTCATGACTTCGATATTTAACAAAACTAATGTGTTACTCACTCGTAATATGTAGTTTAGTACTTACTTCATTTAGGTGGAGTAAAGAGTAGCTTTTACTGTTTTCGTTAGACTCTAAACTAGTCATGTCTCCTATTGTTCCTCAGTTGAAATCGAAGTCAAACATATTCAAGATCTACCTGAATTGCGCCTCATTTGGAAACATAGGAGGTAAGCAAAAAGAAGTCAAAGGTTGAGTATAGCCCGTCTCAGTCAAACTTGTTCTGACTACTCGCTTGCTATTATTTCAATACAGACTAGCATCTACATTTTTACTCATTCATCGAAGCAACAAAGGCTTAAGTAGAGATTAAAAACTTCATTTCAACAAGTATTCTTCTCAGCCACTTCGAAAACATCTCAATCATCGCCGTCCATGAAGAATCCAATGTATTCGATTACATATTCAAATACGTATATGACTTGAGATCCTGTATCACCATCGCCACAAATGAAAAAGTACCCACTGTCTGCCTCGAGAGCTGGAATCCTTTCTGTGTTTTAAAGTTTGGTAAAACTATGAGTTAATGAATAAGCTATCAACTCTTACTATGTATAGTTTGTTGCCTAGCTGTTGAGAATGAGCATAGTTCTCATGTATTTGAACCTTCTTGACGACTTAACTTAAAATACTTCTAATGAAAACATTGATATGAAATTAGTTGCAATTGGGAAGAACTCGCCTTTGCCAAGTATGGAAGAACTGGCTTTATACGACTGAATTGAAGTATTTTGAGTCACTAATTCAACTTAGATGGTGCTTTTCGCACTAATAATTAGCTACATGTGAGGTCCTAATTGTCATTTCATTTGGGTTTTTTTTGCAACCATTTTGATAGAACATGTTGAAGATGTCCATCACAAGTAAATGATTACTTAATAATATTCGATCAAACAGAAGATACTGGTACTCAATCTGTTGTGCATAATTCATGTGAGTTATCTCAATTTGTAGATTCGGTGGAGTCATCATTCCAATTCATCACTCGTGGCATCATTCATGGCTGCAATTTTGTAACCAACTACAGTCCAATTCCCGTCAATTTAAAATGATTGAATACTCCTTTAATACAGAAGATGTTATAAAACATAACAATCGATCAACAGTAGTTGTTGTACTTTATCCAACAACAAGACCCTGAACAAACAATTCTAAATACTGTTGCATCACAGGCTTGTTGCGTTTCTAAAGAAAGAGGAGTTGAAGTTGACAACACAGTAGGTCTCTTTTCTTGATATGTATCCTGAATTTAAGTAATATACATCCTCATTACATCCTCTTTACATCCTCTTTACATCCTCTTGCAACCACAATCTCAACTCTCATCCACTCCCATTCTCACTTGTGTTACGATTCGCGGAGTGAAAAATCAACCTACAATTTAAAACAAACACTCAGAACCAGAGCCAGACACACGCCCCCACCTTCCCATGTCCTCCTTTATCCCTCTCAATCTCACAGAGGATCCGACACTTTCAAAGAAGGACTTGGAAGAGGAACATTCCCGTGAACTTCAAGTTGAACAGTCGTTTAAACTTTTCCAGCAGGCGCTTCAGCTTCACCAGACCCACAGACTACTCGAGTCGTATCAAGTATACGATGAGCTTTTCAAGTTGGACGTGATATCAAATCATTATCATGAGGAACCAGATTTCATTCGTGGACTACAGAATGGGTCAGCGAATCAAGTCCCAGATGAACTTTCTTTCTTGTCTCCTAATGTCAAGACTTTACGATACTTAGTATTCAGAAACCGTGGTTTTCTTTATTTGGATATATTAAAGGAACCACCTACGGTAATTGATGAGATTTCAAAAGTAGCATCAGAGAAAGACTCAGATACACCATCCACTAATGGTACCTCTGGAAAACATACTCTACAGTCATCGTCAACAGACGGTGTCTCAGAAGTGGTCAACAAATTCAAACAACAACTTTTCTACACATTAATTGACGACCTCTGCGTTTCACTCTTCTACCAGGATGGTGACGAGTTCTTATTGCAAGTCTTGTGTGAGATCTTCATGTACCTTGGAGTAAACCGGTTGGTGAAACTGACCCTTGAATACAATATAAGCAGAAAATACGAAAGTGATGACCTGATACCTGCAAGTAAAGCTGTCTTTAAAAAGCTCCACTTGATAAATGGACACATTAAACAAACATTACAGACTCAGGAACAACTGGATAAACTATTCAACATTCAATTGAAACTTAATAAAAAATGGGCATTTCTACAATCGGTAAAATCAGACTACGAAAGACAAATTGCAAAGTCACAAACCATCAAAACTATCGACTTAATCCCATCTACTAATCACGAAATCACTTGGGTCAGTGTAGTCGAGTCAATTAATCAAGCCATGAAAAAAGTGCAAGACTCAAATAAAGTCCAGGATATATTGAAACATAAAATAAAGAACCTTGAACCTTACTTATTATCTGATGAACCAATAGATAGAGTGAACTTCAAGTTTCTTCTTGCAGGGTCAACAGAACAAGATATAGAAGAGGAACAAGAAGAACCTAAAGAACAAGAGAAAGAAAAAGAGCAAGAAGAAATCGAAGAGGAGATAACTCCTGAAATAGAACAAACAACACCAGGTTTAAGTGCTGAGCCTGTACCGAAACCAGAATCTTCGACTGCCCCTCCACAATCTACACAACTCCAGCTTACAGATTCTGGAAACGCAGAATCTTCTAAACAAACAATACAAAGGTCATCTAAAAGACTTGCCAGAAACGAACTGGAAACTACAGTAGTTGAATTAAAAAAGGAATACTTTGTTGAATCGACTCGATTCTTCGATAATTTGAATCTATTTCTTAAGAATTTACCAGTGGAAAGGATTCAATTCCAAGACTTTGTTGATGATTTTGTTCCTGATGACGAAGACAACCCTTCGGGTCCATTGTATGTTAATGACTTTATTCTGTTACTTAACAACTGGAGCAGTGCATACTCAAGAAGTCTTTTGAACGATGAATCCAGTATGCTGACTAAAGTCACAGATGGTGAGAAAGTAAAATTGATCGAAGTACTTAACAACTTTAATAAGAAAGGAAAGTCGGCTCATTCTGATAGAACACCTAGCTTGATGCTGGTTGAACTGGATAATACTATCCGTCAATTTCTCACGGATATGAACAAAGAAAATTTGCACTACAAAGATGTCAAGTTAAACATCATAAGAAGACTCCTAGGCTTTAACACAATAAACGACAAACAAGTTTGTTTATTGGTGGATACAAAGTGGAGTGAGAGATTGTACCTAAAAGTCAAAGAATGGATCTTACAGTTTGACGGGCATATTCTTGAATCCCTTAAATTGAATGAAGCAAACTTTGATGACTTGGCTTTGGCTGTCAGTATCCAAGAAGTTTTGGTCGATGCATACATTTCTGTGAAAACTCAGATAAACAATATCTTCCAATCCTCAACAAAAAAGACATCACACACGAAAAGTGTGATAAACAACCTTAGCATTGAGTTGTTACGTATTAATGACAAGCTCAAAAAGTGGTCTGCATTCTACCTGGAAACATTTTACCAGCTTAGCGATAACGTGAACTCATTATTATTTGAAGTACACTGTCGTTTCCACTGGTGTGCTCTTCAGAAAGAAAAATTCCAAAACTCAAACTTGGAGAACAACGAGCTAATCATGGCTAAATTATACGAATTGTTAGAATATATTAAAGGAGCAGAAGATAACTTGAACATAACGTTATCTAATTATGAAAACTTGATCGATATCAATATTGATTCAATTAAAGCTCAGCTCACATCTACATCAGTAATGGCAATGTTCTCCAAGATTATTTACACTGATTCATTGGAGAATCATAATGATGCAATTGAATTATTGGAGTCGTTTTTAATTAACAGAACCACTGAACCACTGGTGAACATTACAACAACAGAATTAAATCCTAAAGATAAAGCATTAATTTTAGATAAGGAAGCTATTGGATCGATTCAAAGCTTTCTCGAGACGTCTCCTGTGGATATGAAATTGAGTCTTTGGAGTGTCTTGTTCCTGTACTACGACGGATCCAAAAACTTTTTGCGTTTACAGTTTGGTTTGGACCACTTTTTGAAGTACGTTCAAGGATACTTGAAGTCAGATGCTTATCTCGAATTAGATGAACCTCAACGTAAGAATAACTTAATGAAGATTGTTGGGTTCTTTGGAGACTCCTTGTCAATCTTCTTGAACAGTGCTGGCCAAAACAACTGGAGCTTAGTAATTGAAGATGAATGTTCGGATAACTTTGATCGCGCAGCCACTTTGGAGAAGCTTGTGTTTTTCATTGAACTTCTCTACCTATTTTCACTTCATGAAGAAGCATCCATAATTTCGCTGCTCAAAGCATCAGTTAAAACTCGGTCCAAGGCAGCGTATGAAAAACTTAAAGACATCCTTGTCAGTTCTATTTGCGTTTTTCTCCTTTACTGTACTTCAATTCTTGAAGAGAGGTACAAGAAAGGTGATGCAGACATTACATCAAATCAAGAGAAGGTGAGTGAGTTAATTACTCTCCTTCATGAACAGTTAGGATTGCGCCGTTTGTGTTCACAATCAGGTTTCTTGACAATAGCACAGGATATGCTTAGCCAGTTGCAAGTATCGCTGGACCATGAGGTAGCTCAGATTATTTCATGTCGATACCACTATGACATCTCAATCCATGCTTTCACTCCAAAGAACCACGAAACAGAGTTGAAACATGAGTTGGATCGCAATGTGACTTTCGAATTGGCCAAGTTTGCTTTACCCTTGTGTTTCAAACTGAACCCAATGACGAACATTCCAAAGCATGGTCTCAAACTGTTGATTGAAGAATTTTATGATGTGATTGGTGACCCAGTATTTGAACTGCTGGAAGAACTAACACGGAATTCTGCTTCATTTGATTATTTCTTGGATACGACTCGCCTCACTCCAAGGTTTATCAAAGACTCCTTTCATGGTTTATTGCGTCTTGACTTTGAACAACCGCAACATAATAATTTGAACATTGTACAAGATGGTTTGTACTACCTTCAAGGATTACTTGTATTCACATCATACAAGGTACGTAGGAAGAACATGCAAAGTAGAATTGTCGAGTTGGAACACATTAGCATGCTTCTCAAAAACGATTTAATATTTTGCTCGAATAGAATGGAGAGTTGGCTCTTGCTTGGACAAGTGTACGGGTTTTTAGTGGAAGATGATTTAATTTGGACAGCAGATAAGTTGACTGTTGCTGACCGTAAGATCTCAACTGCAAACTTACAACGAAAGTCGCTCGTGTGCTACTTGATGGCAATCAATGCTATTAATAAAGATGAGAGCTATAAGCCAATAATCGGAAACTTGATGTCCCAGTTTTCTAAAGAAATGTACAGTGCTTGTATGGAGCCAATGAACATGCACGCTTTTGAAGCACATCCTCAGCCAAAGTTTGTAAAGACAAATCTGGGAGGTTCAGCATTTGTGACGACTATCAAAAGTCCTGTTTCCTTAGATTTATGTTGTAAGATAATGCAACAATGCCTCCACTTGGCTATAAAGGCTAAACCTAACAACTGGGTCAACTACTACTACTTGGCAAAAGTCCAGAAGAAGTTGAAGAAACTGCCAGAGTTGATTTTGGAAACTTTGCAAGAGTCTGCTATACTAGCACTGCAACACTCGTTGAATACAGAGCATATCGTAGAGCCACATTATACTATTTGCACAATGGCTTACAAATATGTTAAACGTGATATGTTATCTGTTGGAGATGCTTTGGAACTTTTGAAAAATGATCCTGTCATCCAGTATAAGGAAAGTGCTCCAGTCACAACAAAACAAGACTTTTACCGCGCCGTCATCAGTAGTTTACGGACAGTAGATGATTATGACAAAAAGAACTGGCACCACAAACCAGGTTACCGTTTGGCACGAGTTTTGTTTGATGAGTTTGGTGAAATAGATGATGCAATAGAAGAAATGAATCATTTCATTTCACTCAAGCAAACATCTAAATCACTTATTCTGATATGGAAGCCTGAACATGAAAGACCTGGTAAGCACTTCTTCTATACTTACCAGTATTGTAAATTCTTCATTGAGTTGCTCACCAAAAAGTTAGACTTGATTAGTTTGATCCTGATGCTTCCAAAGTTGAAGAGGTCGAATTCTATCATGATCAACTTGTACAACGTATGGGAAAACATCTGTTCCTCCATATGTATGATTATCAGACTTCTGTTAGACTTTGATGATGATGAAGCTAATGGAGTCAACAGTGACGCAATTGGTACTTCATCCAACCCAACTGGTGGAAACATCACAACCCCTAGCGGAGACTATAACTTCAAGTTCACAGAAAAGTTCATTCAAGTTATTCCTTACCAATTGTTCACTACTGAATTTCAAAAGATCCTTGAGAAGTTGAAAAGTGATGGAATTCCAAAGGAATTGGAAATCTACTTCAGCTTTCTTTATTCCTTGAATGATATCAAGAAAGCAAACAATGGATTTGGTCCTACGTCCTTGATTGACGACACTTTAGTGTGCACATTTTTACGTATTTATTTGCATTATTCACCTGATATTCTCAAATTGGGTACCGCAATTACTGGTGTTAGTGATTCACCGGGAAGCAGTGCTGTTGGTAAGGTAAAGAAGATTGCAAAACGTGATATCTTCCCATTTGTGTTGGATATTTTACTGACACTGAAGACTGCATTGGAAACTATTCTTACTGAGAACCCTAACATTTGCAACGATTTTGTGAGAATGAAGGGGAAGACAGAATCAGTAGATGGTAAGAGTGAAATTGAAGAAACCGTGAATCAGGAGTCTCAAAATGGAGGTACAGTAACCTCAACAGAAGAGATTAGAAGAGATGATCCAACTGAAGAAGTGAGCAATGAGAATCAAACCGTAGAACCTGTGGATTCTGTTGAATTGAAAGAAGATGAGAAACAAGTGAATTCCGATGAGGTTGCCGTACCAGAAGAGAATAATTCAATACCGGTTGCTGAGAATGAAACAGTTGAATTGAATGGAGATTCTAATGAAGTAGATGTTTTGAAAGAGAACTCAGAAGATACTGAAGAAAAGAATGATGAAATCAAGGTTGTCTGGTCTCAAGCAGAAGACCCAAACTCTAGTGATAGCCAAGGGTATGCTACTGCTAATAGCACTACCGAGACAAAAGGTGCTGATTTGAATACTAGTGAGAAGGATGAAGGTCTGGAAAAGTTACGGAAGCGGTCACTTGAAACTCTGGGTGATGAACCAGAGAAGAAACAGAAGATTTAATGATGAATGATTCTTTTGATTATGTATTTGTATATTGTATTTGCATCCAATTTCGATGTTAGTGAGTGATAATATAAGACTCGGAAGTCATTTTTGAATATGTAAAGCAATTGAGTTACCCATTGGCTTTGACAGAGATTACAAGAGGTCTCCATCAGCAGTAATTAACTTTCTCAAAGACAAATCATATACGATACTATTGATCTTTTTCAAGTTATACTTTAACCCATCATACTTTCTTCTGATGTTATCATTCTTCAAGTCTAACAACTTGAAGCCGCTTTCCAATTTAGTTATCAACTTCAGGTTAATTATACTTAAAGTGTATTGTCTTTTAATCAAATCCGATTCATCTGTAGAAATGGAGATCTTGATGATCGCATTAGTAGTGAAGTCAACCACAGTGTCTGTTAACCTCAATAAGGCTAAAAGGTAGTCACTGTACTCTAATGTCTGTGTTTCCAACAAAGCACCGATTTCAGCAGGAGTCATAATTAAACCCACTTGGTTCTCATTGCTTGTCATGTGTAATTCAATCTGTTCCAGTTCAACAAATGTATGGGCAACCACTTTGAAATATCTGTTTATCAAGATCAAGTATATGATTTCTTCATTAATCCTGTGGTATAAACGGTCTTTTTGGATTCTTTTACATTGAATAAGATCCAAACGATTAACAAAGTCGATGTAAAGGGTACGTAATTGTGCAACATTGTTTATCAATTTGTCCAGCACAACAGTCTGCTCTTTGCTGAGTTGACCCTCTGGGAAGTCTTCAGGAGTGAAGAACTGCTTGGTCAAGTCAATGGGTTGCAAAAAGTTGGCCTTTGCATATTCTGACTTGAACGGAGCTAAAGCAGAAACGAATGCCTGTTCAAGCTCATTCAAAAGGTTCTTGTTTCCCGTTCTAATTGAAGTTAGTAGTCAATCCACTGAATTCAAACAAAAATCTTACTCACTCTTGGCTAATCTCTTCCTGGATCAGTGCAAAAACTGTGTCAATATTCATCTCAGCTGTCTCTTCGCATGTAAATTTTTCAATCAATGCAACTCTGACAGGGAAGAAAAATCAGTGATTATTTTGAAAATGGCTGCAACTTTGAATAAGTTGTTTAGTTTGGAGTTAGGTTTGTTGGTTTAATTAATGGTTATACATGTTGATAGTCGATAGTATCAATATGATTTTAATACAAAATTCTGGAGAAGCTCATTATCTTGGAAGATGCTCTAGATTTATTCGGACCAAGATTAAAAAAAGAATGTATTTGCATGTGCAATGAAGAGAGTCTTGTGCTTACCAGGATACTTACAAGGAGCCAGAGCTCTTTATGAGAGAACGTCGGAGCTTCGTCTTCTACTTGGCGAGTACTGTACGATAGAATATATAAACCCAGTCCAAGTTATTGACTCGTACAAATCATTGGGGTATAGTGTGGGGTCAACTGCGGAGGAGCTGCAACAACGTTGGGCACAGATTGTACAGAAAAACAGCAATAGGTGTTGGTTTCGTCTTTCTAGGGGAGAGGCGTTGGGGTTCTATGACTCGTTGATGTTCTTGGCTCAGTACATTGAGGAAAATGGACCGTATGATGGGATTATTGGATTCTCACAAGGTGCTGCAATGGCCACGGCAATCACCAACAGTGTTTCGCAGTTGGTTCCGTCACATCCTAACTTTGAAATATCTATAATAGTCTCTGGGTTTGCATTAACTCAAGCCAGTGGTGTGAAGGACTGGCCAGAGGGCCAAAGCGTGCATCAAGAAACTGAGGATTTGGATGAGTACAAAAAGTTGGTTACGTTAAATTCGTCATACGCTCGGTACTTTTCGCCACCTAAAGGTGTACTGACTCAAATGATATTTGTGTATGGGTTAGATGATGCAGTTGTACCACCATTGAGAACAAAGTACTTGAGAAGTTATTACTCAAGTGATGCTTTAGAAGTGGTCCATGATGGTGGGCATTACGTTCCTACTGAGAAGAAAGATTTAGATCCTATTGTTGAGAAGGTAGCAGAGATCTGGGGTAAAAGTCTGCTGAAGATTTAGGTAGAATATGTAGTCTCATGAAGAGTGATCTAAATTCGAATCATTCTGATCAATAGATATTTACACAAACGTTCATATTAAAAAGTAGTTGTTTTATTTCTAAATACCAACACAACCATACCTCCAAGGTTGACTAAACTGTTGGTTAAAGCTTTGTTTAAATCAGAATACTAATCTAAAACTAATCACTCGTCATCATTTTCAATAGAATACCAATCATTAAGTATCAAACATACTAAACTTTTATAAAAATTGTGCAAAAATTGATGAAATTATAAAGATTTTGCAACCGGTTTGAATCATTTACGTATAATTACAAAGTTTACTCTCCACACTTTACGATATGCTAAATAAATGAGATATATACCTTGTTCAATTATACATCAAAAGTATACACCAAAAGTATACATCATTTTCAAAATATTTCAATTCACTTACACCCTTCAGTTGACATCTTACACTGTCAAGTACAAACATGATTTAAATGTTAGATGAAATAAACTAACCATTATATATTATAGATGAGGTATACGTCTTTGTTCTCATTATGATTTAATGTTAATAGGTGATATAACTCGCATCATTACTTTTTTCAGGTTTCTTTAAATGGTCTATTTGTACCTTCCTTATCATCCTTCAAACTCACTCAAACTCATTGATTAGTGAAGTCACTTATTGAATAGATCCGTAACATACTACTACTGCAAGTATGAAAGACATCTAAATCACTCTAAAACATATATACCTCTACTAAATTTACCCAATCAATCTACACATCGAACCACTTATCCTCCCCTTCGTGAAACGTGGAGACTCTGTATCTCAGAGGAACATTTTAATTTTCATCACCAAATTTTTGATCATCATCAATGTCAGACAATGAAGCAGACAAACGAGTTGAGGTGATTTCCGACAATAATCCATCTGTGGTTACCGTGTCCGATACACCAGCCAATAAGGAAACCAATCAGAATGAAAAACCTAACGCTGTTGCTGCCAAACAATCACTGTCGAGTGAGAGTTTGAGTCGTGCTTCTGAAAACTTACCTAATGCATTCTCTCGGAGAGATGCTAGTGCGGTTGACAACAGAGCCAAGTCAGCTACATCATCAGTCTATTCAGCTGAGAACAGTGATATGCCTGCGTGGATGAAGAATGACAACAAGTATGATAAGTATGGACAGAAAAGGGTGGTGGTTCCTAACTCATCTACCGCTGCAACACATGCGGCAGAATCAAGATACTCTAAATACGCAATGGCAGACACGCGTGCGAAACGGAACCATGAAGATTTAGAAGAAAATGACCCCCGCGTCAAGTATCAGCGCATCGAATCGCGTAAAACAGACACTGAAGCCACGCCGTACACAAACTTAGCAGTTGCAAACCCTTCTGCAAACATGCCCCTGCAGAACAGACAAGTGAGGCAATACCAAACTTTCCAGAGTAAAATCCATAACCGTGAAAACAAAGACATCAATAGTATTGTGCGGACTCACTACAATCAACGTGCACACCAATCCAAGGTTCAAGGCCCACGTACAGCTTCTCCAATCTACAAGTTACGTACCTTTAATAATGTGATCAAGTACATACTCCTCGGGAGCTTTGCCAAACCTACTGACTCAGAAGGTGGAGTTGTACTCTTAGATTTGTGCTGTGGTAAGGGAGGAGACTTGAACAAGTGTGAATTTGTAGGAGTTGACCAGTACATTGGAATTGACATTTCAGATGCTTCTGTGAAGGAAGCATTTTCAAGATACTACCAAAACAAGGCTCGTTTCATTCCTAAAGGTGGCCCAGCACGGAACCAGTCACGCAAATACCACTTCGAAGCATGCTTTGCAACTGGTGACTGTTTTTCCGACGCTGTACCCGAAATCTTGGACCCAAACTTCCCAGGGATCATCGAGAATGTGTTCCCTGTCGATTGCGTGCTGATTCAGTTTGCATTACATTATGCATTTGAAAGCGAAGATAAAGTTGATACTTTGCTCACAAACGTAACAAAGCTGTTGCGCCCAGGTGGTAGATTTGTAGGAACGATACCTCTGAGTGACTTTATCAGAAAGAAGATTGTCAACAACGAGTACAAACCCCTGGATAGTGGTAAGATTCGTTTTGGTAATGAATTGTACTCGGTGACCTTTGAAAAAGATCCTCCAAGTGATGGTGTATTCAGACCACCATTTGGTAACAAGTACGTCTACAACTTGAAGGATGCCATTGACGACGTTCCAGAGTATGTAGTTCCCTTCGAAACACTCCGTGCAAAGTGCGAACAATATGGGTTGGTCTTGAAGTACAAAGAGAACTTTGTTGATATATACAACAAGGAGATTCCAAAGTATTTTGGTAAATTGAACAAGAATTTATTAGAAGGGTTGAAGAGGAGCGACGGGAAGTATGGGTTGGAGGGACCTGAGAAAGAAGCCACTGCGTTTTATCTTGGGTTTGTTTTTGAGAAGTTGGGTTGAAATATATGTTGCATTTAGTTGATTGCTCAGATAGTTAATACTCACTTCGAATACTCGAAACGAAAAAGGCTGCAACATCTGTTAGCTTATTATTCCCAACTCACACAGGAAACTAAGATTTCTATATAGAAGAGATATATGTGAGACAAGGAGTTGACCAATATGGACCGAATAGGGTGACTGGATCAACCGAACTAATACTCCTTTTGGTGTACATTCAATGGCAATAGAATACATTTATTCCCTAATTAAATTGACAACTCCTGCAGCATTGGAATAAACAATTACAACAGATTAGCTTTTAAGGCAATTACAATTGTACGAGAATTAGCGAGAGCTAATAGCCTAACGAGTAAAAATAAAGTTTTGTATGTTTGCATATCCAGAAGGTGATCTATAATTGGATACACAATCGAGCTAGTCTAACCGAGAATGATGCTTGCAAGACCGTAGAATTCCAGACATCTATTGTATGAGTTTAAGAGATACACCAGAGTCCACAAAATCAACGAGGATTGATTTTTAGGGTGTTGAGTGGCATGATTGTGTTTCAGAAAAGACGAAATCTGAACAATAAAGTCATACAAATTATACAATAGCGGATGGAAGAGAGAGTCAGTTGAAACCAGGGATATAAAAAGAATACATGAGTTTAATAGAGGTTGGCTACAGGGTGTTATTCTCCTCACCTTGAACCGATTCGTCTAGGATTGTAGGGGTGCTTCCTGGTAGGGCGAGACAAAATTAAAAACAAATGCCCAACTTGCATTGTAAATCTTCTACCAACGGCATTGACAGAACTAATGTACGATCCCAAAAATAAGTTTTCCCAATTATTCTCTTATCCAAATACCATTAATCTCTTACAGTATTTTATGCACAAAAGCTTTCGAAGGCCTGACTGCATCATTGCTTCTCGAGACCACCCAATTGAAAGAGGTATGTAATACTAAAGCTTAAAGTATATTTGATTCAATTAAACCAAGTTAAGTTGTAATTACTTGGTTTGATCAATTTAGCTTTGACCCCCAAAATCTTAAAGTCTATTGTTATTAAAAGAACAGATCCATTGTCATAATAGAACAATATCCGAGAAATGATCTCTGGGTTTGAGTCATATATCCGATTGGGCGTAGTGGACACCTTGATTGTTAATAAATAAGCTCGTCTTAAATAAGGCTTTAGTAGAGAATCTCAGCTATTGTTATCCCGCCTCGAGGGTTCAAGCTTTAGTGTAAAATGATCCTGGAATGCTAAATAGCTCTAAACATTCCAGCTAACTTGCCGTACAGTTACATGCACACATGCGTCTTCATCAGACAGTGGCCACAACCAATTTTTCTCGAGACTGTACCTTTAAGCAATCCTGCTTTCGAGCGTTAACGGATCGGATTTGTACCATGAATACACGGGTTAACGCCCTTGATCGTCTGGAAATGAGGCATTGGGTAAAGTACTGTCAATAGTTTGGGAAGTAGTGGCACGGGCAGAAAGCATTTGTGTCATTTGCGTATACTCGAACGTATAGGTTATCTCGTAGTTAAGATGATCACAAGTGAAATAACGCCCTTTACTTGTTCGAAGGATTCGAGTCACGATTATGTATGAAGCACAGATTATGCCGGGCTACTTAATAGGGGATGATCATTCTCCAAATTAGGGTTGAAATAGACTATCCTTAGGGAGCCAACAATAGACAAACCTAAATTTAGGACAATAGACAAACTATTCTTCGATGCACAATATAATGAAATATGAAAGCTTCCTAAGCGAGTTCAAATGCATTGAATTTCACACAAAACGTGGTAATGTTATGAGTAAAATCGCTTTATAAAGCCGTAGACAGCAATGAAAGTGTCAACTTCATTTTGATATTTTTGATGAAATTCGCTTCTTGTCAGTAAGCACTAAAGAGCTCGCTAGCGGCCTTATATTTAGCCTCAAGAGACTAGTTGGACCTAACCGCACTAGGGAATCTTACTTCGACACTAGCCAAACCAAAAGTTTATAGTCTAATTGGAAGTCTAAAGTGTTGAATATGAGCCCAAGGATATAACGCAGACATTAGAGCAAAGGATGAGTTTTGCGTTTCAGCTGATCGCCGATCAGCAAGTGGAGCAAGTTTTCTGATAAGGTTAATCACTCACACTATTAGGACCCACGGCCGACTCTTCCATACAGATCGATGTTCCATAGATATTAGTAAACCCACCATGAGTAAAACCTATTCTTTCAGAAAGTTACCTTCCCACAAGCGTTCACATCGCCCCCCCCCCCCCTCTCCCTTGTGAAACAGACTTTACCCTATCAGAGTGTCTTAAAACAACTAAAAACAGGGTATACATAAAAATACCAGCAATACAACGGACTACAAAATATCAAGAACGCTTTAGATTAGGCGTTTGGCCAAGGTTAGTTAAAAGTATCTTTTGGAAATGGGGTCCTCCAGTTTGGCTCCCTGTTAGGGTTTGGGGTCCCACCTGATGGGGGTCAGGATGGAAGAGGAGAATTTGGGCGGTGGTATTTCATTCAAGGGGGTACACGAGTGTAAAGTCCTACTCTGGGCTGATAATCCTCTTGCCAAGTGATACACAACCGATGTTAACATGTTGCAGTGTCCATCAGACCATGTGAGGGTACGTAGAATTGGAGGGTGTGTTCTCTTGTAGGGTGCAGTTCGGAGTTTGCCCGTGGATATTCGCTGTGTCATGGCGTACTGAAAATACTAAACGTTGGGGTTCCAGAATGGTATGTACTTGAGGTACCTGGAGCCCGGTAAGTCTTCTCTTGTTCTTTCCATATACTTTGATATATTTTTTTTAAATGCAATAGGTGAGATTCTTCGTCAAAGGTGTTGTGAGTCTGGGGTGGGTGAAGTTGGGGAATGTAATTGTTTAAAAAGTGGGTTATGAAAATAAGCAACTCTTTGATTCAAGTCCACACTAGAACATTATCATTCTGATTTTTGGTTACATTGACCATCTACCCTTGCTTTTGGGTTACAGTTTAATTGATGAATTAGACTAGTTAAGTTATGTTTTGGAGGAAACCTAAATCCCAGTTGTGTCGATAAAATCTCGTATTCGCTATTGTCCTCATAACCTGCTACGTCATCGCCTTCTCCATAACAAACCCATGGCAGGGTTTGCTGGGGAAAAATATGTGTAAGCAGGACAGCCAAAGTAATTGTAGTTGCAGAATGGGCGCAGAGATGCGATGGAGATTCTACGATACGCAACGTTTGCATTAGCCCCGTCTTGATCTATGAGATTATATCGGAGCCTCAAAAGCACTTCTGAATCTTACTCCGCAAAATAAATTGGTACAAGACAAGCCTTATGCGAGCAACTGCGAGCAAACTTCGCCTGCGATACTAACAAGATGACCAAGCTTCTAAAAACGTCACATGTTATGCAGAAGCTTAGGATGAGATGTGTTTTTTTTGGTAATCGATTCCACTTCTACCTCCGTCTTTGCATATGCAACTTGAAATGAAATTTAACTCAAAGTGTGTTACCACATTCGGCAACTTTCCTTTGTCATTTCAAGATGACGAAGTGAAATCAAGCTACTGGAAAACTTGGTTCCGCTTCGCCTTGGTGTGTGCTTAAGGGTGTAAAGGTGAAGCGACTGGTTTCTATTTTGGTTAAGGTTGTGTCATCAGACTTCTCATATTTTCTCTAAAATATTTTGTCCTTGATAACTCCACTTGTGGTTGCATTCTTGGACACTATCAGTGAACTACGTTGCGATTGAACGAGAGGGAGTTAGGACCCCATGAAGGCGTGTTATTGGAGCGATTGGAAATTGGAGTTGGCGATTATACTTCGGAATCTAGTTCTCCTCTAGTGTGAATAATTCAGGCACTAGAGGACATCACGAGTGTCCGAGTCGGGCAGATTCTTAACACACTCCCAGCAGTATACATCACTAAAAATGCTAAAAATTCATTCGTATGTAATGGGAGGCTCACAAAACCAAGTGTTCTACGTCACTTTTTGGAAGAGAGGAGAAGCAAAGAGATTGTGAAGTAATAGATGGGGATAAGATAATGTGTAGACTGTGGAGATGAGATGCAAGAGGTATGATACAGATGTTCCATAAATTGGATCACAAATGAACAAAGGTTACATGTCTACCAGAAACTGTATCGAAGATAGTATTAGCTGGGGGAAAACACGCAGGTGCGTCCCGCATGATTCTTGTGTTGTGGGTGCTGCTTGCTAAGGGGATGCTTTTTGCGGGACAGAAAGCGTTCCTTAAGGGTGTAGTAAGAACTCTTGCGGGTGCGCCCGTTGAACACCTGGATTGCAAATATATTTGAACCCTTTGCACTACAGAGCTCGATTGGCACCCCATACTAGTACTTTTAGCGGACTGGTGGTACGTCTGCTGTATTTAGTCCAACTAATGTACCAGGTGTAATGACAAGTTAAACGTATACTCGTGGGAAAACTACAGGGCGTAATCAAACATAAGATGTATTTTTCTACTAGCAAGGTGCCGTGGAGCGTAATGATGACCCACATACACAAGCACACCGTGTAAAAGGATCGTAAACAAATGTTATTAACAGTCGGAGTCGTGCATAACCCTTGGTACACGGAAACTTTAACGGTTGGCGAGACAATAGCGAAGATTAATTAGTTTGTACCGGCTCTCACTGACCACCCCTCCATCCCCCACCAAGCCCTTCAAGAAAACTTTTGATCCTTGGGTGCTCGAGCACGCAATATGACCCCCTCTCTGCCACCAGCCTTGCCCTGCCAAAATCTCAATCTATCTCTTTGTACGGCGTACCCAGAGCACATAACTTGGCCTGCACTCCGATGAAACAGTCTCTTTAAGGGTTTCTACAGTTTGCGAGCACCAAAAGAAACTGGTTAAATGAATCGGCTAAACCTTAAACCGACCTATTTCCCAAAGGAGATTAGTGTCTGCTTGCCGAGTCGCCCAGCGATTGCAGCCATCATCTATCCTGCCGAACGTAGCTCTCTTGTCTAACACCTTTAATTCTTTCGACATTATCCCACACAGTCCCCCCGTATTATTGTTCAACCCAACCCGGGAACCCTTTCATTGCAACATGAATTTCACACCCCCACTTCCTCCTCCTTGCCCCCGTTCACCTCCGCTTACCATTGACCTCCGCCATACCAATGCGTGAAGGGTGCCCTTAGGGGTGTCTGGGGTGGATCCGAAATCTCGAGTGCACTGCTGTTCCATTGACGGAAATCGCACAGAAATGCACAAGGTCACTACACCAGGGTGTTGCCAATGTCTTTTCTTAAAGGTACGCTATCACGGATCTTCTCCGTTTCCCCCAATGTCTCCTAACTCTCAACAACTCCACGGCGCTACCAGAACAAGATCCCATGTTTACCGTGCATATTCGCAACTACCCATATACAATCACGTCAAGGGTAACGTTCTATTTTCTGCACCTGGCAAGGAAGTGTTCCATAAAAAGAATTATCATCCAAGAAAAATTAGACGCACATTACGGATGCCAGCCTGTCGCATTTGTCTTCTTTGGAAATCGATTCTGTTCCAGCTGTGCATGTTTGTATCTCTAAATATGTATTGTCCGCTTAGATCTATGAGATCATCGCCTTCTGCCTTGATACCCTGATGCTACTTACAAACTGTGTCTCACTCTGCTATTGCTTATGATAGCCTCTCCGGCTATCGCAGAGTCTGAAAATTCTTGGTGAATTCTTGCCCGTTACTGTCTTTGTTACATTTTAAATGGGCCTTTCAATGTAAATATTGTCTGGTGTTAGTGAATTTGTGTTCTTGAGTTAGTTTCACTATAGAGTGTAACAAAAAAAAAAAAGTGGTATGTTAGGAGTCTTCTTGGAGGATTGGAGGCAAGAAAAATAAAGAGTTACATTGAACCGTACTGTAGCCAACACTTAGCCACCCTCTGTATTACTCCACCATAGACTGAAAAGACTTAACTGAATGAGTGTTGTCTCCTTTTCACAACACGCCAATTTTTGCATTTGCAACTTCCGCAAGGTATTTTTTTACATTTACCCACATGCATAATAAAAATAAAGCAAAACACAAATCTGCACCCAAAAAATATCTTAATTTTACATGCTTATTTTTAAACCTACCCATATTATGCAGCTCTTTTTTTTTTTGTTCTTTTTAGTGATTTTAGTATGTGCTTTACAGTATCTAATTTAGTAGTAATTTCAACAAAAGACACCAGAGAGGCTCTTGGAATATATATAGGAGGGTATCTCTTGAAGTTGAGGTGAAAAACACCCAAAAGCGTGGTTTAAGATTCATAGAGAAGTTTAATCTCTTGTCCACAATAGTGTTATTCCAAAGTCACCGTGATTCAAATAGACAAATATAGAGCGATGTCCAGCAATCCAGAGAGACCTCTGGGGGGCACGCGAAAGGACGAACCGAGGGGGATCAATGTCGATACTCCTATCAAGCGGTCGGTGCTGCTGTCACGTTCGATTCTGCCAAAGAATAAGAGTTTACTGATTGGCCTGATGTTGAACGAGACTGACATTAAAGTTGAAGTTGTTGAAGACGTCAAGCGTGAGAAGACTCCAGTGTTCAATGATAGCGAGGAAGTAGCATCTGTTCGTTCTGAATCCTCGGTTGATCCAGACACGAGTAGCCATAAAGACGTTCTGCCAAGGTTCCATCCTTATAGTAGGGTTGGGAAGCTGAGTATATCTGGTGCCCCAAGTCTGTTTGCGCCTCCAGGTCCACTCCCGCATCCTTCAATCAATCCAATGTCTCAAATAACTCATGCTCCACATACTCATCAAGCATCTGAGCCTGCAATTTCGAATTCAAGTGTTCCTGCTCCTCCAGCACCTCATACATACCAGTATACAAACCCACAACAACATCAACCACACCCTAGTCAGCACCCTAGTCAGCACGCCAGTCAACAAGCCAATCAGCATATCCAACCTCCTCAGCATCTTCCAGTTAATTACGGATACTCGGTACCAATGTACCCCCCTGGGTACCAATACCAACATGGAGGCGTACCGGCTGTTTCTGGAATGCCTGGGGTCCCAATGTACGTGCCAATTTCACACCAACCGCATTCGGCTCAAGACTTGGACCCTCTCCACGAGAACAAACGAGGACGTCGTTTCCGCAGAAGATACAACCAAATTGTCAGAAAGTATAATTGTCTGTATCCTGGCTGTTCCAAGAGTTATGGTTCATTGAACCATTTGAATACGCATATTGTTACTAAAAAGCATGGCCATCGTAAGTCCAAGGCTGATTTCCAGCATAACCAATATTCGAACGATGAACAGGGTGCTCATTATGAGGGTGCATACGGTGCTCTGCATTACGACTACACACTGGGGAATTATTGGTATGGATATCAGCCTCAGCAGAAACAACCACAAACGTTTATTGCTCAACAACCTCAACCACAACCTCCTCAGCCTCAACCTCAACCGCAACCACAACATATTTACCATGCCAATGCACAACCTCAACAAATGGCTGGTCCCTTACATCCTCAACCTGAGCATATGGCTATTCAAGTTTTGCCACAAACATCTCCTATTCAACATGGAACACCTCCAGGATACATGTATTATGGATATCCACGTCCTAAGGGCGTCCAATGGCCACCAATCCCTCCTATTTCTCATCCTACTGGAGCTACGCCTACTGGGCCACCAGTGCCATCAGCACCCCCAAATTCAAACTCTCCTAGAGATAGTAATCTGGGTCCAGGACCTTGGGGCTCTGGAGTGTCTGGAACACCGGAGAAGAAGTAAGGTTATGTATTATGGGGTTGTATTAAAATAGGGTTTAGTATAGAAAGGTTTATATGAATGATACTATTTCATGATAGCGAAATCATGAAAGACTTAAGCTTAAGAAATCATTGTAATGTATTAAGAAATTATTTGAACAGATAATGTAGAATTATGTAGTATGATGATATTATCAAGTAAGATGCTGTTATTTTAGAGAGTACAGATCTGAAGCATCCCCACGAGGTTTCTATCATTAATGTAATTAGAGTATAATCAAGAATCCAAAGGCTACCAAGAAATACAAACGGAGTCAAAGTTGAAGATATCACTCCACACACCCAGTATACAACAACAAAACACCTATAGAACAGAGCACCTCCAAGGCCCCGCCTTCTCCACTCCCACTATTTGTCGACCAGTGACTGCAAATTTAACCTACGCCCGCAAAATACTATGCATAAAGGAGTGGTTCGTCCAGCTTTGCGGTCTTTCGTAAGAGCATAAATTGCACCCAATATTTTTGCCACATTGGGCACAAGACCACTTAGATAATTCTCAGAATAAAGTGGCCATACTGTAATCTTGGCCTTGTCAAGTAATGTATCCTGAACACATGCTAGTTAATAAATGGAATATGAGTACCAAAATGGATATATACATTTTCTCCAGATCTAACAGCTCCGGATTTATCTTCGCTTATAGTTTCATTATAAATACTTGTCCACCTATATTCATATTTCTTTCTACTTTACACTTTATGGAATGATGATAATACATTTTACTTTAAACACTCTATATTATTCAATAAACCAGATATAAAGAAACTATTTCAATTACTCCACTCTTTGTTAATTATTGCCACACATCTATATTTCTGATACAATCACTTTTTAATAAATGTTTTATTTCTCATACAAACTTGCCATAAGTCTCATGTTAATGTTACTCGACACACCAAATGATCCACTGAAACACTTTATCGATATTCGTCACCTATTGTCATGCAAAGATGGATACACTAGACCTTCCAACGCGAGTTTCCTCTATTGTTGGTTGCTCTGGTAATCTACAATAACAAACTCTCAAGCCTCTGCCGGGTAACAATAAAACAACCTTCCCCACTGATCCTTTATGCGTCCTCCTTCTCTTCAAATCACTGTCGATCAGACTAGATCACCAAGCTACACAATATCAATAAAGGTAAGCTGCGCCCTTTTGTATGCACATGAATAGCAATCGATGTTGGGGGTGCGTATGAAGTTGTATCCACAAAGCTAAATTATGAGACTCCTGAAAGAGCAATAATAACCTCTTCGCTATTGTTTTTTCCTTTTGCTGTTTGCCTTGTTGCATTTTGTGATTGCAGCCGGTCGATCTTCATAATTAGTCTGCTAAGCAAGACTAGCCGGTCTAACCCCCCACAGACGGTAGAGGTTGGATATAGTGTAAAGAGTTCATGGATAGAGTGGTTCCTTGGTGATTTCCATCTCCATTCAATTCAACCACAGCACTCAAGAAATTAATTATGCTTGTGTATTTTCTTCAATTAACTTTTTTATGTATAATTGTTACATGTACAAAGAATCGAATCACTTCATTTGCTGATAATCGTAATTCACACATTGCATCCGAGATCTGGCTGGCTCTCGATGCAGTTGACGGGTTGTACGATGAAATCTACATTTTGTGGTCACAAGATTCGGAAGCTCCCGTGATTAGGTAACTTCACACATTGCCACTCAGCTGCAATGTTCATGATGTATGTTCATGGGAGATCAAAAGGACTTAAGAAGCTACAACTAGGCCCTTTCCTTAGCAGCACAACCATTATGGTTTTTTTTTTTCTACGCATTTTATTTTTGGTCTCTCGTTCATTGTTGGCAAAACATTGAACATCAACAAGAGAACCAGTAAGTCCAAGGGCCTAAATTCTTGATAGGAAAATATGCCCAATTAGAGGAGGCACGTCTGCTTGCAGTGCTATTGATCTTCTTTAGAAGTCATCGGATCTCTGTCCGCTTGGCCGACACCCCAAACCAAACTAGGACGCGGCGATGTATGTATGGAAAATGTAAGCGAATACATTCTCAAGAGAGGTATCAGGGTTACGACACCCCATTACTCGTTTCAGGAGCTGAATGTTTTTTCCGAGGGGGTGTTAAAGGGTCTTCCGTCGTGTCCGCGATGTAGCCCAGGCTAATTTACAATGTTGGATTTTGAATTGATTCCGCACGTAACAAGCTGTGAAATTGAAAGACGCAGCCGTGGGTTATGTTTAACGTCATATGGTTACAAAACCGTTTCGGTTAGCGTTGTTGAGAGGTTTGCGTTCTTTCCTTCGTGTATTTGACTACAGATAAGTGATGCTGCCCCTATTCGACTGGCATGTGGTCATTGGGTGCAAATTAATTGATTGCATATATCGAGAATTCTGGGCAGAAAACAATTCATATGAAGACTTGTTAGATTAAGTGGATTTTAGTTTGGTTGGTGTAAATTCCGAGAGTAATAGTAAGAAATATATAATATGGGTATGATTGGAATAGCTGCCTAAAGAAATATCTAAGACCAGTTGATCAGAATCCGTGGAATCTTAATAATTATGAAAGCATGAGATTGAAACAGATCATGATATTGTCAGTCACGGTTATTAATAGATTATCTTATCCAGGGTTATTCTGTTAGTGGTTAACTCATTCTACGTGAAATACAACGTACAATCACTTACTTTTCAACTTTAGTGTAATTTTGGGTACCTAAGCATATTTAATGTACCTCCGACTATAAAATCATCTCAGGGAATAAAGAACATTGACTACAGATACCTTATTGTTCGGTTTTCACAGGCATAGTGACTTTTGAACTCTAACAATACTTCTTACAGCAACCAGTTTCATTATCTTATCCTATAATTCCTTTAAAAATTGACTACCTTTTTAAACAAGTTAAGCAACTCTCTAATGTCTAATCATCAGTATCTGACTCAAAATCGAACAATCATAATTTCATTATTCATATCTTCATTTACTCATATTTTCATTTCTTATCTACACTGTTTATTCTAGCTACTTTCCAGATCATTATCTCAAAAGTATCGTAACAATTTTTTTGCACTACTCACAACATTTCCAATGAACCCACTGATCAAGTGGTGATAACCTCCATATCAAATACTGATAGTCAACATGTCTAATTCTTCCACCGCATTCTGGTTGCAAATCGATACTACTAATCTGACTAATCATTCGACCGAAAAATATAGATTTTGTTAATAATGTGTCGCAAATATTCTTAGACATCAGTATTGCATCAAAAATCTTTGTACCAAACAAAGTCGTTCAAAGTCCAATTTTCGATCTTGACACCAAACAACACACCATGGTTAAGAAGAAGAATAGAAAGAAGCAAGGGGATACAGGTAGAGTGAGTGTTGATACTGAGAAGGAGCTCAATGTACCGGATTCAGAAACAGCCAACTTATCAAGTGGTGAATCAGAAGCAATTGCTGAAGGGGATAAAGGAAGTAATATTGAACCTGAACAGAAGGAAACTGATATTGGTAACGAAAGTGTATCAAACAATAAAGATCTTGATGTAAATGAGAAGGATAACGATTCTGAAATAATCGAAAACAAGATCGAGCCTGAAATTGAACAAATAACTACTCCACACAATGAATTGGAAATACCAGATCAAGAAGAAGACAATACCTTGAATCCATTAAATCAACCAGAAAAGGTTGAAGATGAACAAACTGATCCAAAAGTAGAATCTACTTCAACAGCCACACCTGAGAAAACCAAGACAGTAGAGGAACAAACTGAACTAAAAGTAGAATCACCTTCTACATCAGCCCCAAAAGCTAAGAAAAGACTTACATTACTGGAAAGATTGGCTCTAGCAGCTAAAGGTAAGGCAAAGAAAAAAGCTGCTGGTGAAATAGCTCCTGGAAGTCCAGTTCTTGCAGCACCAGCTGCTATTCCACCTTCAATTGCAGCCAATATTCTTTCTGAGTCCTTGGAAAATGACTCTCTGACTGCCACTCTGGCAACTGGACTGACAGTACTGCTGGCACAAACAACTCCCAGAGTTTTATCCCCAGAGATAAAGGAGCAAGACACCAAAGACCTCACACGTAAAATCGCAGACTTGGAGCACCAGAACAAATTACTCCAAGATAAACTTACATTCCAGAATATATCAAAACCATCTACTCCAGCTCCTATAGATAATGATAAAGAAAAGAGAGAGCTTATATTGAAATTGGAAACCCGCGAAAACACTATCAACGAGTTGTTAAAAGAAGGTGAGATATTACTGAAGCGTGAATTGAAGTTGAATGAGTCAATCAAGAAGTTAAAGCAAACAAACACTACCTTAGAAATGAACTTGGTAGACTACAAAGAAAAATCTGATGATTCGTCTATTAAATTAAACGAGTTAGAGGCTCTTCTAAAGACACATGGTTTACTTAGTGTAGAAAAGTTAATTGAAAACTTTAATGAACTCAACTACAACTTGTTGACTGCAAATAGTAACTTGGAAAAGGAAAAACAATGGCATCCAAAGTATACGGAACTTTCCCAGAAATTTGAAATCGAACTTAACGATAGAAAACAAGCTCTTAAAGATTTGAACGATTTCAAAATACAACTGGATATGGCCAAAAGACAACATGCATTAGAGTTACAATCGAAAACCAACATGGTGAACGACTTAAAACGTGAATTACAGTCAAGTAAATCAGAAAATGTAAACGAAATTCTGCGTTTGGAGAGCAAGATTGAAATTTTACGAATGGAGAATGAAACTCATGGAAAAACTCCTACCGAAAAGAATGGCAGCACTAGTGATGTAGACTATTCTGAATTCGCCAAGTTATCAGAAAATCACCACAACTTGCACCAACAATACTTGTCTGCTCAAGAAACTTGGAAACTTGTTGAATCAAACTTGTTGTCCAAAATAGACAATTTAACAGGAACTGTTGACACCTTGAAAAAATCAAAGCATAGACTTACGCAAGACTTAAAGAAAGCTAATACATTATTGGCTGAACAGTCAGAAAATACGAGTTTCTTGGAAGAACAGGTTACGGAGCTCACCAAAAAGAACGAAGAGCTCGTTCTCCTGTTGCAGGTTAAAGAGAATGACATAACTGAATTGCAAGATAAGTTTGACAAGTTCAAGCAGATATACAACAATGAACGTAGTAATTTGAATTCTCGCATCCAAAACTTGAACGAGAGTTTAGCGATGAACAATGGAAGCACCGATACCTTGCGCCGTTCTTCTGCGAATGTTTCAAGATTAAATATTGATACACGGAATTCAACATCAGGTTTAACTCTTGATCTGCAAGCAAATAGTGTTTCCACACCAGTTCAACCTAGTTGGCCAGAAATTGAATTAGGAGAATCTCTGGCAACTCCATCGGCCAATACCGATTTTGCAGACTTTTTGGAATCACGCAGTTCACTGAATTCGTTGGACCAGTTATCATTAAATGTTGGTGGTGTTGATGTGGACGAGGACGCTTTCTCATTTCATTCAAAGTTCCCTGGATCAGCGAACGCACCTACTATCACCAATGGACAAAGTACAGCTAACGGAAGTGTACAATTGATTAACAAAATGGGTGCAAATATCCGTCGTCTTGAAATTGAGTTGAATACAATGAGAGAAGAAAACGTCAAGTTAGCTGAGGCCAAGGAATCGACAGAACAGCAGCTCTTGAGCAGGCTAAGAGAGGATGGAGATGTTAATGTCATAAAACAAGAAATACAAAATTTGCAAAAGGAGTTAGCTAAAAAAGAGGAGGCAGAACAGACTATGTTAGAGTTGATTGGAGAAAAGCTGGAGCATGTTGAAGAGTTGAAGGCTGATATCATTGACTTAAAGGATCTCTGTAGATTACAAGTCCAACAGATGATAGAAATGCAAGAGAAGAAGTAGGTCATACACTGCGATATGCCATAAACTTTATAAAGACCCTTTGAAAATAAAGCAAACTCAAAGCTTAAGTCAAAACGTACAATAGGTTATTATGAAATTATGTATATATAAGAAGTGTAAGCACACCTGAAGTTAGTATCAGCTTTGTGATGTGGAATTTACACCCAACCATTAAACGAATACACTATAATTCGTATTCTAAGTTTTAAGCAAACCTGGCTAGGTCATTTTAACCCTCTACATTCCGACCAACATTACAGTTGTTCTTTAAGGTAAATGACGATATTTAAACTTTAAAGTTTGAGACGGTTTACTAATTATTGTTCAAAGTTTATTTTTAACATTCATCTATTTGACACTTTCTCGAGTTCGTTTATATCGTAAGATTCCTGGTGGGGTTCTAGAATGCTTAAATAAATTCACAGGCAGACAGCACCTTGTGCGTCTTTGAATTTGCTCTGGAGTTATGAGACCCAAAATTGAGTTTGATATTAGACGATCTTCAATGAAAATAAATCAATGTCAAGATGGTAATTTCCAAACAATTGATTAAGTAGTGCTTTAATCCTCTGGACGTACCAGAAAATTCTTTAAACAATAGGGATTTCTTGAACAAAGAACTGTAGAAGGATAGCTCAGTCGTGGCTGCAAATGTGAATAACTTATCGTTTATTCCTAACTTGGCTTTCCATTGTAGACGATATGCGAGCTGAGAGATCGTCAATTTGAGTTGCTAGAATGCTACTTTTTTGTAAGTATCATATGATTTTTACTTATGTGCTGTAGGATATTACTCCAAGGTTGGACTTCCGCCAAAACTACTTGTATAAATTTTAGGTAGAGTAGATTGTCAGAAAATGATAGTTCTAGGCTCTCTCAGGGTATCATCAGATTTTAGGAATAAGACACTCTACTGCGAACTCTTTTCTCGTCTGAGTACACTTTCTTAAATGTGGTGCCCTGATCTTCTACTAGCACACCAGAGAATTACATGTTGGGGATAGGATCCTTTAACCGATAAGCCAAGCCAATTTAACTAGTAGTACGATTAGGCAGCCTTAAGCTATAGTTTATGTTCCTCCCAAGACTGAAAATTTATTGACAGAGGCTCATTTGTGAATAATTAATCATTAACTTCTTTTGCATGGATACGCAAAGTAAATGTTTGTGCGTTTTTTGCAGCCAGATTTGTTGAAATGAAGTACTCTTAACTGTATTCACTAGTCTCAAACTAGTAGTCAGCTGTCAAGATGATTATTGAGACAGCTATGGAGCTTTGACAGGTGTTATTTAACGCGTTTAGCTTAGCAGTATTTCAAGAAGCTTATATGCTTTAACATCCTCATATTAATAGAGAGAATGATATGTCAACTTTATTTGGGCACATACTGGGTAGACATTCAACAAAAAAACATGGTCAATAGAAGTACTTTAAGTGAAACAGATCAAAGTCAATAATTAGTGATATAGTTTTAGTACTCAAGAACTGGCTCAACTAATTTCTCCAACTATTAATTATCCCCAATTAAGAGAGTTTCCAAGATGATGTTCTATATACTAGTATTGAAACTTTGTAATAATCTTAAAGTAAGCGCTAGCAAATCACCCCTGAATAAGTGTTTGTTATTACTTTCTACAACACCTTGCAAATTTGTTTTACTCAAGCTTTAGTTGCGTGAACCTTTCTAAATACATTCAATATCAATGTACTTTTGTTTAAAAATGTATCAAACTGTTCAAACATATCATACTAAAATTTCAACTTTTAGTGAACAAAACAGTTTAACACACCTTCCTAAGATAAACCCATAGACTAGTATCTTTGCTTATTCATCCTATATCCTCATACCCTATACCTTTCCATTCACCTCCCAATTCTCTCTTCTCTAGCAGCAGCTCATCCCATCACGCACGTGACCACTCCAACTTTTAAACGTAGAAATTGAAAATTTCAATTGTATAAGAAGAGGAACAACTAGGATGACTACAAGCTATATAGATAGTACCCAGCTGTATGCTGCAAGTATTATTTCTACTGGGAGAAATGAAGTTCAAATATTTTCTTTGAATAGAAATGAAGAATCACTGGAAATAGTATCAGAAGCCAACACAGTCAGGATCGAATTGGCATCTGAAGATGAGGTTGTGAATGCTATTTGGATCAACAACACTGGAAATACCAAAAGACTGAAGCGTAAGCACGATGACGAACATAATTCTGATACTGGTAACGGACATCAAGAAGATACTCCTCTCTTGTGCGTGTTGGTATCTGGTGGTGATATCTTGGTGTTCTCACCAAGTCTTGATAAAGTCTTGAAGAGGATCCCAAACAACAAAGAGGTCAGCTTTTTGGTAGCATTCCCAGAGTCTCAAGAAATAGTATGGGCAATTGGAACTGAAGGCGAAGTCTATGAAGTTTCCTTAGAACAACAGAAAATTACAAAAACACTCAAGTTGAATCATAGTGTCAATTCGGGAACCTCTATATCCAGCAAGATCGGTAAGGTTTCAGAGCCTATAGTTTTTGGTGGCTCAGACTTGTATGTTGTTGACTCTACCAAACCTAAAAAGAATATTGCAAGTACAGTAATTACGTTAGACGGAGAAGACGAAGAAATTATAAGTATTATCAGACAATCATCAATAACACCTGAAATCGTTTACGCAGTGAAAGGAGATGTGATTTTCAAAGTTGATTTGAAACAGCAAAAGACTTTAAATGCAACAGAAGTGACTGGCATTACCAACTTGCAAGTTATCAATGATGGAGACGAAGAAGTTTTATTGGCATTAACAGAACAAAACATTAAAGTATTCAAGCAAAATGAATTGGTTGCACAAATAAACCAAGAGTTCAGTAATGCATTCTATAATGACAGATTGGTTGGGATCTGGTACAATGTGAATGAAGCAAGATTTGCAGAAATTAACTGGGATTTTTCAACAGTAGGAGAAGTTGAAGTACATTTGAGTACAAGTAAAAGCTCAAGCACAAGAGATGTTGAATCAGAACTTCCAAACACATCTCTTGTAGTACCTGTTGAAATTGAAATCAAAAACTTACCTCAAGAAGAGTTGTTTGAGCAATTGCAAGCATACTTGACAGATGAAGAAGATTCATCCGTGGTTGAGTTGTGCTCAACCAATACAGATTCCGATAACATTAAGCAAGTTATCAAGAATTTATCACTGAACCATTCTACTATCCCACTCATTAATCAACTCTTTGCTATTCTTAGTAAAGAAGTGGCAGCTGACCCATCGTCATCGCCTGCATTAGCCACCTGGTTGAAATGGGTATTGCTTATTCACGGAGGGTCTCTTGGTAAACAAAGTAGTCAGACATCCAACTTGAAAAACTTGGAACTGGGATTGAACGAAGGATTGAAGTTGATGCCACACTTGATTGCAATCCAAGGAAGATTGCAGCTTTTGAAATCGCAAGCGGAGTTGAGAGAAATCCACATGGAAGAAGAGAATGTAAATGGTGAATTTGAAGTAACACACACCACCGAACCAAAGGATATTATTTTTGCAAATGGTGAGGATGATTACGAAAGTCACGACTCAAGAATTGTAGAGGAAGACGAAGAGGAAGAAGACGAGTAGGCTTAATCTTATAGATAATAAAAAATCAATAGAGGTACGGACTTGCAAATTTTTTAAGTAAAGTGAATTGAATGCTGAAAGAAGATCCAAATGATGCGGAAAAGAGAACCACTTTATGAATTCAGAGTGGATGAACAATACCCCAGAAGAGACGCAGTTCAGTATATAGTACATATTAAAGATGCTATGTTTATTTTCATCATTATTTATTATAAACATTTTAAGTTCTAAGGCTGAGAGTATTCAAAATAAAATAACCAAGCAAGTTTGACTAGAAAAGGTGTTACTTATAAAAAAAATCATACAACACCAAGATAGTTTCTTGGTTAAGTGTAACATCAATGAACTGAGTCGAACTGTGGTTGTGAACGGGTGATAATGTAATGTTTAGTCGTCATAGATAAATTACTATTACCTCGTTCTTGACTCTAATAGTTGGACTCTTATAGTTCACTTGGCATATTCATTCACGTACTATGATCAATTCGCTCATTTATTGACTTTTTGTATTCACTTTGCCAGTTAGTCAGTATAATAACCTTGTTAAGTTTTAACTATTTTCTCTGAACCATTCCACTACTAATTCACCTACTCTTGAAGGGTCTTCTCTGTGTAAGAAGTGACCTACACCATCCAAGATCTCAAACTTGATGTTCTTAGAGTTAACGTAATGTTCTTTACCAAGTTCGAATAACCTTTTCAGCATACATCCATCTTCAGCACCACCAAGTACGAGTAATGGGACTTTGTTATAGTTGACATTTGTTCTGTACTGTGTAAGGTTAAGGACATTGAACAAGCATCTATAATAGGCAGTAGTGTGCTCAAGAATTGTGAGATCAGAAAGTCTTGCTTGGATTGGTGCGATATCTTCAGCCTTGAAGTCCCAGGTAGAAGACCAGTATTTCCAAAGATCTCTCAAGTATTGTGACTCTGTCAGGAATCTATGGCGATATAACAGAGGGAATTGCATAGTCCACATATAACTCAGTAAGTATAATTGTTTAGGAAGAATTCCTAATAATCTCCATCTTGGAATATCCGTAACATAAGGAATAGCCATAGCAGCAACCGAGGTGATCAACTCAGGATACAATTCTGCTGCTTTATAAGTAGCAATTGCACCCCAATCATGACCCAAAACATGAACTGGAACACCATTGTAATCTAAGTTTTCAATCCATGCCTTGATATCACTAGCCAAATCATTTGGACCATACTCATTAAGTAATCCCTGACTCAGCTCTTCATACCCTCTAAGCAAAGGAGCAACAAGAAGAATAGACTCTCCGAATTGAGCCTCAAGAACAGGAGCTAATTCTTCATAACTAGTATTATCATCTGGAAACCCATGAACTAGAACAATTATACGCAGCCATTGTCTAGAACTACCTTTAGCAAACACTTGTGAACTTGGATAATTCGTAATAGTGGTGAACTTTCTGTTCCCATGAGTCAATTGAACCTGGTGTTTCGTCATCTCGCCCTTTATTGTAATAGAAAGTTATAACTAACTGAAAGCTTCGGATTTCAAAATCAGTCCCCACATTCGCTTAAATGTGCTTGTGAAAAATCACAGGCTAAACTTGAGACGTTGAATGTTGGAGGTGATTAAGCCATGGGATTAGATTTAACAATGGTTTGACGATGGAGTATGTTGAGTTGTTATTTAAATCAATGACGTGTGCATGTAAAAGGTGCTGATCTTTGATATTATTGTGTATGAGTGTTGTTCTTCCTGTTCTATTGACATTGATAAATGTCAATGTATAATCTAATGAACAATAAACTCTATAGAACTGAGGTCCCATTAAGATTTGATTAAGTCACAGATAGTCTTTAGTGAACTCCCTATAAGTTTATACAGATTAACATCCACATGCCTAGTTAATAGATACCATTGTAATCAGCTAAGTAGATCTACTAATTTGTACTAACCATCGACATCAATGCTCTAATCGTAGATTCTATTCTGTTATTCACTCATCCATAACATCACTTATTGAAGTACTCTCACTCTTACATACCTTCTTCTTCTCACTTCCTTCTACCCAACAAAGCACTGTTGGGTCATTAAGCTTACTCTTATCCCACTCCCATACACTTCTTCTGGTCATCACAAACATGTGCGTTCCAACTATTAACATATGCATTTTATTAAAAGATTACAAGAATAAACGTCTACCCAACGTTTACTACAAAAGCGCCACTTGATATCTTAAAAGATATCATTCTCATATGGGCAGTTGATACTGCTGTGTCCGTCTCGTTCGCACAATCCACACCAATCATTCTTACCACTGCTTGGGTCCACTGCGCCAGATGCTTTATATATGGGGAGTCCTCCTCCGTCTCCGTTCTGGACATTCTTTGGGGCTTCGGGTGTGGACGTCACCACTGGCGCCTCCAACCGTGGGTTGTTGAGCTTCTCCTGTCTAAGTTCTTCTTGCTCCAAGAGAATCTTTTCCAACTTTGCCTGCAAGTCCTTGTTCTCGCTAATCACCCTTCTCAACTCATTCAGATTACCTTCCAAGTCCTTCTTGTGGATCCCTTCCAACTCTTCAATCGAGTTCTGGAGTTCTACCAACTCGTTGAATGTTGGACGCATTTCTAATTGATGCTTCAAATCTTCAATCTCTCTGTGCATCTCATGTGTGATATCTTCCAAATCAACATCCTTTACCTTCAGCACCAAGTTCTTCTCGATAATCGAGTTGAGCTCAGACTCGTTGTATCTCAACTTCAGTTCTAACTCTTCTACCATCTCCTTCAACAGCATGTTTTCTTCAGTCATAAAGTTCAAATCACGTTGAAGTTGTCCTACCTTCTTCTCAAGAAGTTCCTTGGTGTAGAGAAGTTCTTCATCTATCTCCTCCTGTTTAGTGGGAGGTTTGGAGTCGACTGGAGATGTGGCTGTTTCTACCTTCACGTTACCCTGCAAGGCATCCAAAGCTTCACGTAAGATCCTTAATTCAATATCTCTACCTTCGAGTTGTGCTTGGAACTTCTTTTCTACATTAACCTTGTCTCTATTGAGGTCCTCAAACTCTTGTTGCATACGTGCAATTTCTTCCTCGTGCGCCAATGTGTCATCTTCCTGTACAGGTGGTTCAATGTGCTCCATTTCCTCTACCTTCTTTTGTAACTCATCAATCTGCTGTTCATAATAAGATTCATTCTCTTGTTGTGCCAGCAGCATCAAATCTATAGAGTTGCGCCACTCTTCGCGTGCCTTTTCAAAGTCGTTCTTTTGCTTAGCAAGACGCTTCTCCTTTTCAGCAACTTCTTGTTCATATTCCTCAAGAAGTGGTTGGAGTTCATTGACAGTAGTACGCAATTCGTTCAAAATAGTTGATTTTTCAGCCATTTCACGTTTGGTTTGGTCGTGCTTAATCTTGAGCTCGGTGAGCTCTTTTTCTAAGGGTGAAATACCTTGAGGTGCAAACAGCAGGTGCGACGACGGTTGCGTTGCTGGCGACATTCTACCTGAAAACGCGTTCGGACCAGGGGAAACATGTCCCAGTAGTGGTCGACGGTCCATCATCGAGTTTCGCGATGATTTGGGTACACTTTGGCCAGGAAACGTGTTCTGAGGGCTCATGGGTGATTTGATTCCGCTGGAAAGACGGAGACCTATTGATGATCTGTTGGGGTTACCGCTTCCACTGGTTGAGTGACTATTTCCATTACTTTGGGTGGATCCTAAAGAAGTTACACTTGATCCATTTGAATATGCGGCGGAGGGCCCAGATGTAAGATTCGACCCACTGCCAGAACCACTTCCAGAACCACCCAAGCCTAAACCTAAAGCAGAAGATTCTAAATGAGGATTAAGCAGTAATAAACGATCAAAAGGTAAAAACAACCCAGTCATGGGCTGTTCAACTTCAAAATATTGAATTCCATCAACACTTCCAGAATTCTTACCTCGTGAAGCAGCCACCGGTCCAATCAATTCCACACCGCCAAAAACCCCGTTTTTTCCATGAATCGTTCCATGATAACGCAATATACCATAACCGCGCGTCCCAGGTATAAGAACTCGCGCCCCAATATGTTCTGACATGGTTGAAGATATCCTGATTCGATCTGTTTTTAATAATTTTTTGATTCTGAAAAAGTCGCGCTCGTGAAATGTTGAAAGGTGTCGTTAGATGTCGTTAGATGTCGTTTCAATGAGACGAGAGGTGAATACTGCGGAAGTAGATATTAATGTCCTAATGGAGTTGAAGGTATGGATATAGTTACACTATTTGTTTAGTAGACATTATTACATATTTATCATGTCAGATGAATCATTATCAAATCAACTCGACTCAAACTCACGTACTCTCCTCCCCACTCTCCCCCCCCCTCCTTTTGATTACTTAAAAACACGACACAAAAAATCCTACTCTGCGACGTTCTTTGATGGTTTGTTATTGTTCTTGAGACATTCAATGCGACCATTTCGAATCATCGACTGGTGCACAATGAATGTTGTGGCGAATCGGTTGAGAGAATGTAATGTGATCGTTAAAGAAGAATGTAATGGAATGTGACGAGTTAGATGATTCAATTGTACGTATAATATTGAGTATAACTATCAAACAGCTACAATTATAGAGATACACTCGATGGTATCTTTAACCAATTGTTAGTTTGCGTCTACTTATATGTTCGATACTAGTTTGAGATCAGTAATGCCATGTGAATTATATTGATTGATAAGATAGTAAAGTGTGGATAGAATTGAATTAATTAATGATGATATTGTATGATGGTATATGGTGGTTGCTTCTAATCGATGCAACTAATTGTTAAACATGTGTAATTTCCTTAAAATTCGTTAGAAAATGATGAAATGTGCAACATTAGTTTAAGGTATACAAAATCAGTCAATGATTTCAGCGACTTCTTCGTGAAATACACACTTTATCTTCAGAAACTCATGCCATTGTTCAATTCAAGCATGAAGCCATACCTCTTTTTGTTAGCTCACATCTTCCTCGCCATATCATGAATCTCTCAGCCTCTCCACTCCACCATCAAAGT
Organism: Kodamaea hsintzibuensis (nom. inval.); assembly: GCA_030568835.1. NCBI lineage: Eukaryota > Fungi > Ascomycota > Pichiomycetes > Serinales > Debaryomycetaceae > Kodamaea > Kodamaea hsintzibuensis (nom. inval.). The sequence goes on from JAJMJA010000014.1 coordinate 167,523, forward strand.
ATACTTCCTCCACACCTTTAATCCTCCACTCTCTCCATTTCCTTCCACTTTCTTAACCAACTCACTTTTTTTTTGCAACTATTCACTCTACACCCAACCCACCCCCAATTATCAGTTCAAATGACGCTGCATTCTCCAACAAGCCACCAAACTCACATCATCTAATTCATCCTAGTCTACTTCATCGTACTTACTCAATAAACAAATAAAACAATACGACAGTGGCTACTAACATTTTCTTATCAGTTTTAAGTTACAGGCAAACTTAAAGTCCGGTTGACAGTGTAACGTTTTGATAGTCCTCATTCTAGCAACTCAACTCAGGCCCAGCCCTGAAACAATCTTAACAAAATTCTTGTCGATTCGAGTTTCACATGTACATCTGGCTAAATATTTGATTCCGGAGGTGATCCCGGTGTGCTCAAACAAATATCAAAGCAGAGTGTGCAACCTATGCATACTCAAGTTTCATCATATTAATATCTTAATTTTGAAACTGATCTGTGGTAATTAATATTCGAGACCTCCCAATTTGCAATGGCAATGTTTGCACCCCATCTTCCCTATCATTCATTTTCAATCATAGAAACTCATTCTACTACTCATTAACTATTGGAATGCTACGCTAACGAATCATTTGACTACAGCACCCTAGAAAATTGATTATTCTACAGTCATAGCAACATATATGCGTTTCAAAATGTAACATGAGATGAGTCTGCTTTGCCTTGATTTGAAACTAAATTTAGAAATCAATTTCATCCAATTTAAAGTTTAGTCCAACAACTCATACTTAAAACTACTTCATAATTACCCTCAAAGGGATGTAATACTGCTACATGTACGAGTAGAAGGGGTAAAAGGTGCTTCCTTGACTTTAAGGTTTGGGACCCGTAAAGTGTCGGCATTAAAATATATGCACTCGTTTGGCAAATGAGTGTATCAAGAGCTTGCGTTGAAGGTGTACGGGCACTCAACCTTTGTTTCTTCTCGATGGTATTTAGAATACAGTGATGGGGTCTATATGGGGTATGTTTAGGTGTATATGGGGTTTTCGCCGGACTGTTATGGGGGTCCAAAAGGGGTATGTATGTTACTATAGATACTTCTAACAATTATTCTTCTTTGATTTGGTCATTCTTGTTTGCAGCCAAAAGTAACTAACTCGTTAATTTATGTCTACTGGGTGTTAAAGGGCACTCCTCTTTCAACAATTGAGGTGAGGCTTCGTACTCGTTGAACCAGATACTATTTTGTCATAATCCTATTGTCTTCGCATTTTAGCACAAGGTTCATTTAATTATTACACCCTCTCTCTAAATTGAACATCACAATACTTTTCTGATTCTTAGTTTTAATAACTCAACCACTTTATATCTAATGATGGTGTAATCCACCAATCTCTAAAACATCACACATTTGTCTATACAATTTAATACTATTGGTTCTTTTCTTTATATTTTTATACTTGCTTTCATGATATACTTAAACCAAATGCACTATAAAATAAAACAGTCACTTCAAAGCAACACTTTTCTTTCAATAGGTGCCCGTAAATTATTTCCTATCTTCCACTTGGTGTTCTTTCTGAAAGGAATTGGGTTATCTTTCTTTACATCCTCCAATTTTGAAGTTTCTTTCAAACTAATATTGTTAACTTCTTCAATAAGCGTTTCAATGGATTGGGAACGCTCTTGGAGTTGCACATGTGTATTATAAACTCCAATTTCCAACTTCTTTATAGTTTCTTCATCAAATTGTGTCTTTGCCTTCAATGGCATCATTGCTGTCTTTAATTTACGAGACAAGTTACGAACATTTGCAAGCTTCTCAGTTAACTTTCTCTTCCACATTTCATTCATCACATCCAACTGTCTGTTTGCTAAATGGACTTGCTTATTGTAGTTAGAGTACACTTCAATCTGACTGAAAAGCTTTTCAATATGAAGAATACTGCTTTGAGTATCTTTGATACCCTCTGCACGTTGTCCTGCCTTTTTAGAGAGTTCTCGGTTCTTTTGCACAGCATACTCCACTATTGGGGTAAGATCATAGATGAAGTATGAAATATCCGATACTGATGATAACCGCCACTTCTCTGCATACTCCAATGCTTCATAACTGGTGTATTCAACTTCATCTTCACTAACATGTGCTCCAATCTGTGTTTCTAAGATTGCAATGTTACTTAAGAGAATGTGAATTAAAGCACTGGTTTCGTTGTAAATCCGTACTGTCGCGTCCAACAAGGCGTTGTCACTAGTTTTTGGTTGCTCAGTAAGACCATCATATTTAAGGAAGTGCTCAACCTTAGGAAACTTGTTACTAGTAAGCACTGACACTTCATAGTCACTTCTACTTCCTTCGTCAAGTTCCTCTATCAGGTATTCCCCAGATTCTGTCTCAGCATCCTCCAATTCAGTCCAATCGTCAGATTCAGGTAGGTCTGGTATCTTAGAGTGTTCACTTAGTACGTCAACATAATCTTCGTAATCAAGTTTTGTTGTTTTATTACCAGCAGATGGTTTTCCTGTATCCGAGTTAGCAGATGCAAAATTAGAGAAACTGTTGGAACTATCATTCCCTGTTTTCGTGAATCCACTGCTTGATCCAAATAATGCCTTCGACTCAGCTCCAAGTGTTGAACCAGGATTGTTCCAAAGAGAGTTCGCAGAGTCAGTTGTATTTTGAACATTCAGTCCACTAGATCCTGATTTATCAATGAGATCTGAATCTTTCTTGAATAAGTTCTTTGTTGTTTCGGAACCTTGTACAAGGCTACCGGAAGATTCATTAGTTGCCCAAGTTGAGGGTTTAGCACTAGGTGGTATAGAAGGAGATTCAGAGGTGCTTGGATTTGCTCCAAACCCAGGAGTTCCAAATAGGTTCGCTCCAGATGTAGATGTAGAAGATTTTTGTCCAAAAGTTAGCGATCCAAATGGTGCAGCTGGCTTTGGTTCGCTTGTTGATTTATTTGAAGGGAGTGTAAACTTATCAGACTCAAATTTGTTGTCAAGTTTAAATGTTGAGTTTGATTGAGGCAAACCAAAACTTGGTTCCTTTTTTACGACGGTCTCGTTTTTATTGTTTCCAAACGTGTCTTGGGTACTTCTAGCAAAAATATCAGTTTGCTTTTTACCAAAAATATCAGTTTCATTTTGATCTCCAAACTTTGAACCGAATATGTTCGATTGACCTTGATCTCCAAAGGGCGAGCCCTTTGATGTTGTAGACAGAGCCATGTTCGCATGGTTTGCGAATGATGATTTTATATTCAGGGAAGCATTCAACTTAGGCTTGTCGCTAGACGTATTAAAGCTGTTGAATGAGCTTTGGCCAAAAGCAGCTTTGGGGGCGAAGGAAGTATTCCCAAAGGTATTTGTTTGTTCATTAGGCTGTTGTTTTGATGTAGTTACATTCTGTGTGTTGCTTGAAAAGTTCTTCAAAGGGTTGGAAGTTGATTGTTCTCCAGTATTAACGTTTGGGCTAACTGCGCCAAATGTGCTTGATTTTAAATTTCCAAAAGGATTCGCCTGGGTTGGAGATGGACCAAAGGGGTTTTCTTTTGGTTGGCTGGATTCTTTAGGTTGTTCTCCAAAAGTGTACTTTTTAGGTTCCTTTTTATCGTCAGCAAACAGAATGGCTTTCTTAGGAGCGAGTTTTCTTTTCGTTTCAATGACTAGTTTGGCTTGTTCTAAGTTAACAGAGTTTGCAATGAGTGCAGAACGGTCCACGACCCACCAGCTTAAAAGTAACCCATTTTGCAATAAAGCAAATAACCGAGGTAACCCTTTATATTCGTCAACACCAACGCATGGGTCTTGGACAATTGTGTCTACTTGGGACAAGTCCAATGCAGTTCCTACGACAGATAAGTCTTCAGAAGTTTCTTCGTCTAATGGAAACGTAGCTTTTGCTGTATCTTCTGCAGGAACTAGCGAAACAAAGTCACCGTCTGTGCTCAAGATAGTAGACCATTCAGAGACTATTGCTGAAGTGACAAATTGGTACATTTTATTACCGTTCCAATTGTACAAGTTATGAGTGTAGTATGTGGCAGTACGTTCTATGGCCAGTGCGAATGGCTGTGCTATTTCAGAGGCGCTTGCAGCTCCTGTAGTGCCATCTACAATGAATGGCTTCAATATGTGATCATCCAACTCCGATTCTGTTTTATGTTCCAACGTCAAAAAGTACTTGGAATCAAGCAGTGAAATATGCACAGGACGATAGTCATCTAAGTTATCAATGTCAGCTTCTGAAAGGGCGTCCTCATCATAAATTACATTGATTTCACCACTCGATGTATAAATAGTATTGGGTACTTCTGTAGTATAATAATATTCTGGTTCTTGCCATCCATACGATGTAACACCACTTGCCAATTTACTATCAAGTGAGAATAGTTCAGACGATTCCGTTAAATAAAGCACTCCATCATTCGTTAAACTTGTCTTAAAACTTTTGACTCCACCATCTACAATGCTATTGATAGATTGATCTGCTGTACTCACATACTTCAAATGACCATCTGTAAGAAAGTACAATCTAGTACTATCAATATTAAATGAGATCTGAGTAATACGAGATCCAGAAGTATTAGGAATCTCAACCAAGTTTGAAAGGTCATCAAGAGATCCAAGTTTGATGATTTTGGTATTGGATAAAGCAATGATATTAGCTTCTAATGCAACCGTAAGTAATCTTAATTCATCAACTGCATGCTCCTCCAATGGAATAGGATCAATGGCAGTAACTCCCTGCAATTCACTACCTAACTTGAACCCAAAGTCTTCAGACAATTCTTCTTCAATCATCCTTCTTTACTTGTGTGTTTAGCAGATTAAAATGAAAAAAAAAAAAATAACAAAATGAACTATACGCTGACACGTGACTTATAGGTTAGAGTACAATAAGAAGAGTGTGGTTAGGGAATGGAGAGGATTAGGAAAGGACCAGAAGAAGAATTAATCAAGAAGTACACGGATCATTGAGAGGGCACTTCGGTAGTATAAATGCCTTACGGCTAACAACAATCTTATTACATAATGCAAAGACGGAGTTTATACTGCGAATAGAATATTACCCAATCACTGCGTAAGAACAAGGTAAGTTACGTATGTACAGATCCTTTGCAAATCTCCGCGATAAATAGATCAGCATGACTACTATAAAATATGTTTAAATACATCAACAAGTTAGCACTATACTTTTGAACAAAAGGTGGTAGACTGTTTGGTGTATTGCTTACTTATTATTGAGCATAGCCACTGAACCACTCTAAAAAGGAAATTTTGCAACCATTAGGGTAATTTTGGTCAAGGGTTATCAGTTGATCTTGTATAAAAGATCAAGGGATTGCAACTGGCTTCGAAACATTGTATAAAATTTTTGAAAGAAGAGACATGAGTGATATTGTACTGCGTCTTCCTTCGGAAATTCAGCATCTTATTATAGACAACTTACCAACTAATGAAGTGAAGAGTCTTTTAGATTCTCCAACTGTGGGTGGTTATGCTATTCAATCATACTACTACTCAGTTATTATAGGGAAGCAGTTTGGACTTAGTCTTGATACTTCTATGTCTGAGTACTACAGTTATGAACCACCCAAGCTTCAACAAGAGGAAGTACTACCAAGGTATATTGGAAATCGAAAACCACCACCAATGCAACAACATCTTTGTGCTCGATATCCAATTAGAATGCCTTCTATATATGCTTTCTTAAAGCATAAAGAAGCTAATCTGTCGATCACTCGATCCATTACGTTTGAACTGTCCTTTGATTTACTCGAACTTCATTCAACTCACCCAGACATTTTACGTCAAGCTAGTACTATCCACGTTAAAATTGAGGAAGATTTCACCAACTACAGTTTAGATTTGAAACTTCGCATACAAAAGCTTCAATACTATATACAAATGATTTGTGACTTACCTTACAATATTAAAGGTGTAGACCTTACCAATTGTTCAGGTGAAATTTTTAATGAGGTAGATTTGAAGTTACCAAGAAGGCTACAAACGCTTGAAGTTGGTTTGGGAAGAGGGATGGATGAACAATTCTTCTCGAGCTTAAACAACCGGTCATCTCAATTACATCACTTAGTTCTAAAGAACACAGCAACTACAAAAATCATCTCTTTACTTCCTCCAAGTCTCCATTGGCTTGAAATAACACAATTAAAAGTGGAAGGTAGATTCGCATTGAAGCAAGACTTCTTGCACACACTTAAACTATCCAATGTGACAGGAACAGATATAATTGATCTCTCTCAAATGCCTCACCTTAAGCAAGTATTTTTAGTCAAGTTCGAAACAACTACTCTTGATCAAATTTGGTTTCCTCCAAACCTATCTTCGTTAAACTTGGCCTTCTTCAACAATTTAGAGAATTTGAATGGGATAAGGGAATTAAAGAGCTTGAAAACTCTTTGTGTGAACTGGTGTATCAATGTAAAGAGATTCGAATTTCCAGTCTGTTTATCACTGTTAACTATTACAAACATGCACAGTTTTTTCTTACCATCCATACTCTTTCAAGAATCAGAAGATCAAAACTGGCTATTACTGGATTCTAATTTTGATCTTCCGGCCGGGTTGAAAGAATTGAGAATCATCAACTGCCCACAAGTTAAATTCCACAAGACTCGGCTTCCTATACAATTAGAGACTCTTGCAATATTCCTGATTGGTGAGCTTATTTCACCACAGGATATGTATTTTCCAGAGTCATTGAAAGCCATTGAGCTATCTAGTGTTAATCTTAGTACCATAGAAGGGATCAAGTGGCCCAAACAACTTCTGGAATTAAACATTAGTGCAAACAATTTGGTGCATTTAAAAGGTAGTAATCTACACGAATTAGAACAATTGAAATGGCTAGACGTTTCCAACAACAGTCTCCTCGAATCCCTGGTTAATGAATTTCCACAAAATGTAGAGTTCATTTTGTTGAACAAAGTCAGGATAAAGCTGCTTGACATCAGTCAAATGGCTAACTTGAAGCGCTTAGAAATAAATAACACTCAAGTTGAACTCAATGACTTCAAGTTACCTGATAATTTAAAATACTTAACTACAGTTGGCTCTAATCTTTCAATTCCCAAGTTGCCTCAAAATCTTAAACGGTTCTATTCATGCCAATCAATGAATACTGTTGATCCAAACGAATTCTTCAACAGGTTTATTTCAAAGGATATTGAAAGTATCACTGTGTTCCTGGATTGGAGTATTAAATCGCCATGTCTGCTTGATTTGAAGATTTCAAACTTAAAAGAACTTACTCTTCGACCAAATCGATCAGGCAACATACTTGATTCGTTGTCGTCTATCACACTCAGCAGGTGTCCACAACTTCAACATATATTTCTTGAAGGCATTCCCTTACCTGTACTTAATTGGGATAACTTTCCAACTTCTTTGGAATCTTTAAGAATTGAAGAATGTGGAGTTACTGAATTGATAGGGGATATTTCAAGATTACATAGATTGAAGAGTCTAAAGCTTAATCGAAATAATCTTGGTGATTTTCTTGCACAGAATTGCTTTGATCTTCCTAGATCTTTAATTTCATTACAGTTAAGGCTCAATTATTTAACAACATTAGCACAAGTCAATTTCGCAAATGATGCTATGGTTGTTGATGTGGAGGGAAATAAAGAATTAAACTGGAAAAGTATACTTAACTTATGTGGATGCTTGGATAATGAAATGAAAGGAAAGAGAATATTATATTATGGAACAGATGATCGGAGCTGGAGTGAAGAAAAACGTTCATTTTTGCAGCCATTAATTCGAGCCAACCTTTTAAGGAAAAATGAAGATTGAGTATACAGTTTTATTGAGTTGTCTTCCACAGCTACATATTGTGAGATTTTGTTAATAAATTGTACTACATACTTTTTTAAAAAAAATGAATAATTAATCTTCTCTCTGTCTTTTGCTGTTCGGTTTACCCAGTAACTGTTCAAGAAGAGCAACGAAACCATTTTCATCAATAGTTTTGATACCCAAGTCTTGGATCTTCTGGATCTTAAGAGGACCAGCCTTCTTCCCGATAACGACAAGAGAAGTGTTTTTCGAGATTGATTTTGTAATCTTGGCACCGTATTTTTTGCCTGTAGCTTCACAATCCTTACGGTCAATATTGGGGAGGACCCCGGTGAATACGACAGTCAATCCTGCAAGGCTATTTGCCGGTGCTTCCGGAAGAGTGATTGTCGTGCCCTTTTTCTTTTTCTTGGAGCCCTCATCATCTTCTTCTTCCTCGTCATCCAAGGAATCCCAATCCGCGTCAGGGATTGATTTCAAAATTTCGGTTGTATTGGAATTGTCTTCCAGTTCATCCTTAGGTTTAGCAGCTTTAGTTGCTTTTGCTTTAGCTTTTTTAGGAGCAGGCTGCTCCTCTTCTTTTTCTTCATCTTCTTCATCATCTTCCTCTACCTCTTCTTTCTTTGCTTTTTGAACGCTAGTAGAACCATTTCCAGAGGAAGACAATTTGTTCAACAATTCAATAAATCCATCCTCGTCAATTGCTTTAATACCTAAGTCCTGAATTTTCAGGATCTTGAGAGGACCAGCCTTCTTTCCAATAACTACAAAAGACGTGTTTTTCGATATTGACTTGGTGACTTTTGCACCCGACTTTGATCCCAAAGAGTCGCAATCTTTGCGGTCAATATTAGGAAGAACACCCGTGAAAACAACAGTCAATCCCGTTAAGCTATCTGATGGAACATCTGGAAGGTCAATTGTGCTACCTTTGTTCTTTTTTTGTGGTAACTCTTCTTCGTCGTCCTCTGCATCTAAATCTGCGTCTTGAATAGATTCCAAGATTTCAAGCGCATAGGAGTTTGGGGAGCCTGAATTGACTTTACTCTTTGACTTTTTAGCAGCTGGTTCTCCATTAGGAGATTTCTAAGGGTGTTAATAATTGATTAAAACAATCGAGTGATGGTCAATTCACTTACTGTTGTACCGTTCACCATTATGAAGAGTAGTGAAGTGGTTTACGCGTTTTCTGTACGTGAATGAATCGAAAAGAAGTGGAGTTACTCTCTCCCGCGAAATTGAGGCGTTCTGGGTTTAATGTGTGCCTAGAATTTCAAAGGTCGCTGTAATTGGTTGGCTGCGAAAGTGGCGAAAGAATGACGAGTGAATGATAAGGTTTGAGGTGTGTGAAGGTTGGTTCAATGAGTGAGGAAGGTGGAGGAATAAATGTGGAGATACATTAGTAATGATTAAGTGAGGCTTTAGTGAGAGGTTATTGAATGGCCGTGTCTTGTAAGTGCTTCAATTGAAGAATATAAGGGTATCAGGGGAGAACTTAATGGTTTTTCGTGATTGAAATCAGTGTGTGTGTTCTGTTTAGTTCTGTAATTAATTGAATAAATTCTGTAAACTAAAGAAGTTTCAAAGAAGAATTGGTTCTTTATTCTGGTACTTTTATTTGGTTCTAATTTGTAGAAGCAGAATAAAAGACTACTCTTCATAAATATGAGTATACTCTCAATGTTCCTGCTCATTCTACTTCCTTTTCTATACTACATTGGAGTTAGCGAAATACTCTTTTCAGTTTCTAATAAAACGTTTACGTGGTTCGATTTGCAAGTCACTATCAACAGTCCAGTTTATGTAGTGAAAGAGGAATTCAAAAGTGTCTTTGCAGAGAATGAATTCTCTTTCTTGAACTCAAAAGAACCATTTGATTGAATTAATAGGTTAATCTTCTTCTTCTGTAGTTTAAGCCTGGCTGCAAAAAAAAAAAGCACTACTATATCCTTAAGTTCCATAGTTCTTCATTTCCCCAATATGTAATCTTACAAGATGGCAATGATCAAGATCAAGGTAAAATAGATGACATATAGAAGACTTTAGTAGCAATTGTACCATAATTCTGGACCTCACTTCTAGCCGGGTACTTACTTGATTAACTTGTCGCACCAAAACTGAGATTGTCGTTTTGGTTTGGATTGCATTGTGTGGTTATATGTAAAGTGTGTTAATTTTTATTTGAAATTCATTTTTGGTGCACCTCTGTATCTTCAATTTTGCTACCATCTTGGCAAAACTTATAACACTTGTATTGTCAAACTATTCAACTCTAATGAGGAACTCGCGTTCAAGGCAATAAGTATTGAATTCGTCAGTGATTGTAAATGAAAGTATGACCATACTGATCCCCTAGATTGTAAAGCCCAGAACAACACAATAAAAACACCAAGAATAAATACAATCAAGAAAACCATTTACTATTAAACTGGCAATTAAACCATTAAATACGAGATTTAACTCCTTCGTAAACCATTACCAGTCATCTAAATAAAATCTACCAATTCCATTCCCTGGGCAGAGATACTCGTAATAAATCTCGCCATATTGTTCGGAATGAAAGATGCCCACAAACCTTATCAAGTCAACCAACTATTGTACCTTCAATTGATGAACAATAAATAACAACCAATTTCATTCTACCAATCTCAATGCCACTTCAGTTCATTTTGCAGATTTATTCACAAACTTTTGCAACCTCCATATAACTATTCACGTTACATTTCCAGACAAAAGATCCCCCAACAAATGCAACCGGTTGAATTGGCCCACATTACTCAAAACCTCGATTGTGTTACCATATTCGCACCTACTCCACTATCCAGTTTTGTACTTGGGGAACAACCTTCACGAACGGCAAAGTCGAATACTGAAGCACTGATTCTTCCGAACTATCCATTTGTAATTGCTCCCCCGTCCCGTCCCCGAAGCCGTCTGAACCGTCCGTCACTCTCTCATTTGCAACCTCGAATCTGCACCAAGAAATCACATAAGGCTAAGATGTTTCTGAAAAGGCTGCACTACCCCACAAAGTAACTCCACCTCCAGGCTCTCAAACTGCACCCAAACTCAAAACGCACTGTTTTTGCACAAGGCATCCAACGGAGTAATAGCACACAACAATAACATCCCCCAATCTTCGGCTCTGTCATAGACACCACTGGTACAAAAACCATGTGCCTCTTATTATTGCGGTAAGTATTTCATTTCCTTTGAGGCGCACTAATACGGCAGAGGTTTTTCCATTCGGCACCTCTGCGGAAAAACACACTATCCATAGGGCCTTAATAATTTGTAAGGTCACTCCGAAACTAGCAAGTATCCGTTCACAAGCATGTGGTTGTAGCCTCTCTAAAGTAAGCTGAAGATCCTCTCGACCCAATCCCATCCGTATAGCCGCCACTTTGATACCCTAACCATTGACAAACACTCTCAAATCATAATCCTTATTGCTCTCTTGAATCTTACCAAAACCTCCCCCTCCCATTACCCCCTTTCCACATTTCTTTTACTCTATTTATCCTACGTTTACGACTTTGTGTTTAAATACTGGGAAATTGGGAACTTGGGAAATAAAAAAAAAAATTATCATATATAAAAAAGGCATCAGTCTATTCTTTTAGCTTTTAATAGACAAATGTTTGGATCAGGGTACGGGAGGTCTCATGGACAGTCTATGTCCAGTGCTCCTTCGCATTTCAAAGATAATGCAAGAAATGCCATATATCAACAGCTTCCCCCCTCTGTGATTACTCTGAGTGGGGCTTCATCCATACGATCAGCACCTTCCAAGGCATCCAATAATACTACAACTTCTACAGGACTGCGTAAATCTAATAACAGTGAGCATTCATCGATATTTTCGAGGATCTCAGGGAGGCGATCAGTACGGTCTGCTCCCTCATTATATTCGTCGTCCACTGGTACAATACCAGAGGACTCAGAACCTGTTTCCACTACAGTGGAACAGTTGGTGAGTGATGTTGAATTACATGAAAAGTATTTCTTGGAGAAACAACAAGAGAAGGCAGCGGCCCTGGTGGGCGCCGCCTTTGTCCCAGAAATCGAAGACGATGAAGAACTATACAAGATATCCTTGGGGTCAGACTTACAATTCCAAGACACAGAACTGCTAGTGGACTGGAACTTGAATGTAACGCGATGCAAATTACTCTTGGTCCAGTTACCAATGATTACATCAACACCCAACTTCCAATACCAATACTCACAAAACTCGATGCCACAATTAGTGGGCGATTTGGCACAAGTCTGCCAAATTGTATTAATACAACCTCACATTACAGACAAGGAGTTGATATACACATTATTTCTGTCTAACTTATACCAAGAACACAACCTTGACTTCAACTTCAAGAAGTCGGTGGCGGAAATCTCTGTAAAACAACTGCGGTTACTTCAATTGAACGAACGTAGTAAGTTACAGCCGGTCGCCACGGCAACTATAGCACAGAATCTGAGCTTCCTCAAGTTCAAATTCAAACAAATCGCGATCCGTAACTACTTGATCAACTTGGCAGCAGCAGCAACAACCGCAAGAGAATATAAAACGAAAACTGGATTACTAAAAATTCAATTGCGCGTAGGAACAACTGACAAGGTGAAACTCCTGAAAGAAGAGAAGAAAAGGTTATGGGATCAGGTTAGACTGGACGTTTTCAAGAGAGCTGGCTTAGAATAATAGGGTAATTATAGAAACAATCCAGAGCATAAGAGCATGAGCAACAATGGATTCTTTTATACGATTTATGAACTGTACAATACATTTGGCATCTTTAAAATAAAATGTAGAAGAAGAGGAGAGGACGATAAGATGTACCATAGAATCTATGTTGACAATTCAACAACCCACCTCCGGGTGTCGTGATCCTTCATGTGATATGAGCTCTATCACCAAACGGATTGTTACGGCCGTGTCTGGTTAGGAACAAAGCATAGCTGAGCCTCGAATGGATTATTTTGAATTTGCACTTGTAAGATACAAATCAAAGAAGCGTGCGGCTTTGGTGAAAGCCCTACTGAGCAACATATTGTATTAAATCTCAATTTCAACGGTAGAGGGTCCTATTGTTGGTAACTATCGTCAAATTGTTTTATGTAAAATTCAGTATAATCTGAGCTTGCGGCAAGAAAGACAAAATGTATATGCACAGGAACCATGTTAGGTTGGTTGCTCACATGGATCCTGTATCAGAACAAGTGAATAGGTTCGTTTATTGTTCGGTACAATAATAATGAAATCTTAGATTATTATGCATGTCATGATATAACACATGGCACCTCAAGTTATGCCTTCTATAAAACGTCAACACTTTTATTTTATTTATCGTCTGTAATTACCAGTGTGTTTTACTCCTTTCCTGCTGGTTATATACACCAATTCTTTAAGTTGCTTCTAGTTTAATCGAATCCGCTCCAACTATAGTTGAGTTAAATTGGTGAGTTGAAACGAATTCAGTAACCCATTAATGATACTTCAAAAAAAGAATGAACAATGGTACATAATTTCATCAATTCAATTGTTAGTGTGTTTGTATGAAAACGTACAGAGTCTCTTGATTTAAAATTACAATTGAAGCTACAATGTATTTATACACTCACTCAGTAGATATATTGTATATTATCTTTGCCTTCAACCTTGACTACAAGCTACGTGTTTGTTCTATCAAATACTATGTTTATTTATATTACATCTATTCAAAGTAGAATTATGTCTCTTCTAAAAAATCTGATTCAATCGTATAAGTTCGAATTAATTTTTGCAGCCAGCTACATTCACCGTAAAAAATTCACCACGTTATCTACATTTAATTAATCATATTATCATGTTTCATACCTGAATATATATCAATCTAAAATCTATCAACTAACCAATAAGAACTGAATTAAATGCGTCTCACTTATGAGCTTTGATCGTCTGAACCCGATCCTATTTCGGTTTTTATCTCAGCAGACTCAAGTGAGCTTTTGCGAGCAGTACCCAAAACTGGGGCTCTTGTGAAATCAATCTCCTGGATATTCGACTTCAAACACATTTGTTGGAATATCAGGTCTTCTGTGTGGTATAAATTCAATGGTGAGTCGAACTCACGCAATTCTCCCTTATCCAACACTAAAATTTTATCATAGTTCACAATAGTCTTAAGTCTGTGAGCAATACACAAGATGGTGCAGTGTCCAAACTCCCTAGCGATGGTCTCTTGGATACGTAAATCTGTCTCATAATCCACAGACGACGTGGCTTCATCTAAAATCAAGATTTGCGATTCTCTAACAAGAGCACGAGCAAAAGCAATCAATTGTCTTTCACCCAATGAGAAGTTCACACCGTCATCATCAACCAACTGATCCAATTCGAAATCCAACCCAGTTCTTCTCAACGAATCTAATAACTTGCTGTCGTCACTTTCGTTGAAAGGATCCAAGTTCTTTCTGATCGAACCACGGAACAATACCGGGTCTTGAGGAATAATAGAGAGATTACTTCTCAAGTCCTTTAATCCCAAAGTTGAAATGTCGATACCATCAATCAAAATTCTACCAGACTCCAACTCACTCAATCTGAATAATGCAGACATAATGGACGATTTACCAGCACCGGTACGGCCACAAATACCAATCTTTTCACCCTTCTTAACGCTGAAACTAAGGCTGTTCAACACAATTGGCAAACCAGTTCTATAACGAAGGGTGGCTTGATCAAAGGTTATTTGACCTTGTGGCCAAGATGGATGAGGAGTATTCTCAGTGATGAGGTATGGAGCTTCTTCGGGTAAACGAAGAGCATAGTCAATCATTCTCTCAGCAGAGTTCATTTCGTTCTCCATTTGAGTATAAGTTTTAAGAAGGTACGACAATTGACCTGAAAGCAGCATCACGTAAGACAACAATAAACCAACGGAAGCAGGCGAGATGTGGAAAACACGGAACACACAGAGGAATGTAATGAGCAAAGTGAAGGCACATGATAAAAGATCCAAGTTGATAGTCAACCAACGTTGACTGGCAATACTTAAGTAGTAGGCTTCATTCATTCTGTTAATCAAGTTATCGTTCTTTCCAACAAATCTATGTTGGTGACCGTACGCTTTGATAGTTTCCATTCCGCTCAAAACTTCATTGAAGTTGTTGTAAACCTTGGATCTTTGGACAGCCTCCAATCTTTTAAGTTCTCTAGCCAGCGCTTGATAGTAATTGGCAATTGAAAAAAACAAGAATCCAATGAAAGGCATGGCAATTGCAAACCAAGGCAAATAGACGATACACAAGACAATGATACCAACGATGGTTCCAATCATGTACATAACCATAGACATCTGATCAGCGATTTCATTGTCAAGAACATCGGTATCCTTTGTGAATCTATTGAGAATACGTCCCATGGGTGTTGTGTCCATGAACAGCATAGGCGCATACAAAATTCTGTTAACAGCCATAACGTTCATGTTTTTCAGCGCAGTTGTACAGAGATAAATCATAAGAATGAACATAAAGGCCAAGAAGAAGAAGGACAAGGCTGTGAACATACCGTAAATTCCCATGTAGAAGCTTGCTGGTCTATGGAACTTTTCTTCAGACCAAAATGACAACCAAGTGTTGGTAAACAACAGGCAGAAAGAGGCAAAGGCAACAAACGCGAAAATGGCTGGGACCAACACCCACACTGGGACCGCTCCAGATCCTATTTTAGCATACTCGGTGAAAACGTTCATTGAAATTTGATTCACTGCACGCTCTTCGACATCGATCAATCTTCCATCAGCTACATTATCTTCATAGTTCTTTCTTTCCTCTTCTTCTTCCTTGACCACAACCTTATCTTCTTTTTCCTCTTCTTCCTTGTGATCGCCTCCAAATGACATCAAATTAGCAAATGCAGGTGTGCTGATCAATAATTCTTCACGAGTGCCAACAGTCATGGAGCCATCACCATTCAAGAAGATGATTCTATCGGCAGATCCAATGAGTGATAACTGATGAGTTGCAAGAATTCTTGTTTTGTCTCCCAAAGTGCCTAAAAGACATTGGTTCACGATATGCTTTCCAACCTTAGCATCGACTGCAGAAAGGACGTCATCAAGCAAGATAATGTCCTTAGCAGCATAAACAGCACGTGCCAAGTTAATTCTGGCCTTCTGACCACCCAGCAAAGTAATACCACGTTCACCAACTTCAGTTTGGTCTCCGGCTGGTAATATTTGCAAGTCACTTTCCAAGGAACAAGCGTAGACAACTTGTCTGTATCTGTCTGCGTCAAAATCGCTTCCAAAAACAATATTTTCCTTAACAGTGGCATTCTGTACCCATGGCAGTCCACAAAGAACAAGAGATCCATTCACATCCAAGGTTCCTTTTGTTTTACTCATGAATCCTGAAAGTGCGCTCAAAAGTGATGATTTTCCACTTCCAATAACACCAGTAATAACGACGAATTCACCCTTCTTGATAGATAAGTCGACATTTGTCAATGCAAAGCTCTTTACTTCTGGCTTAGGAGAAGCAGGGGCTTTTTCTTCAATAGCTTGTTCTTCATCAGCCTTCTTTTTGTCTTTCTTCTTGTCTTTCTTTTCCTTCTTCTTTTCCTTAGTTTCATTGTCCTTATCAACAGCATCTTCGAGGTCAAAAGTTTCCCATTCAAAGTCAGCATCCTGAATTTCGATGGCCAAGTTTTCCCTTTGCATTTCTATTTCCTTGTCACCAGAGGCAGCAATCTTGTGATCGTCCTCGTGGATCTCAGTTGCACTCAAAAATCCTCCAACTCTTCCTAAACCAATTAAAGCGTCGGAACCAGTTGACAAAGACATTGGCAAGAAAATAACCTGTTGAGTCAAGATGTTGAAAAGTGAAATGGAGGAGAAAATGGCAGCAGGAGTGCTCTTACCTTTGTCGATCTTGTATAATACCAAGAAAGCAGCCATTGAGGAGAAGAGAGGAAGACAAATAGCAAATGCAATGGCAATGACTCTCAAAATATGCATGTTAAAGACCAATTTCATTTCCTTGTTTCTCACCTCAGAAATGTTGCGATGGTAAGGGGACTCCCATGCGTAAAATTTAATGATTTTCAAGTTGTTCAACACTTCTTTCACATAGTTGACTCTTGAGTCAGTGAGAGTGTTGACGATTTTTCTGTACTCAAACAATTTACCAATTGCTGCACCGATACCGAACATGAATAAGAACAAAACTGCAATACCCACCAAGGCTGAGACTCCGATGTTTACGATTAATAAGGCAATGGCAATGATGAATGGGAATGGGAAAGCGTACAAGAAAGGTTGGAAACCTAACGCAAGATCAACTCTTGACAAATCGGTTCCCATCATGGAAGTGATTTTACCAATTGGGAACTTGTGTTTCAGCTCCAGGTTCAAACGTAAGGACTTGTTAAGAAGTACCTTTGTAAGTGTAGCTTTTGCTTGAGCTCCAGTAAGCATAGCATAGTAGAAACAATGATTCATTAAAATTCCGATAATGAGAACCAAGGCCAGTGCACCAATAGCATATCCAACACCATGGCTCACTTTACCAACACCAATTGTACGCAAGGTGACAAATTCAATCAATTTCTTTGTAAGTAAAGGACTACAAGTGATTCCAACTTGTGCCAAAATACAACACAAGACAGCGTACAGATATTGCCACTTGAATGTCTTCATTAAGGCAAAAACAGTAACCCATCTCAGGAGGGAAAAGTCTTCCAAAAGCACTTCGTCTTCACCTGTTGAACCTTCTTTACGCTTTTTGGCAATATGATTAGTCTTTGCGGCTGCAAAGTCTCTTGCAAAGTTATCTTCAAAAGAGGCAGCCATTGTATCCACCAGCATACCATTTGGTAAAGTGAATAAATCATCAGGCTGCAAGGTACGTCTGTATCCTGGTTTCAATATAGGATGGACCCACCAAAAAAACATCCGACTAACAACATTACTCTTGGTTTCTGGATAGTCTACTCTCTCTTCTTGTAATGGGAGATGAGGTACTTCTTTTGAAAACAACCTCAGAAGAAGTCTTCTCTGAGGTAGCAACTCCAGAGGCTCTTCATAGTAGCCTTCGCTAGTTCGATACTCTTTTTTATCTAGCAGCATACTTTTATGATGACCTAAGTTTCATATTGGGGGCATGTGTCCTGATATTTATATTCAGCTTGAATCTTTTCATACACACTAGTTTCCGTTAAATGCGAACTTTATACGCGACGGAGCTCGAGTTCTATTTTCGATGTCGCATACAGTGCCTATTTCTGTCTTTCGTGCATATCTACGGCTTGTTATGTTGGATCGGGTGGTAAATTTTTTCGGATCCAAGCGTTGGTCCGGTATTGCCCCCATAATGCTTACCAAATATTGGATTTGTGATTCCAAACTGAGGTGTGTGATTTGCCACCAGGGGACTAGGATGATTGAACATGGTTTTGAGGTGACTCAGGTGTATCCTGGGATTGTAGATGCAGTGTAACGTTTGCGTTTGGATGCAAATTCAACTTTCTTAGTCTCATTTTCCAATTGTAATGCTTTTTTTTTTTCAAAGCTTGTCAATTGGCGTTGACATGGTTTAACTTGATTGAAAATTCCTTGGACTGAAATTAGATCGATAGTAGGAGTTTAGACCTGAAAGAGACGATTCTCTGGAGCACGGCCGTACTTTTTTTTTAAGCTGCCTTACTCAAGAGGGAAGCAGAGTGCATAACTGGGTTTGTGACCTTGTTGGTCAGTTTTGCCACCAATGAAATCATTGCTAAGGTAAGCAATTTTTAAGGTTCATCGCGCGAACTACAGGTGAAGAAGAGATCATTAAAGAGTATAGGGAATGTTGTTTGGTAAAGTGATATACCTGCAATTGTTTATCTATTAAATTGGATATTGTAGATTGTTAATTTAGACTAAACAATTAGGTAATGAATCAACTGACTATAAATGTGTATATCTAACTAAAATACAGAATGTGAAATTGCTTAGCCTTTGCAGCCGTATGAAGGTATGGCCTCCTATTACGAGCGTTATTGTACTATTAGTAATTTTCACCCCAAAGATAAAGATTGTTTGATTAATGATTACGTACGAGTTGGAGCACTTGTCAGTTGTTGTATATAATAGGACCCTAGTGGCACCACCAATGATGAATTATATTTGTAATTGAGTGATTTTGTAAGAAGATTCTATGCACTAGGGTTAGAATAGTTGATCATTACTTTAGCAAGTTATTGAAAGGGGGTAATATCTTCAAGATGGCAATTATTAAGTAGTGATATGAGTTGAATTGAGTTGGTGTTCTCTACTGATTGTAAGATTTATTACTTTACTACTTTTAAGCAATGTATAACAACGAAGAATACCTTGGTAAGATCTACGTTTTAGACGACAATCAGCTTACAGAAGCTTTACGGATCTTCTATCCACTTCCTTTTTCCCCTCTATTTCAATCTGTAGCTCTACTGTCTCCATTTAGCCTACATCTCTCCCTATTTTTCCCTACTTCAAGTTCTAAGATTCTACATTTCCATCAATATTACATTCCCTCTATATTTTGTAGTAACTTCCATTATGTTTTATTTACATAGAGTTATACGTATCTTGATCCACAAAAGTCCAAGTCATGCTACTTCAAATATCATGTAAAAAACCATGCTATTTCCAACCCAAAAATCATTCGTTTAAAATCTCCTCCTCTTTTCTCTAACCTGCTTGTAAAACTCTTTACCACCACTCTTTCTCTTTTCACTGATTTCAGCATACTTTCTTTTAAAGTATTTATCTGTTTTATCATCCTTCAATATCTCATCGACTAAGGAGGTACCTCTATCTTTCCGTTTCATTCTTGAACTATAGAATTCGGTGTTTCCTTCTACAATGGTCCCCATTTGAAAGTGTTTAGGGATGGTCCATTTATCCTTTTTATAATGTCTCTTGGGATCTAAAGCACTTCTGTTCTTTATAATCGTCAAGTCTCTTCTTAATTCTGGTGTCAATTCTGGTTGTTTCATGTTGAACCATTCGCTACCTGCATCTGTAGGTTTGGAATTCTTATCCTTGGGACGTTGAGATATAATTGGATCATTCACTATCACTATATCCACCTTTGGTTTCAGTTTACTTGCTTCTTCTGCCAATGAGGATTCAAACTTTGACTCAAGCTTGGGTAAATTCTCCAATAACTTCTTAACTTTAGAGAAATCAGAATCGTCATCATCTTCATTTTCTTCCACAATTACTTCTTCAGCTTCAGGTACGACTTCCTGCTTCTTAGCTTGTAATTCCTTTTCTTCCTTGTCTCTAAGATGCTTGGTTTGATTCGCTAATGCTCCAAATAATGCCTCTAATGATACTCCTTCCCCATCTTCTTCCCTATGGTTTTTCTTCAGGCCAACCTCTGATGAAAACAGCTCCGTCTCAGATGTCTCAATAATCGTAGGCTCTTTTGTATTCTTCCCACTTCGAGTTGATACCATCGTGCTTTAGTCTGTCTATTATGAGATGAGTGAAATTTTTTTGAGTGATGTTTTATTTTTTGTCTATAAAAGTTTATATATTGCGGCAAAGGGTGTTCTACGTGTTAAGAGTCAGTATAGTGAGATGGAGGTTTTAATAGTTGGATGATTAAAGAGTGGAAAGCTTGTAGTTTAAAGAGTGTAAGTACTATTATGATATTGTAATGCAAGGTACACGTTTTAAACATTTTTAAATTCGATTTTTATTTGCTTGCTAATTTTAATTTGCAGCCACTTATGGAAGAACATACTGTTCATTGCAAAAGGTGACAAATGCTCAGTTGCACATTACTTTTGCAGCCACTTTGATCACTTTAATCAATCTGATCATCTTATCACATCTATTCAGCTCCAACACCCAAGTTCAGTGAGCAATTTCCATTCTCACCTACTCTATTGAAATGGAGTCTGTCTGGATATACAACTATAAAAGTACATTAAACTCCCTAAATACCATCAGTGAAGCCGCTGACAACGGATTTACTGAATCCACCCTCCTTCATGGCCAACTCGTAGTACCCGTAAATGGTAGTCACGGCCAACAAGATGGAAGTACCACTTCCCAAGGTACCTATCAAGTCACAGAAGACCGACAAGGCACCGATGGTGGCACCACCAAAGGCAGCAGCGGTTGGGATGATTTTTTTCAACTCTCTGTACGCAGATGTGTCTCTGTGACCTGCGATCACCAAGCCTTGTGCCTTGAACTGTTTGGCCACGTCTCTTGGTGAAGTACCACTGATTTCGATCCAGGTAGTTGAGAACAACGCACAACTTCCCAAAACAAATGAAATGTAAACGGCGGTCTTGATTGGGTCGAGCAATGCCTCAGTGAGTGACAATGGTGGTTGGATGTAGTATGCCAATCCACTGACAGCAAACAATTGGACTTGGCCCTGCTTACTTTCCCATGATCCTAACACCTTGACAAATAAGTTGTCTGGCCATCTGATAAACAATAATTGGGAGATGATAAAGATGTTGGTACTCAATGCGTTTTGCAACATGATAGGAATGTTAGAAGTGTAGAACAATCTAATTGGGTACAATCCGTATGGACCTCTTTGTCTGGTAGATTTGACAGGCAATTCGATTCTGAATCCTTGCAAGTAGATGACCAACAAGAAAACAAAGATGGTGGCTAACAATTGGAACATGTTTGGTAAGTTCTGTCTGTAGAAGGCTTCGATCAAAGCTCTCTTCTTGTCCTTTCTAGAACCGAGCAAGTGGAAGAGTGCGACAACAGCACCTTCAAATTCAACACCCTTACCGTAGTTGGAGGTGGTCGGAGCAAAGGCTTTCCAGAATACTTGTTCACACACGTTAGTGGCGGTGAAAAGAGAGATACCGGAACCTAAACCGTAACCCTTTTGCAACATCTCATCAAGTAAAATCACGACGATACCAGCAAAAACCAACTGCAAAACAAGCAAGAGACATACACCAACTCCAAGACTTGAAGGCTTACCGTACATACCAGTCAAGACGTAGACGGTGGCTTGGCCAACTGCAAGCATGATGGCAAACAATTTCTGGGCAGCTTGGAACTGCTCTCTGTCCTTCTTCTCATTCATATCAGCTTGAATCAATTTAAGACCTTGTAACAACTGGAATACCATACCGGCAGTAACAATAGGAGAGACACCCAATTCCATCAAGGTACCCCTGTTGGAAGCAAGCATGACTCTCAACCAGTAAAGAGGGTCACTCAGGTCAGAAGAAACAATTCCGTAAAGTGGAATTTCAGACATGACAAGGAAGACTAAAAGAGTCACTCCAGTCCACATGATCTTCTGCTGGAATGGAACCTTACGTTCAGGTGAAATCACATCTGGAACGAAAGGCGTGAACGGCTTAACAAGATCTAACACACGGAACGACGACATGTCTATATGGTGAGTGTTGGAAAAAGGATGTTCGATGTTTATGAAAAGATCTGAAAAGTTTGGTGGAAATTTAAAGTGGACGTGTCTTTTGGGAATTTTGCGTACCACCACACAGTTCCCGCATAGAGGTTTCTGTGTTGGAGTGTAGAGTAGTTGTGGAGTAGGTAGGGTTATATATGGTGGTGAAAGGTGTAAGTGTTATATAGGTAGAGGGTGCTTGCTTATGGTGTAATTGGTTAAAGATGTAAGTGCTAATTATGTTTAATTGGTACTAGTTTATGAAGGTGTAGGTGGAATCATGTACCCATAAAGTAGTGAAGAAGTGGTGAGACAAAAGTACTAGTGGAAATTCTAGTGAGAGGATGCTCAGTGTGAGATTATACTAGTAATTTTAAAGTGGGAAGTTAGAAAGTCGTACACATATTCTAGAATATGATATGGTTGTTGATATATAAGAACAATGTAGAATCAAGTAATAACTGCCAGCTTACAATTAGAACAGCATGGACTCACAATTAGAAAGAGCTAGAAGTTCTATGCAGTGAGAAATGTCTCAAAGAGAATCAGTGAAGGGTATAGAAACTAATGTAGAAACTCATGTGCTGTTCACAATGCGCCTCAAGAAATGAAACGTGAGAAGGTGATGTATAAATCTCCATGATTCATGATTAGAATTTTTACAATGAATATTGAACACATCATAGTTTTGAGCAAATGAGTAGAGAGAATAGAATAGAATAGAAGTAATTGAAAATAATAACGGAAGTATATATCATTCTATGGATATTGACAACAGCACAAATTAAGTTCGGGTCATACTTTACGCCTCTGTCAATTAAAAAGGTCGAATAATTAATGGTATTGATAATATCAAGAAATTAATCATTATACATATTTAATATATCATATGATCTCATACCTTTTATGTATGAATTTAGAATATTTCGTTCGTATGTTTTGATCTCTGATTATGGTTATATTGAAGTATTATGATATAAAACTTGATCTTGAATTTAATCTTTTCATGATTTCAATTCAACGGATCTTTTGAATTGCTGAATTGAATGTACGAAGAACAGTTAATAATCAATTCTTATCTACTTGTGTTCAGTTAAAATCATAAACTTGAATTAATCATCACATTCTCTTACAAATCCTACTTCGAGAAAACCCACAATAGTACTCTAACCTTAATCCAACTACACCGATATCTTTCCTTCACATTTTTTTCACCTTTCTTACATCATCTTCATCTGTCAGCCCCATGTTTCCTTTAGTAATTCTCAAACACCGGCACAAACGGTTGACCAATTGCTTACTACTAGCGTACCTATCTATCTAGCTAACCCCGGCAAAAACAAATATTAGCCTTCTCAGCGTGGCTGCAAATCTAGACCCTAAAATCGAGAAGAGCAACAGCAATCTTACACTGCCCAATTTTTCAGACTGGCTAGTAACCATTTACGTCAACAGCACCACTTGAGACATACGTACCAAGCAAGAACCAAGCCAACAAGTCCCAACTCAACACCATGAATGAATAGGTTCCTTTCACCGACAATCTCGCTTCTTAAAACCAAACTCGCGTCTCAAGTCCTTTTGTCCGTAAATCAAACCACCGCACCGAAAATAGTGAGCCCGGAATCGTAGGAATGGTCACCCGCACTTACCCCGGGTGAACATCCCAGAATGTGATTCTATTGGAGTTCCCCATATAAAAAGTTTGGAATTTCCTTCTTGCTCTTTAAACTCATATAACTCTTTCTTCTAAAAAATGGGCTCTGCTGCTGAATCTATGAATGTCGAGACCGACATTATTACCTTGACCCGGTTTATTTTGCAAGAACAGCAAAAGTATGCACCTAATGCTACTGGAGAATTGTCACTCTTGCTTAACTCTCTTCAATTTGCTTTCAAGTTTATTGCACACAACATCAGACGTGCTGAGTTGGTGAATTTGATTGGAATCAGTGGTACTGCCAATGCCACTGGTGATGTTCAAAAGAAGTTAGATGTCATTGGTGATGAAATTTTCATTAATGCCATGAAGTCTTCCAACAATGTGAAGGTTTTGGTTAGTGAAGAACAAGAAGATTTGATTATTTTCGAAGGTGGTGGACGTTATGCTGTTTGTACCGATCCTATTGATGGTTCGCTGAACATCGATGCTGGTGTTTCTGTTGGTACTATTTTTGGAATCTACAGATTGAAGGAAGACTCTAATGGTTCCATCAAGGACGTGTTGAGAAAGGGTACCGAAATGGTGGCTGCAGGTTACACCATGTACGGTGCATCTGCACACTTGATGTTGACAACCGGTTACGGTGTCAACGGTTTCACTTTGGACACTCAATTGGGTGAGTTCATCTTGACCCTGCCAAACTTACGCATTCCTAAACATAGAGCAATCTACTCATTCAACGAAGGTAACTCCTACTACTGGCCTGAATACGTCAAGAAGTACGTAGAGGACTTGAAAAAACCACAAGAAGATGGAAAACCATACTCGGCTAGATACATCGGCTCAATGGTAGCCGATATCCACAGAACTTTACTTTACGGTGGTATCTTCTCTTATCCAGCTGATACCAAGTCAAAGAATGGTAAATTGAGAATATTATACGAATGTTTCCCAATGGCTATGTTAATGGAACAAGCAGGAGGTTCTGCTGTCAACGACAAGGGTGAACGTATCTTGGAAATCTTACCAAGAGGAATTCACGACAAATCGGGCATCTGGTTGGGTAGTACTGGTGAAGTTGACAGGTTCAAGAAGTACATTAAGTAATGATCATTAACATATGTGTTGATAAGATGTGAGTAGTTTTTTTGTAGGAGATAGAAAGGAAGAGTACTTAAATGAAGCATTGGATTATAAAATAAGTAGAACATTAGTACAAGTAAACAAAAGAGTATCGAAGCAGATCCTTTGAGATCAAGTCTGGATCAAATTGCTGCGAAAATTCTATTTCGGGAACAAACCTTATTTTGGTATTGTGCTTGAGAAGTCTGGAGGGAATGAGAGAGTAATCAGAGTGTGTGGTCACTGGGAGGGATATGATTTAATTCACAGTGAGAGTAAGTAGGTTATGTTGTAGAGTTGGGAATTCGACGATCTGGAAATTTAAATTCTGTTGCTATTCATCTCATGGTTCATATTCGTGGTTGCAGACGTCACTGGTCACCTACAATATTCTCAAGTTCTCTTTTGTTTCGAAAGCTTCTATTCACTTATTTGCTTGTGTAATATATATTGCTTCACATATTACTTTTAGCTTGGTTTGTCCTACTTCTTAGCTTGGTGTCTCCTTTATAAAACAATCTTTCAACACAGGATCTGACTTGAATTTAATGTTCCACACAACTCAAAACATCTCCAAAATGTAAGTAACAAACTGAAACTTCAATTACTGAACCTTCTATTACCATTGAGATAACTTCCTAGGATTCTAAACCAATACTCAAAACAGAACTAGTAAACTCAGCACAATATCCAAATCTTATCACTTATTATCAACCTTTTAATACTTTTATTCTTTACTATCCATCTAAAAATCCTGTCAAATAAAAAACAATCAAATTGAAGATCCAAGTGTATTCGTGCTTGAGTTAAGATCCAATAAATAGAGAAAAGTATCTACAACTCCTCAGGACATTCAACGCTCCACGCAAAAAATAGAAGAGTAGTTGATGAGATGAGAACACTTCTCAAATCTCATTCATTAAATGATCAATATACTTTCTTTAGTACCTTAAATCGTTTCTCTCACTCATGGTACACTTTCACTACTACTACTACTTAAATGGAAGAGCATACTGAACTAACTAAGAGATTATAAACCTATAAGATTAAGAAAATATACAAAAACTCTGTACCAACCTCTAAACCTTTCTCCTCTCCTCTCCTCTCCTCCCATATTCATCTTCACTGCCACCACGTTTGTTCCCTACTACTCCCCTTTCCTTCCATGCATTTTGTATCCCCAGAATTTCCCATCGTCCGCTAATAATTTTTGTCGCAAGACATCTCCACAATTCTTTGACTCACCAAAATTATTGATTCAGCACCATCTCCTCTTGTTCATTAGTATAAACCTCGAGGAATGAAGGTGTTTATTCAACGTCTTGGCCTCACTGTGAGGCAGTACTTGCTAGTACACTTCCTGCTTCCTAATTTGAAGCGTATTGCATTTGCTATAGCCTTGACATCGTGCCTTCTGGCCGGATCCATAATGTTGTTCTCGTTATTCCTGACTTCATTACATGAGATCTTGGGGTTCTCGTACCTTCAGATCAACTTCATTGCCTCTTTACTGGCTGTTGGAATGTACTTTTGTCTTCCGGTGTTGGGTTACTTGGCAGATAGTCATGGCCCGGCACTTTTGTCCGTGCTCTCCATCTGGTTCTTTTGCCCAAGTTACTTTGTTAACTCGTTACTTGTCGCCAGTCTTGAGAGGTCAGGAGGTTCTTCTATTGCTAAGGTTGATGAATTCTACGTTTACGGTTTCAGTGCAACCTTCTTCTTTGTGGGCTTGGCTACCTCTTCCTTGTACTTTGCATCTATGCTTACATGTGCCAGAGTCTATCCAGAACGTAAAGGTTTGGCTATATCTTTGCCTGTTAGTTGCTACGGATTGAGTTCACTCATAGGTTCCCAACTATTGAAATTAAACTACTTCCAGAATGAAGAACAAGGAAACTACTTAGACTTGTACAAGGTGTTCAGGTTCTTTTCCATTTTATACTTCTTCATTGGAATCCTCAACTTTGTATCCAACTGCATAGTGATGGTTGAACAAGATATTATTTTTGCTCCCACAAACCCATTACCAGATGATGAGAACACCCCACTTCTCGACCAAGAAGACTCAAACTCTTTGCTCCCTACAAGATCCGTGGAGCCACCAAATCACCACCAAAGATACATACAGTTCTTGAAAGACAGACTGTCCTGGTTACTCTTGGTGGTTCTCATTCTCAATTTAGGTCCTTTAGAGTCATACCAAAATAATCTTGGATCCATAATTAAAAACACTACCACAGGCGTCACATTGCTGAACCAAGTCAGTATCATGGCAACAACATCCACACTCAGCAGATTAGGTTTCGGTGCAATGTCTGATTGGCTTTCAAGCCCTAAACGTAGGTTTCCTATTTGCAGAGTATGGCTCTTACTCTTTGTCATTGGCCTTGGTGTACTTGGCCATTTGGTTCACTTTGACAACTACTCCATCACTACTGCAATCAACGGTGCATCATACGGAGGGTTGTTTACAATTTACCCTACAATGGTAGCACTGATCTGGGGAATAGATATGATGGGTTCAACGTGGGGCTCTTTCATGGTTGCACCTGCCATAGGCTCAGTGGTGTACCTGTTATTCTATGGAAAACAAGTGGACCTGAAGTGTTTTGCAGGAAGAGACGGCGTTGGCAGCTGTCTCGACTTCTATTTCACATTCACAGGCACAACCATTTTTCTCAGTGGTGTGTTGGCCTTCGCTATTTGGAAGGTCATTTGGGTAAAGCGTGGGTTTGCATTGTTCTAAGAAACACTTTCACCTGGAACGGAGTAGATTACAAAATTTGGTCTATTGCATTAAAATATACATATACATTATTTTTCAATAAAAGGATAGCAATTATTGAACTTTATTTAATGTAGGTAGGTAGTCATATATTGGTTACGGTGGTTTCAACATTGGACCAACTCAATGCAAAATTGCACTTCAAAATTTTGACAGGAGGTGGCTGAATCTGCACGAAAGCAGAAGTGTTCCATCTATTCTTGTGATAATTCTAGCTCAATAATTCTACAACCTCTTGTGCTCTTTCACTAAGCAATTTAGTATCCCAAAGGCTTGGTTTTCTGATCGGAGTGGACGGGAGTGTAAACTTTCACCCCATAATACTTTACTACTATTAGCAATACAGCCACAATTTAGTCAAGATAGGAACAGACGGATGGTAATTAACTAACTCAGTGAGTTTTAAGATTCTTCTATTTAAATAGCAACTTGTTTCCTGTTTTATACTGAACTAAGTGCTAATTGAACTCTAACAATTGAACATGTTACTCTAGTTCTGATTATTTTCCTGATTTCTCAACTCTCTTATAACACACGATTGTGTTATGTGATCATGTTTATAGGCTTTCTGATTCTCCTGGAATATTCATTAAATTCAATATGGCAACAGGTGTTGAAATTAAGGGCAATAATTAAGGGCGTTTTAAATTTTGCAGCCATTTCCATTTCGAAGAAAATTTGTTAAGTACAAGTGAAGTAAAGTGTCTTGGTCCATTTAAGCAATAAATGAACATTACTTATGTTGAAATGCTACTAACATTAAGTAAAGATAACAGGATATGAAGGTACTCTACCGACAGAGATCTAATGTCTGATGTTGACATTACAGTGCCTTGTATGAACAAAACAAAACTGCTACCATATAGATTCCAGTTTTCTGGTGGTATCTAGTGATGGACACGATAGGCGAAAGTTGAAGTCATCTACTAACATTTGAAGTGCTCTACAATTGATTGATCCAAAAATTATATATTACTCAATTAGTGTACAAATCTGAAGTCTAACCTCTTGTTACCTTCATCAGTGGAAAACTTCTTATATTCGTCCTTCTGCTCGTCAGTGAATTGGCTCCACTTTGCTTCTTTCAGTCTGTTCCTCCATGGGTAATAGAATCTTGCAAAAACACAAAGTGCCATAGCTCCAAAGGCAATACCGATCAAGTCGACATTACCACGGTGATACAAAGGCTTGTCATCATCACGGTAGATATTAGATGCGATGATAGCACCTGCTTGACTGAAAATATTGACGACTGCTGCACTGACAGCTCTTGTACGCACAGAATTACTATTCGAAGAACACCAAGTGATGGTTAAGGGCCATGAAGGGGAAGAACTTAAAAGCACTGTTAACAATGCATAAGTTCCCCAGATGTTCTTTTGTGCATCTGGCCAGAACCTCAAAGCAAACAAACATGTTGCAATCCAAACTGGTATAATGAGTAAGAACAAACTTCTAGTGTTGAACTTTTCAGATAAATAACTTGTCAGAAGCATAACACCGATCATAATGATATTGTATGGGATTGTCAACGCATTGGTCTTGAATGTACTGAAACCCATCTTACGCAAGATGATTTGAAGATAGTTGGAAACTGGTGCAGACCCGATATCGACAAAGATTCTGATCAAGTAGATAGGGAGTAAATCGTAGTCAAGCAAGGTTTTCACTAATTCTTTAGGTCCAACAGGTTCTCTGTTATGCATGTCACCCTTGGTTGGATCATCTCGAAGCACCTTGTTAACTAAAATTGCTTCCTCTCTATCAGTAAACCAACCCTTCTTTCTGTACCATGCCTTTGTCTGTACGACAGAAGCAGGCATTAAGAAAAAGGAAGCGATACCTACCAACAATGTAAAAGCACCCTCAATTATAAACAAACTCTGCCATCCGTGTGGTAAGTGGACTGTTTTAACTTTTAAAAGTGCAAAGGCAAGAAGCGAACTTATGACGGTGGTCAGCGGATTTGAAATGTAAAAGAGGGAGAACCGGAATGGAAGCTCCTTATTAGTGTAAAAGTAAGACATCCAAAGACAAGTGTCACAGATAAATCCACCTTCGAAAAGCCCCACTAAGGCTCTCGTAGCGTAAAATCCATGAACATCAGTAATAGCAGCTTGACTCATAGCTACCACCAGCCACAAACAGATTTGAGTAGGAATCCAGACATCAGCACCTAACCACTTAGAAACAAGCTGTGATGGTAATTCAGCAGATAAGAAACAAACCAAATTAATTGTACGACCAACATTAAGTTGGTTGGTTGTCAATCCAACATCTTTCAAAAATGTACTCGATAATGCTTGACTCAAGTTATTTCTATCAAAATTCAAGGCAGTGAACATAATGAACGCCCAAAGGGTAACACGATAGTCATTTTTCCAACGAATCTTGTTTTCTTCTTCTTCACTCCAGGTAAGTTCTGGATCTAAAAGATGACGGCACTCATATTCATGCTCTTCATAAATCTTCTTATAATATTCAAGTTGTACTGGGTCTTGGAAAACATGTTCATATCTCTTTTCCTCTGCAGATGAGGACTCGAAACCATCATACAGGCTCTGTCCAAAAGCAACCTGCTCCTTCTCGTTGTCATAGATAGATCCTGCCATATTCCTCTTATTAGTTCTGTACCTTTTAAACGTTTCTTAACATTGCTCATGGAGTACTATTTATAATTGTCAAATCTCTTCAGTGATTTGCAATCATTTTTTTGTGTCGATTTTTTGGTTGCATTCTTGCATAATTGCATCATTTGAGCCATACAATAAAGTATTACACTATTACGTGCAACTTGACCATAGATTGACAGGTGAAAAGTGATCCTAAAAGTCAACCGAGTTTTGTAAAGTTTATGTGAAAGCGTATATGTGCCTTCAGTTGTGCTAAGAAGTGCCGTTTAAATCAACCGTTGACAAGGAATCTTCTAGCTTGATTAGAAGTATTATTTCACTAAATAAATCTCTTGGACCTTCGAATTGACATCTCTATAATCTCTTAATTCTTGGGGGTGATTGAATGAAGGTCGAGAAATTAAGCATTCAGATTAAAAAATGTGGTTCATGCTCGGTTTGGAACGTTTACAATTGTGGATTAAAACTATTGTCAACCGAAGCGACCCCGGTCCTTGAAGGCTCATTCTTATTGTTGAGCACGTGACTTGATGATATATGGCTCTAACTTCGACTTTGCAGCCAAAGATCAGATAAGGGGTTGTGCATGTAAATCTGTAAAACCTAGTGCCAAGTACCAAAGGGTATAACGGAAGGGATAGGTTGAAACCCAGTTGGTGAAACATCCCTAATGCAGAAACTCGAAAGATAATACTATAAGAAGCAATGTCCAGCCACGATTGCGTTGGATATAGTCATTTAGTAGTGATATCTTAGATAAATGGTTTAGTGTGGTGGGTAAGTAGCAATTAGATTGATAAAACTTAAATTAATTAGGAACGCCCTACAGACCCTTTATTTCAAAGCAATCGTAGTCTAAATCTGCCCCAATTTAGAAGTAGTCATTATTGTAATAGTGTAAGTAGAGATTAGAAAATTTAACTTTGCGAATCATATCTGTTTCTTAATAAGCTTAAGGATCATATTGATAGAAGGTTCTGTGAAAGTTTTTAATTGAGATGGGCTGAGTACGTTCGAGATGAGATCCCCAGAATTCGAGAAATGTTACATTTGTTAACAACAAGACGACTTCAAGAAGAGTCAAGATGAATGCCCTTGGACCTCAACTATAGGTAATTGAATCCTGTTTACGAAGTTGAAGGCTTATTATGCTTAGTGAACATTAAGATTAAACTAATGATTGCTTGGTTGTAAATATCCCTACAATTAATCTAAATCTTATCTTGATAATTGTTGGAGTTGAGTACGGATGAAGTGTACCGCCACCCTCATCGTTATGTCTCTTTGAGAACTGGGAATGTCATAGCTTTATCTTTGTCAAGACTAGACAAATCTTCAAATCAAAAGCAAGGTATTGTCAAATCTTTCTACTTTCTACATTCTATATTAAAGCTATTTCAAAGCACTTTAATCTTTCATCTTTGTACTCTGTAAATGTCTCTCTTCACCCATAAATTCGCTAATCTGGTGTAACGCTTTCAATTACAATAGTAAGTATCTTCTTGCTTTCACCTTCCACTTTCTTCTCACTTTTTCAATTGCTTTCCACATTCACCTATCAGTTCCCTACTCATGTTGAACTAGTAACCAAAAATTCTTTCCTCTTCTTTCAATTCCAAATTGAATTCTCATGGTGAATCACTAAACTACCTTACATAAAACGGCCATATAAGTTCGTTATTACCTAAGAAACATATATCGAATCCCACACTTAGATAGTACCATTATTTTCAAAATTTCGCAACAATTTGTAATAATGTTGCTATCATTAATCTCTTCATTAGTAATTGCAATAAGGAGTATTCTTTAAGGATGTTCAATAATAAGTATCTTCGTACCATAGCCTTCCTCATTACCAACTCTTTATTAATTGTATCCTTCAGTAATACAATACAACATCATCATCAATGTCTTCACTAGTACACCCTTTAAACAATCCCTATCTAAATAGATTATGTCAGCAGGTAATCAAGTATCAAAATAGAAATCACAAATCATTTGAAGTGAAGGCAAAAGTATCATGACTGAAACCAGCGCTGCCTTAAAGTATGTACCCTTTCAGTCTTTCATTGAATCATCATTCTTTACAAAGCTTTCTGAATTGAAATTGAATGAGTTCAAGCTAGACGATAGCGAACGTCCTATTACTGGATTCACTACCCATCCTTTAAAGTTGTCTAAGTTTAATGACGTCCCTACGTTGAATTTGGATTTACAAAGTTTTAGTGATTTGGAGCATACTGGAGCAGATTCCAATCTTCGAGTCAATGGGCATATCTTGAATGTCAACACTGTTGAAGAATTCAAGTCTATTAATAAAATTGATTTACTAAAAACATGGGGAAAGCAAGTCTTGGTCAACTTAAAGCAGGGGAAATTAGATAGAATCAATGAATTCTACATTTTGAGTTACTCAGACTTGAAAAAGTACAAGTTCTACTACTGGGTTGCTCACCCTAGTTTACACTCTCCATGGAATATCAAATCGAAGTCCGAATACACCGAGCAAATCGACTTTAAGGATCACCAATTCCTGCAGTTTTTCCAATACACTAATGGAGAAATAGTAGACTTGGAGAATATAGACTTATTGTACAATACGTTTGTATTTGTGGATGGTAGTTTAAGTAAAACAGGTGCACCTTCTGCTCAGTTAAGAAACTATCTTTATTATTTGGCATTGAAAGGATATATCAAAGTGAATTTGATTGTATTCAGAACCAATGGATTAGTCAAGTATGAACTTGAATTGGAGAGCTTTCCAGAAGAGCCCAAAGTGGTTGGATGGGAAAGAACTAGTCTGGGGAAATTGGCTCCTAAAATGGCTGATCTTGGGTCTCTCATAGACCCCAACCAATTGGCAGCACAGGCAGTTGACTTAAACTTGAAATTGATGAAATGGAGAGTCATGCCAGAATTGGACTTGGATACCGTTAAAAATACAAAAGCACTTTTGTTGGGAGCAGGAACTCTCGGCAGTTATGTTGCCAGAAGTTTGATGGGATGGGGAGTTCTGAAGATCACCTTTGTAGACAATGGCCGAATCTCTTACTCTAATCCTGTGAGACAACCATTGTACAACTTTCAAGATTGCTTTGGTGATGGTGGAAGAGGTAAAGTTAAGGCAACAAGAGCCGCAGAAGCATTGAAAGAAATCTTCCCTGGCGTTGACGCCAAAGGGTACAACTTTGAAGTCCCAATGGTAGGGCATGCTGTGACTGAAGAATCTAAAGAAAGAACTAATTTCGAACTTTTATCACAATTATTTGATGAGCACGATGTGATATACTTGTTGATGGACTCAAGGGAGTCTAGATGGTTACCTACAGTTCTTGGATATGCTAAAAACAAGCTTGTCATTAATGCTGCATTAGGTTTTGATAGTTACCTTGTTATGAGACATGGATTAGACAGCCATGGGACTGAGAGACCTGGATGTTACTATTGTAACGATGTTGTTGCACCAACAGACAGTTTGTCCGATCGTTCATTAGACCAAATGTGTACTGTCACTCGCCCAGGAGGTGCTTTAATGGCATCCTCTTTAGCTGTCGAGTTGTTGGTTAGTATTTTGCAGCACCCAGAAAAGGGAAGGGCCAAGGCCTCAATTAAGGAAAACGCCAGCTCGAAGTTCGGTGAAGTACCTCACCAAATTAGAGGCTTTTTGAATAACTTCCAACAACATAAGCTCTATGTTCCTAACTATGAACACTGTTCAGCTTGTTCAGATTCTGTTTTGAGCAAGTTTAAAGAAGAAGGATGGGAATTTGTAAAGGCTTGTCTTAACAATTCAAAATACTTGGAAGATGTATCTGGATTATCTGAGGTACAAAGGGAGGCTGAATTGGCATCAGAGAGAATGTTACAGGATTTGGATTTAGGAGAGGATGACGAGGAGTGGGTTTTGTAAAAGAAGAAGAGGAGAAATGAAACTTGACTAGAAGTCTAGTTTGAACCCCATTTTAATTTTATTAGATATCTACTAAAGATATCTGGAAATGCTTATCCCAGCTCTATATACACATGAGCTAGAAAGCATGCTTATTGTTTGATTTTAAAAAACGTACAATTCATATATTTCAAATACATTTGTAGAAGAAGAAGGTAAATGAGACTACAAGTTATGATTATCTATTTTTCATTTACTCGAAGCTAGAAAGAAACACTCGAATCGATTACTCTAATGGTATTATTCCAGATAATAACAATACACCCTCGATTCTCATTCTAGTGAAACTTTTCAACTTTTGACTTGTTCATTCTTTATTGTTTATTCTATTTTGAATTGGGTGCAAAATTGGGTGCAAATTATACAATAATGGTTCAGTCAACTTGTAGTGTACTATACTATTTCGAGTGGTCAGATAGTTAAATTGAACGATAAGAGTTTGGTATAGTTTAAGAAATGGTACTATTGTAGGAAAGTGTTTGCTTTGGAGTGAATACCTAGAATCAAAGCCTAATAACAATTTCATAGTTTTCAATTCCTACTACAAATTAAAATATTCAAGCTTAATCTGCACTTTATTCAAGTTATACCTCTAACAAGTATACCTAGCGAGGTACTACTAATACAAAGCTAAGTGGTTTTACTTGTATCAGTTAATGTCTCCTCTCCAAAGTCACTCACCGTCAATGTTTGAAACACATTAATATTAGGATCTGATGATTATTTCTACTTAGTAAGTAGGTAAACAACTCAAGTTTAAGATGACTATTTTAAAAGAATTCTATAGTGAATGAAATTTTCATTAACTCGTCAACAAAACACCTCAATCGCATTAAATACTAAATACCTGTACACCTGCGTTTATCTCTACCATCATTACTGATTATAAATTCTATAGTTCCTCCACCAATTCAATTGACACATGAAAAGTCCGCCAGAGCTACTAAAAATGTTCATTTTAACAACTCAATTTCAATACAGTAATATCCCAGCACTAATCTGTCCCTCCCTCTCGCTCACTCTTGTCTCTCTACCTTCTCTACTTCACTCACCACCTACCAAACTTGAACTACTCAGGCTACAGATTTTAATTCGCGTCCAGTTGCAACACGAAAATTAAAACCCAAATAAAAACAAAGGTTATCATTGATGTATATTCTTCTCCAGTATGGACAGCACGTTTAATTCTCAGTATATTGGGCTTGGACCTAGTACTGCTGGCCCTGAGGGGATTCCGCCGGATGTTGTTGTTCTTACCGAAGAGCCAAACCTTGTACAATCGTGTGTATCTGGGTCTATTAAGCGACTGAACCGAATAAGACCATATCCTTTGAGTGATGTCCAAGATTTGAAGATACAGCAGGGACTTATTATAAAGGACTTATTATTCTCCTTACTTGGTTACGAAGGTTGTTATATTAGACATAGCGAAAAGTATAACCCTCAAGACATTGATCAAAGTATCCAAGGTCCAGACTTCAAAATAGCAAAGCACTTGGATATTAGTTTGAAGAGTATAACCAAGAAGTTGATCAAATTCGGAAAATACTACTTGGGACTCACTGGGTTTATTGAGTTCTATAATAACAAACAATATGGAACAGTAATCCAGAACTTATGCTTCAATATTACAGAATTCTTGATGCAATACCAACGAGTGATTTTAAAGATTGAAAACGAATTCAAATTCAACAGTAGATTCAACTTGAATGTGTTTGAAAACATACTAAACCAAGAAGTGTCCAATAAATTGGTACATTTGTATGAGATTGTGATTGAAATACATGAGATGACCTTACTGAGAGAATTAGAAGCGGCTGAAGAACGTAAAAAGGGAATAAGCTTGAGTCAAAACAATCAATTTCTCTCTAATGTGAGATTTTCATTACAGCAAACAGATATAATGGACACTTCGATAGTGAATACTGAAAACTTTGAATGCTGTAAAGGAGGTCTTGTACTTAAGATTGTCCAAGGTCGAATTAACAGTTTCAAAGGTGACACTCTATCACTGGAATTCTTAATCAACTTGTTCGAATCTATCAGCGGAGGTTTCATAGAGATGTTAAACAACTGGTTGATTAATGGAGAAATCAACGACCAATTTGATGAATTTATGATTCGTGAAAAGAAAGTACCTACCAACTTACTTGATTTCTTTAATGCAAAGAGCGAACACTACTGGAATGAATTGTTTGTAATTCGCTCCGATGGACTCATTGACCAGTTCCACCTGCCGGAAATCCAAAAGAAGATATTGAACACTGGAAAGTACTTAAATATTTTCAAATTATGCACTGGTACACATAACTTCAAAACATTGAATGAAATTATCAAGCCAATCTCGAAAATATATTCCCAAGACTTGGAGTTAAAGATCAACGAGTTCTACATGAGAGCAAATAAACTCTTTTTGAAACTTCTCTTTGAAGGATTCAATTTGAGGAACTTGATTGAGGATTTTCAATCCAGCTTTCTCTTCAATGACTCGTTTAAGGTAGATAATTTCATCAACAAGTCGTTTTACGACTTGAAGAGAAATAGGTACACAGTATCACTCTCAAAGCTCAAAAAACAATTTGACGAGAGCTTTGAAGGACTGGGTATCCCAACGAATACAATCTCGGATATACTACAAAACAACCAAAGTTTCCTGATCACGTCTTCAAATTTCTACGAGGTAGCAAAAGAGATTATGAATGTACAGTCGTTTGACACCGAGAATGTTTTGAAAAATGACGTTAACTTTAAGAACTTTTTCAGCAACACGTTTCCCAAGAACCGCGAGTTGCCTGAATCAGCACAATCTGGTCGCCAGGTTGGCTACGACCAGAACCACTCTGACGACTATACCATAGCAAGTCTTGATTTGTCGATTGACTTACCTTTCCCATTAAACTTAATCATTAATCGAGAACTCTCGTACCATTACGAATTGATGTTCAAGTTACAGATATTGGTGAAGTTTATTAACAAATTTAACGATATTACATGGAAAGATATCAACCACTCTGCAGTGTGGAAGTACTCTAAATTCGAACCTCGTATTAAGAAATGGATCTTGAGGTGTCGTATTTTGCACAAGAGAATGAGAGACTTTCTCAATGAGTTACAAATTTACCTCAATTATGATGTTGTAGATAACAACTATGTCAAACTTGCGACTACACTTAAAGATATGGAAGTTAACTTAAAGGAAAAGCAGCTTGGGTCAGATATAAACCACGAGTCGTTATCATCCAATGTTAACTCGTTGAATAACTATAATACGCATGCCAACAACATCAACAATATCTTCAATAAGAGGCTCCTGCTGGTAGGAATTGGTAGGACAAAGAGCTTTTACAGACAGGGTACCAAAAATACAAACAGTAGCGAAACGTTACTTAATGGACAGAATAAAAAGAACGACCAGCAAACAGTTGAATTCTTGATCCTGAACTTGAATGAATTCTTAAACACATTGATCAACGATTCGCTTATAACGAAACCAGACTTGCTCAATGTGTTGAAGAATATGTTCGATATGATAGTGCTGTTCAACAACTACTTGAACCGATTAAAGAAGGTATTAATCATGTGTAATGAAGACTTATTTGAAAAGTTTGCTAGCGATTACCCAAATAAGTTCAATGATAGGTCTATGACACCTGAGCTGATTGAAAATCGATTCAATAACTTGGATGCGTCCTTGAAAGACTACTACGAAATATTTGGAGACTCGTTGACGGAGTTTATTGTCACATTAAAAGCTTTTGGTGAAGTTGAAAACAAGCAGATTTTATTTTTAAGTGAGAGCTTGGAAAAGTGTTTTCCAGAGAGTTGAGTGGAGGTTAGAGATGAAAATGGATAAGTTATTTGAATTGGGATGGTGAGGATTCGTTAAGCTGTGAGTGTCATTATAATAGAATGTAGGATAATAGATGAATGATGAATAGTAGAGATTTGAGAATGTAGAAAGGAAGATTAGACTAGTGATTCAATATGACTACTTGCCTGGGCTGTCAGTTTATGGAGAGAAGTAATAGTAGAATCGTACAATCAGACCATAACAATTGCTAAGTAACCTGAACAAGAACCATCAATCTGGTTAGTTTTCTAATGTGCTTATCGGTTGTTCAATCTACTTTGTATTATATAAGTCTTCCTTTCAACTCCTATTTCATCCTACAATCATCTTTAACTTACATTTAATTGAGATATTTAGAGAATTAATCTTGCTCTATTCACGTCAAGTGATAATTCACTTAATCAGTGACATTTAATCCTCTTCGACAACCAGCTCATTCAAAGCTTTAATGATCTCGTCTGTCTTCTCGTCGCTATAAATCTGGAATCCTCCTTCTTCAGTGACACTTGCCAATTGGGCATTCTTACAGTCCAACTTTTCTTCCATTACTTGTTTCAAAATCTTCAAAGCCAACAATTCTGCTTCTTTCAATGTTAAAGATTTGTGGTATTCATTCTGCAATTCTGTCTGTGCACCTTCTGAGCCGGATCCAATGGCCTTGGCGTCGTATCTGTAGAAAGTTCCTGAAGGTTCTGCGTGGTACAACTGAGGGCCCTTATCTTTGTCAATGCCCGCAATCAACAATGCCACCCCAAAGGGTCTCGACATTAATCTTTTCTCTCCACCAGCACCTTCTCCGAATCTCAATGCCAAATCACACACACTCTGGGTCAAACTTTCCACTTGGATTTCTTCATCATAGTACAAGTTATGTGTCAAGGAAGAAACTCTAGCATGGTCAATCATAGATCTTGCATCAGCAGTCAATCCAGACATAGCACATCCAATATGTTTATCAATCTCTACTATCTTTTCAATTGAAGAGTGCTCCAAGAGGGACGACGTAACTCTCTTTTCAACACCTAAAATAACACCTTCACTAGTAGCAATACCGATCGCCGTGGACCCTAATTTAATGGCCTCTAGCGAATATTCCACTTGGAATAAACGCCCTTCTGGAGAAAACGTACTAACTCCACGATCGTACTCACTTCTCGTTAAAAACATGTCTATGGTTTATGCTTGATTGAATTTTGAGTGGCGGTTTTTGTTCGTTTTGTTAGTTGGCTTGGAAATCAATTGATCATGTGAATAGGCACGTGAATATATACAAGTTAGTAATTCAGTGATGATAAAGGAGACTATGTATAGTGTGACGGAGTTACAATTATGAGTGTAGTTATGGCATTATGATTGTAAATGTACTATTTACCTGCTTTAAGAGTTTTCAGTCCTTTTCCTTGACAACTAGTAGTTTTTATTCTTCGTAGTCTACTTCTGTTTTGTATCTTATATACGGGAAGAGCTACTAACTTGAAGCATCTGTTCAAGCCAGATATAAGTATAAAAAGATTCAAGGACATGTTATGTTCATTTTCAAATACATATGCATAAACCTATGCTCATACTAAGCATATACCTTAAGTAAAGGTATTCCAATTCCACTTCTGATTCACTTATCATCTTCCAATTGAGTCGTATTGAAGATCTAAACCAATCAATAAACAAACCCAATCTACAATTCTACAGTTTAATCCTAACTTAAAGGCTCTTAATTACTCTACCTAATTCCATTCGGAACCAGTTATTATCCAACTATGGTTCTTTATGATGGTGGGCACAATGAAACAATCTTTTCGGCGGCTGGGTCCAAGTCTTCGTAGTAGAACAACTTCAATCCAGAGTTGTCAATCAATTCCTTAGCTTGGGCCATGTTTGTACCTTGCAATCTTACAACAACAGGGATGCTCAAGCCAAAGTTCTTGGTGGCTGCGATCAAACCTTCGGCAACGTAGTCACATCTGACGATACCTCCAAAGATGTTGACAAAGATACCGTTGACCTTCTTGTCCGACAAGATCAATTCGAAGGCCTTCTCGATGGTTTGTGGGGTGGCGGTACCACCACAGTCCAAGAAGTTGGCTGGTTCACCACCGTACAACTTGATGATGTCCATGGTGGCCATAGCCAAACCAGCACCGTTGACAATGTTGGCGATGTTACCGTCCAACTTGATGAAGTTCAAGCCGTATTCAGCGGCTTCGACTTCTTGTGGGTCTTCTTGAGTGGTGTCTCTCCATGAGAAGACTTCCTTTTGACGGAAAGAGGCGTTGTCGTCAAATCCCAACTTGGCGTCCATGGCCAAAACCTTGTGGTCTGGGGTTTCAGACAATGGGTTGATTTCAACTTGAGTACAGTCACGTTCAATGAACACTTGGTACAAGTTTTGGATGGTCTTGGCGGCTTCTGGGATAGCGGCGTCGGTGTAGCCCAAGACGTTGGCAATCTCGGTGGCCAATTCGTCGGTGACACCAGCGTCCAAGCTGACTGGGAACGACTTGATGGCACTTGGGTCGTTGGCGGCAACACCTTCGATGTCCATACCACCTTGAGAAGAGGCAACAATGACTGGCAATTGAGTGGCTCTGTCCATCAAGATGGCCAAGTAAGCTTCGGTTCTAGCGTCTCTTCTCTCGACAACGTAGACGGCAGTGACTTCCTTACCGGCAGCACCGGTTTGCTTGGTGATAATCTTGTGTCCCAACATCTGTTCAGCCAAGTCACGAGCTTCTTCAGCTGAAGTGATCAACTTGACACCTCCTTGTAAGCCAGAGTCAAAGTGACCCTTACCACGGCCACCAGTCAAAGCTTGGGCCTTGATAACCAAGTCGTTGGTTCCCAACTCCTTGGCAACGTCGAATGCTCCTTGGGCAGTGGTGGCAGCAGCTCCGTTAGGAATACCAACACCATACTGCTTCAACAAAGCAGCAGAACGGTACTCATGCAAAGACAAGAATCTTTTTTGAGTGATGGACTATTTCTTTAGTTAGTAAATGGATCAAAACAAACAAACTTATACATCCACAACCGATTGGTGATAGCTTCAATCTTCAACTTTCTTTACATTCAAGTAATTGTCGAAAGTTTCCAATTCATTCAATCTCACTCAATTTCAGGTCAAATCCAACCTAGAAATCAACATTGAAACTCAAGAATCACACTCAATTGAATAATAACATTAACAACATACCTTCGAAGCACGGTTAAAGGTTCTAGACAACATCTTATACGAATATATCTTAAACGTGGTCTATAAAAAAACGTAACGGTAAATATCTTTAATGTTTGTTCGGTTGCCAAAGGGGGGTATGAGAAAAAAAATTTGTTGAATGAAAAATGTGCGTACCGAGATGGAAATGGGAGGGGGTCGGAAGATGTGGTTGGTGGATGGTGAGGAATCAGACCAGGTAAATTTACATAGAGAGGTTAGGGTAGGCGTAGCATTAATGAGTTAAGGTTTAATAAGAAGAATAGGTTAAATAGATTGAATAGATTTACTAAAATTGAATCAATAGTAATATTTAATTGATGTTTTATTTGGGTTATTCTGGAAGTACTGGGATACGATAGGGTCGGGTTAGGCTTGGGGAGTAATGTATGAGAGAGTTTATTTGTATATGGCTTTGCTCTTTCTCCTTGTACGGGCATGGTCGGATCACAAAAGACAAAGTCCCGGGGATCGATGTTCTCATATTTTGATTGGTTCGTTTAATTTATTGAATTGATTATGTAATGGTTGTTAGACTGATTACGTTATATAATGATGCTCATCGCAGTTGGGATTTTTAAAATAGAGGAGGAGAGGAGAGATAGATAGAGATAGAATCAATAATAGAAGAGTAACCAAGACAATGAAGATGGTACAATCAAAACATAAAGTGATCAGACCTAGTTTTGAAGATAACATAGAAGACAATAATGAATTGGGTAGAGTTCTTAAAAGGAAGAATAGAAAGGAACAGGAAGATGATGATCTTTCCAGTATATCATTTGGAGCATTAAACTCAGCACAAAGAAAGCTTCAAGAAGAGAAAGGGTTCTATGATGCAGAGGTAGATTCAGAAGAAGAAGGAAGTGATAGTGATTCAGGACCTGAAGAAACAACCACAAGCTCTAATAACAACCGTAACAAAAGACTGATCAAGCAGTCGAATATAAGCAAAAGGAATAAACACGCACCAGCAGAAGCATCATCCAAAAGACCAGTATCAAGAATAAGAGAAATCCCAGGACTCAATCTACGCAATGAATCTACTTTATACACAGATATAAGATTCGACCCAGCATACGGTAAAGCCGATTTATCAAAAACACGTAAGGATTATGCATTCTTAGATGAATACAGAAACCAAGAAATTGGACAAATGGAAAGAATGGTCAAAGACCGTAAATCCAAGGACCTCTTAGGTGAAAGAGAAGTGGATAACCTTAAATTCCAACTCCAATCACTCAAATCTCGTATGGATGCAATGAAAAACAAAGACTTGGAAACTCGTATCTTAGCAGACCACAAGAAACAACAAATGACCAGCTTCAAGACTGGAGAGAAGACAAACCCATACTTCTTAAAGAAATCTGAACAAAGGAAATTGGTCCAAAAGGCTAAATTCGACAGCATGAAGGGTAACCAAAGAGAAAAGGTTATGGAAAGAAAGAGAAAGAAGAGATTGGGTAAAGAATTTAGAAGAATGGAGTTCTCTAATTCTAAAGAATCATAGGTATATAAATTTCATGAATACTACATTTAATATCAATACATTTACATCTCTAAAATTATCAATCAATTAGATCTATACACAATGCTAAGCAGAAAAGGTACAAGAGATAAATCACTTGCACTTCGCGTTTGAAAATCAACCAAGGCTTCTAAGAATCCTTACTTAAAATAGGGTTTTACTTTTGATTCTCATGTGCTACCCAGTCTTCCCACGATCCAATGTAGTTACCTCTCTTCTTGTATCCAAAAGTGTCAGCCAATTCTTCAGCAGCAGACGATCTCACGCCACCAAGACAGTAAAATACCAATTCCTTGGAAGCCTCTGGTTTATCAAAACCAAAGTTCTCTTTGAATTCTTCTGGGCTTAAGTCCAAGGCTCCTGGGGACGACTTGAAGGGGATGTTGATGGAGTTTGGAATGCTACCCTCTACATATTCAAATGGTTCTCTAACATCAATCAACACAGTTTCGGGGTATTTCAATGGGTCTGTGGCAATTGCTTTGATATCTTTGTAATCGTAGATCTTAGCCTCGGGCGAACAGTTCAAAACACTGTATCTTCTCACCCCAAATGCTACAAATGGTGCGTATCTATTCACTGTTGGTTGTGAAAAAGTTCTGGTCGAGACAATACGACTTGTCATCGAGATGCCTCTCATCAATGCTACCCTCGAAAGAGGTGCGGCAGCCGTCTTTTTAGCAACTTGCCTTAAACTGTACATGACTACTATGTATATTCCGTCAGAATGCTGTGGTCTGGTCTGATTTCGACTTGATTTGCCCCTTTTTTAAACTTTATCTCGTCCAGCTCAAAAGTTTATGAGAAAAATTTGTATACTGGCACGTGACGATACGGCAGATGTCCCGGGATTTTACGATGGGTGTAAAGAGGGGAGTGACGTGGTGGTACTGTAACGGCTTTAAGGTGAGGTATAGAGTGGTGCGGCTAGTGGTGATTACCTCAGTTCAATCTGTATGATTATACCAACTTTTGGTTCTTTTCAAACGGTTTCTACTTGTTGAATTGAGATTACTCATAATTTAGTTGGCCTTGGCAATCACTTAGAATATCCAAAGTTAACATAGACGAGCATGATTAAAGTCATAAAGTGAGCGCATGAACAGCTTGCTGGGGTCTAACTGTATAGTTTGGTCTTAGCTTGCTTATGTTAGAACCAGCAATAATTTGATAGCTCTACCTTCGACACTAGAAGAAAATAACAATAGAACCCAGCTAACGTCCCTTGTATTATTAGTAAAGTACAAATAATAAACTGTTGTAAAGTTGACAGTTGAGACTTCCAAAAATAATGACTAGTATTTTTCTATAATGGCTGCAAAATTATACTCAATTGAGTAGAGATTTAGTATGTGATTATAATAAGGAATGAGTTATGCCAGACTTCTTAAGCTGCAGTAAGTTTTAATGAGGTTTATTATATTTTTGCGGCTGTCAAAGCTCGTTTTGTAAACCATGAATTAGAGCTCTTACACCCAAGTATCTATAACTTTAGACTCTCAATTATCTAGTCGGTGCTTTGGAAAGTACACCAATCTGATTTCCTTTTCAAAATTAATCTCCTTTCTATTGAATCATAGGTCGTCTAAGTTTGAAAGACCCAAAGACTCTACTACTGTTACTACATACACCAGATCAATACAAATCTAATGATTCTCTTCCACGTGTTGAAACCCTTTTAATATATACATCGTAAAATGCCAAATGGCTAAAAGAAATAAATCGTAATCATAAAGTGTTGAACTTCAGTCTCTTCTATTCT
This sequence comes from Kodamaea hsintzibuensis (nom. inval.), assembly GCA_030568835.1. Taxonomy (NCBI): domain Eukaryota; kingdom Fungi; phylum Ascomycota; class Pichiomycetes; order Serinales; family Debaryomycetaceae; genus Kodamaea; species Kodamaea hsintzibuensis (nom. inval.). The sequence continues at coordinate 212,267 of JAJMJA010000014.1, forward strand.
CTAGAACAACCCGTCAATCTCTCCGTCTTCATTGACCTCGACGTTCATGAACCCACAGTGAGTAGGCAAACCTGGGATCGTCTGGATCTCGGCAGCCAAGGCGTACAAGTATCCAGCACCAATCGATGCTCTAACATCTCTGATTGGGAACTTGAATCCTGTTGGAACACCCTTCAAAGCAGCGTCGTGAGACAAAGAGTATTGCGTCTTAGCAATACAGATTGGCAAGTTACCAAACCCTTGCTTGGTATAAGTGTCAATCTTCTTTTGGGCTTCTGGTGAGAATTCAACCTCACCAGCACCGTACATTTCCTTGGCAATGGTTGCAATCTTGTCTTCGACAGATGGACCTTCAGCTTCGTACAAGAATTTGAAGTCTCTGTCGATAGAGTTAGCAGCGTCGATGACTCCGTTAGCCAAGTCAACAGCTCCCTTTCCACCTTCTTCCCAGTGGTTAGAAACAATTGCGTCAGTAGCACCGGCCTTCAAGGCTTCTTCCTTGATGATCTCATGTTCGGCTTCAGTGTCTGAAGACATCTTGTTGATGGCGACAACAACTGGCAAACCGTACGACTTGGCGTTGGCAATGTGCTTACCCAAGTTAGAGCATCCTTCTCTCAACAATTCTGTGTTTTCCTCAGTGTATGCAGCAGCCAATGGAGCACCAGCCTTAACTTCTGGTCCTCCACCGTGAACCTTCAAGGCACGGACGGTTGCAACAATAACAATAACATCAGGAACCAATCCAGAGGATCTACACTTGATGTTGATGAATCTCTCACCACCCATGGTGAAGTCGAAACCGGCTTCGGTAACAACGTAACCTTCTTGTTGCTTTCTTTCGTCATCATTCAAGTCGGTCGAGGTACCAGCCAACTTAAGGGCCATCTTGTCAGCCAAGATAGAAGAGGCACCAATCGAGATGTTGGCAAATGGTCCTGCGTGAACAAAGACTGGAGTACCCTCCAAGGTTTGCATGATGTTAGGCTTGATGGCATCCTTAAGCAAAGCGGTCAAAGCACCAGCACATCCAATGTCTTCAGCAGTAATTGGAACACCAGCCTTGGACAGAGCAACAACCATGTTACCTAATCTCTCACGCATGTCTTCCAAAGAGTTGGCCAAGGCTAAAATAGCCATACACTCGGAGGCAACGGTGATGTCGAATCCGGTTTCTCTGGTGTGACCCTTTTCAGTAGGTGCCTGACCAACGGTGATTCCTCTCAAGAATCTATCGTTACAGTCTACTACTCTTCTCCAGGTAATGGTTTCTGGGTCAATGTCCAAACGGGCAAACTGTCCAGCTTCTTCTGGAGTCAAGGCGTCTGGGTCAGTCTTGTCAATGCCCAACTTACGCAATCTTCTCAACATAGATGGAGAGAACTTACGGCCCTTCTTGTTGGCTGGAACCAATCTCTTGTACAATGGTCCGTCCTTTTGGGTGTTTTCATGGAACATTCTGGTGTCGATCGCAGCAGCCAACAAGTTGTTGGCCATGGTGATAGCGTGGATGTCACCTGTAACGTGCATATTGAACTCGTCCATAGGAATAACTTGAGAGTATCCTCCACCAGCAGCACCACCCTTGATACCAAAAGTAGGGCCCATAGATGGTTGTCTAACGTTGGCAAATACATTCTTACCCAAGTGAGCACCCAAAGCTTGGGCCAAACCGACGGTGGTGGTCGACTTACCTTCTCCCAATGGAGTTGGAGTAATACCAGTAACCAAAACGTACTTACCGTTGTTCTTGTTAGCCAAACGTTCCAACAATTTCAAAGAAACCTTGGCCTTGTAGGCACCAAAAGGCTCCAATTCGGCATCCAAGATACCGGCTTCTTGGGCAACGTCAGTGATCTTCTTTGGCTGTTGAGCTCTTGAGATCTCAAAGTCGGAAGGGACGGGCTTCAACAAGTCCAACTTTAAAGGGTTGGTGAATTGAGGAGTTTGGTTGTTTTGAGCATAGTGCTTTTTTGCTGCAATGACAACATTGTCGAGCAAGCAGGCAACAGTCATTGGACCAACTCCACCTGGGACTGGGGTGATCAAAGAAGCACGGTGCAGAGCAGATTCAAATTCAACATCTCCAACCATACGAGAACCGGACTTTTTGGTGGCATCGTCAATGAAGTTGGTTCCAACATCAATAACTACGGCACCTTCCTTCAACCATTCGCCCTTGACGAAACCTGGTTGGCCAATGGCTACAACGACAATATCGGCTTGAGACAAGAACAATTCAACTTGTTGTTGTGGGGTTTGCGAGTGCAATGTGGTAACGGTAGCGTTCTGCTTGGTCAACAACTGAGCAATAGGCTTACCCACAATGTCGGATCTACCCAAGACAACGGCATTAGCACCAGCAATTGCCACGTGGGATTGTTCCAACAACTCAATGATTCCCTTAGGAGTACAAGGCAAAAAGTTTGGTTCACCACCCTTCTTGTACAATTCACCAACATTGAATGGACCAAATCCATCAACGTCCTTGGAGGCTAAAACAGCACTTGTAACCTTCTTCTCATCAATGTGAGCTGGTAATGGTAACTGGACCAAGATACCGTCAATGTCCAAAGCATCGTTCAACTTCTTGACACGGTTCAATAACTCAAACTCAGTAGTAGTTTCAGGCAAAGTAATAACCTCACAGTCAATCAGAGCTTCTTGTGCAGCCTTCAACTTCATCTTGACATAAGTCAGTGAATCAGCACGGCCACCCACCTGAACAATAGCTAACTTTGGTTTAAAGTCAGCATGTTTGGACTGAATCTGCTGGATCTCGGAATGAATCCTACTACGAAGCTGTAAAGCAATGGCCTTGCCGTCAATTAAAGTGGCAGTCATTTGAAGTGATATGGAAAAGTGAAAAAATTCGACATTTTTTCGTATTTATATACTTTTGAGATTAGATTTGACTCTGTCGGTGAGTCAATCCAAAGAGAAGATAGCGAAGAGATTAAGAGGTTTTAGATTTATTATTGTAAGTATTAAAGTGGTTTTGTAATAGATTATGATGTTGATGAGATAGTATATACTTACTACAAAATGTTTGACATATTGGATGGGAAGGAATGACATTTAAGCTTGTGAGATCGTGAGGCTGATAAGCTTCCGAAAATGGATATAAGATTTGGTAACGCATCAAGAATGGGGTCAGGGGTGTGATTGTCAGCGAGGTGGGGAGGGGGGGTTGAAGGAGGGATTAGTATCAGAGGTACGCTATAAGAGTAGTATTTGAGGAAGTATAGACAGTATTAAAATGGTATTGAATATATTAATTGGTACTTCTGTGTTAGGTTTTGCAACCTTTATGGTTGCATAATTTGAAAGATCGTTAAGGAACGAGAAGGAACGAGATTGGACGTTATTGGTTGTGATAAAGGTGGTGATATTAATGAGATATTAAAGTAGTTGTGCTTTGAGGTGACGATGAGATGGAGGTATATTTTGTTTAGAGGTAACAAACCCACCAGGTTTTGTAGTTTTATGATACCCTATTTTCTGTTTACATGCTCATTGTATTCTAACTTGATGTCTATCTACGACTTGTTTATGGTGATTGTTTATGTTTTCGTTAGTGAACTTAGATTGAAATGATCAATTCTAAATAGCTAATCAACTATCAACATCAGAAAGTTCTCACCAATTCATAATTCTGAATATCCTACTAGCCCAAAACTCTCTCTCTGATTATAATCTTAATTATCCTTCCTCCCTAAACTTACTAGTGTCAAATCAGGTTACGATTTCGCCTAAATTGCTGAATTTAGCGATATGGTGCGATTTCATCCCTATTTTTTTCACATTTATTAGTGATTATTATACGAGGGCTTATGCTGACGTCCTCCGTTATTCAATATATACATTAAGTAATTCTATTATTCCACAGAATTAATTGACGGTAATTCTTTGAGTTTGAGTGAATCCATTCCTTTAACAAATCCATCTAATACCTTTCCAGGTCCAATATTTACCATCTCTTCTACTTCCTTCTCAACAAAACATAAACTCTTCCACCATTGTACAGGCTTGTGGTTTGCCAGTACTGTTTTCTTTATACTGTCCAAGGCATTAATGCTAGGTTCTCCTGTAACATTCAGTATTATAGGAACATTCTGTTCTCCAATTTGTTGTTCAAGAATATATTCATGCAAATCCTGTTCCACTACACGTAATCTCTCATTATGAAAAGGGATTTGTGCCGCTAATTTCACAGAGCGCGCCACGAGCGTTCGCGGTATCAGCAGTACAAAGTTATTAATTTCTTCCAGGGAACCGGATACAACCACTTGCAGCTTTGAGTTCACGGCCGAGAGTACTCCCAGCTCGCCTGCGCGTGTTACTACTTCGTCTAGACTTTTACCACGCACAAGGAGAGCGGCCATACCCATCCCAGGCGAAGCCACACGTTCATTTAATAACTGCCCACGCAAGCGTACGATTTTCGCGGCTGTTCCAATACTGAAAATTCCCAGTGCTGCTAGAGCAGTGTATTCTCCTAAGGAATGGCCCATTAAGTATCGACATTGTGTGCTCAGTACAAGGCCACGACTACCCTCACGAGAAACATGTTCCTCATCCTTATGTTTATATACTTCTAGTAAAAGCAAGCTTGTTGCTACAATTGCCGGCTGTGCGTTTCTAGTATCCAACAACCAGTCTGCACTAGGTTGATCAAATAACTTATCACTGAACTTCTCCCCGAGAGACTCGTCGAGTTCTTCAAGCTTACGAGCTAGAACTGGACGTAGACTAGAAAATGGACCAAGAAGTTGTTTGTAGAGAGTCCCTTGGCCAGGGAAACCCACTGCAAATCGCTTCATCATGATTCCTAAATTGTTTTTCTCTAAGGCACATGCAATAATGCACAATCCTCATTAAAATTGCTCCTTAAATTACTGATGACCTGAAATTCCTGCCAATAAAATTAAAGACTTCAGTATTTTGAGGGTACTTTTTTATTGTTTCGGTACCACTGTACAACAATAATAACAAAACTTAAAGTGTACCTACTAGGTCTCAGTTAAGGTATAAACATACTATATAAAAAGCCGTAACATAATCATACTCTTTCTAGTCTATATCTAGAAGATATCTTAAACATGCCCAAAGTATCTTGATATCCCCTTCTCTGATCTCCTCCACTTTTCTTTCATGGCAGTTTTTCACCCTCCATTCCCCATTTAGCCCAGCGCATTTTCCCGCAAACTCAAAGAAAAACAATCGCCAGACCCAAAAATTTCCTATAAAGTTAGCGGTTCGCTGTTTTCCACACGACAATTTTCTCATTAATTTTTACCAGCCCCCCACCACTACCTACCGTGCGCCCTTGTTTCACTACCGCACCTACACAAAAAATGTCTGACTTCAAGACCGCTAAAGATTCGCTTGTGGCCTCGCTCTTCGAGTTATCCAAAGCAGCCAGTGATGCTGCTGCTGCTGCCGTCAATTTCTACAATTTGGCTGAGGAGAGTGGTGCCGGCGCCCTTGACTCGCCAAAGACCGAAGACTCCGATAAGTCCTCCAACAAGGTCGCTTTAGCAAAGGCTGCTAAGGTTGCTGCTGCCGCTGCTGAGGCTGCTACTGCTGCTGCTGCTTCTGCTGTGGCTGCTGTTGACGGAAGTGCTCCAATCTCTCCAGGAGTTGCTCAAGACGAGAAACCTAAGAAGAAGAAGATCCCAAGAGACCCTAACGCCCCAAAGAAGCCATTGACTAAGTTCTTTGCTTTCAGTTTCCACACTAGAGACGAGATTCGTGAGGACAGAAAGAAGGCTGGAAAGCCTGCCTTGTCTGCCACCGAAATGTCTCAACTCATCAAGGAAAAGTACGAAAACATGTCAGGTGAAGACAAGCAGTACTGGGAAAGTAAGTATGCTGACGAATTGAGAGCTTACCAAGACCTCAAGGAGAAGTACAAGACCAGCTTGGCTGAAAATGGAGGTGACGGTGTAGCTGCTGCTGCCACTGCTGCCGCCGCTGCTGCCGCCGCTTCTCTTGCACAAAGCGCTCAGATAACCGCACAAGACGAAGTCTCAAGCTCGGAACCAGAATCCCAACCTGCTGCAGAGGAGGAAAAGAAAATTAAGAAATCAAAGGACAAGAAGAGAAAGGCCGACAAGGAGTCGAAGAAATCAGAAAAGAAGTCAAAGAAGTCGACTGCTTAGGCTTCCATCTGCAATTCCCTTCCTTTCAACATTTGTTTTATTATTTTTACCTGTTTTATATTGTGCCAGTGACTGGTTTGTATTTGATTTAGATGCAATTGTACTCAATTGCAATCGTTATTGAATGAGAAGATGAAAGTGAACTGACAATTTTCTAACTTACCATGAAATGGCGGGAAGGAGAGAAACAATGTAGACGTAGATTTAAGACTGAACTTGGAGAAGTAAACGTTGTGATGTTAAACGGTGGTTAATTCACGGGAAAGGTGTGTTGTCACCACGAAATCGTTTGAATGAAACCATAATTATCAACTATAAAATTTTACCCTGATTAAACAAAAATTTATGTGAGCACCTGAAGGTTATAATGGAATAATAATAGAAATTACACATTCGTCCAAGCGACTAATGGATAATGTTAACTAGTTTATTATTGTAATTTGAAATTGATTGCAGAATTTATGTAAATTCCTTGAGCTAACCAGCACACTTCTTATGTAGTCAAACCGCTATGGAAGTCACTTTTCACTTTAAGAATATACTTCTATGAATACTACTTTCAGAATGGTATCATGACAAGAATACTTGAAAACTGTCTAAAAGTGTAGTTTGGCTGCAAATTTGCAGCCATAAAAATTAAACTTTTTTTGAATTATACTTCGGAGATGTACATACATTTCCATGTGAACATTCAACTTATGTATTGGTCAAGAATTCATAGACAGTTGAATCTATAGTATATACAAAGACGTTGGTCATCTGGAAATATATCTATATGTAGTGAAAAAGGTTAGACTTCTCAGTTATCTTGTACAAGTTGAGCAGTCAGCTGTTTAACCAATGCTCTTCATTTTAAGTGAGTAGAATACTACTATTATTATCTACAACTCCTAATCTAAACGTACTCTACAATCCTATTTCTTAGTAGTTTAACAAATTCATCCATCTCGCCATTTGTATTCAAATCAATTCTGTATCCAATACTCAAATTCATCCCACCTTTCGGTGTCGAAATTGCATTGAAGGAAAATTCATTAGCATAGGCGCTATCTTGGGAAAACCACATCTCTTCGATATTCCAATCGCAAGAGTGAATATCTACGAGGCCCAAGTTGGAACCTGATATTGTCACAAGTTCGCTATTTGCTTCTAAGGCGTCCCATATGTTAATGTCACGGATTAAACCCACAAACTGGAATGTTTCCTTTGTTTCGAGTGCTTGCTTAAGGTTAAGCTTGATTTCTCTATTAAGTTCTTCTACGGAAAGTGATGAGTCCAACGTGAACACCAGACCTCCAACTCCAAAGTTATATCTCAACTGCTTGGCAAATTGTTTATACAATGGTCGAGGATTTACAACAAGACAATGCTGCAATCCTATTGGACTTAGATTTAGTGATTCGGCTAAAGTGTGGTGAAAAATAGAATGCAAGAATGGTGCAACCGTAATTTCCTCCCTCTTTAACCTTTGTCTCACTAAAGCAATTTCGTCACTGGTAAAATGAATTAACTTCATTTCACTCCTTCGCGTGTTATGATGAAACTTGAAGGTTGGCACGCTTATGAATTTTCCAATCAAGTCATTTATCATATTTTTAATTCGGAACCAGAGAGGTACGTCGTACATATCTGTGAGTTTATCTGACGTTACAGGTTCATCTTCAAGCTTCAACCCTTCACTTTCAAATAAAACCTCTTTAAAGTTATCAGAATCCAAACGACTCAATTCTTGAATAAAGTCTTCAAAGAAATGTATACCGGAGTTTCCGTCAACAAACATATGATCAGTAACATAAGAAAGATATTGAACTTCTTCAATTTCACTCACAAAAAGTCTCCACTGAGGCTTCTCAACACTCAATTCAAATGTAAGATCATTTAACGTATTCAAACTAGACTCGTCCCAACAATCCAAATTTCGATACTCTACAATGTCTTCGAATCTCACAACCAGCAAAACCCTCTTTATCCAATTGTACCCGTTTTCTTTTCTGTCATCAGTTTCAGTAGTGCCTTCTTTTCTGTGAACTTGGTACGCCAAAATTGGATTCTTTGAAATAATAGTAGAAAGGACCTGAGACAACTGTTCTTTTGAAACTCGCTTGTTTAACGTGCATGTGAGGTTGAAATTCTTATAGTATTTTTCCAAGTTACGACAGATGTAGTATCGTTCGATAAAATTAACTTCCATACTCATATTCAATGTACTGGTGTTTAATTTATGATTTGTCGATGAGCGGAGAATCACTTGGCCGGTTTTGATACGGAGTTTAAATTGTGAGACCTTTTCCGTCCGTATCTTTTGCCACTATTCTATACTCATTAGTGTCTGTCAAGATTGCTAAGAAGTGGAAAATAATGGATATTCATTAAAGATATTAGGTTTTTTTGTAGTTTAATGTGTCCAAGTTTAGAACTCTGGCTATAATAATTGAACTTTATCACTAATTAGGGTATTTATACAAAATTAGAGTTTTGAACGAACAAAACGTCTTCATCTCTTCTAAAACTATAATAGAAGATTTAGAAGGTTGTCAATTAATACATCTCTGACAGAGGGTTAAGTTTGAATGTGACCTTTACCGAGACACGAAATGCTACTTTAATGTACCTAGACATTAAGAAGTGAACTGTGAATTTTTGCAGCCAAAGAAATTGAAAAGATAAAATTAATAATTTAAAATTGTATCAAGACGAAGCGAATACTCAATTTCATAAATCATACACAATGAACTAAAGCTACTTCTACATCGTCACTTTTCACATTCTTTTCATTTTTTTCTTCCTTATAATCTAATATACATACTTAATGCCCGTTCTTCTTCTGTTTGTCAATGTGAGCTCTCAATACCTTCTGTCTGTCTCTTAACGACAACTTTTGCTTACCTTGGACAGCCTTCTTGTGAATCATCATAACAAAGTTCTTCTTTCTAGCCTTCTCCTTGTTGGTTGTCGAGGATGTCAGCTCACGCTTACCCTTTCTGGATCCAAACTTCTCACGATCTTCACGGCCTTCCTTAGCCTTGGCAATTCTCTCTTCACGCAATTGCTTGTACTTAACCTTACCAACCAAGGTAGTCGAGTCAACTTCATCTTCGTTAGTACGGCCCATTGCTGCTTCCATACCTGCTTCAACCCTCAATTCTTCAATCTTAGCAAAATCAGCTGGAGTCAAGATTCTCAGAGAGAGCATTTCCAACATAGCCTTTTCATTTTCAGCTGTTTGTTGCTTCTTAGCAACTGCCATGGCTTCACCCTTTTTGACCTTCTTGAGCTTTTTACGTGCTGGACCTTCTTCTTCTTCGTCGTCAGATAACTCCAAGTCGGAAACTTCCTTGTTGTCTTTTTCAGAAAACTCCGAGTCGGAAACATACTGTTCGGCTTCAGTTAATTCAGGAATCTCATCCTTTTCATCTTCAGAGTCACTGATGTTAATTTCCTTGTCATCTTCAACTGCAACCCAATCACCTTCAATATCACTTCCGTTGTCTTCATCATCCACTTCCCAGTTAGCTTCGTCATTTTCATCATCATTTTTCAAACCTTGTTCAACTCTCCATTTAGCCAAAAGTTCGATACCAGGAATCGAAGTGGTGTTGTTTTCAATACCGAATTGGGGCAATCCAGTCTTTTCACCACCTTGAACTTCCATACTGGCAGTCTTACCTCTGTCCTTCTTCAATAACATTTCTGGAGCAACTTCTCTGTATAACGAAATCAAAGATCTAGCAGCCATTACGACAGCCTTGGCCTTGGATCCCTTATATTCAGTCAAATCTTGTAACAAGTCCTTTTCAATAGCTAAAGGTGCTCTTGACAAAATTTCTCTGATGGTATTGATACCTGCACTGGCAACTTCTGCGGAAACACCGTCACTAACGAACTCATCAGCAATCTTACGAACAACAACCATGATTGACTCTGGAGGTACCAAGTCGTGCGAAGCTTGAGCCAGCGCAGCCATGATCTGGGTGACATCCCTCTGCTTTGGAGTCAAGTACTTTAAAAAGAAAGTGTATATTCCCAAGACTGTCAACTTGTGAGTACCCACTAAACGCGAGATTAAGTTCATGAACAAGATCTTTTGTTCCAAGTTGAATCTGTTGGAGTTCTTAGAGCTCAAATGACTTGCAAAGAGCTGTTCTGCGAATCCTTGTGGGTCTCTTAACAAGTGGATAGCAGAGAAATTAAGGTAAGTGGCCAGATGCTTTGGTGCATTCTTCTTTTTCTTTATCAGTTTAGCTACTTGTTCCATCTTCTTCATTCTCTTCAGAGACTTCTTGTTGTGGGTATTCTTGTGTTGTAACGAGTTCATGTCAAATCCTTCCTCGTCCAGGGACTCATCTTCAAAGTTTTCATCTCTCTCCTTGTCTGCACCCAAAAAGAACTTGGCTCCAGCGGTGGCCACCTTAATATCTGGGTGCAATGCAGCTTGTGTCATGATTTCAATGGTACGTGAGTCGTCCCACACACCTCTTCTCCATAATTCTCTAGTTAACTTAGTAGCCCATAAACCTTGTGAGTCTCTTTGCTCTAACAAGTTGAAAAGAATGGCTTGTGTCGATCTGTTTAACTTTTGGTTCTTGGCCCCAGTGTTTACAGACTTCAAAAGTGTGATAAGAGTTGTGTATACCTGTCTTCTCAAAGCTTTAGCATGTTGACCAGCTGTTGAGTTGGCACTGCTATAACTTGTAAGCAATGGGAAAATAGTCAGGATCAAAGACTCAGCTGAAATAGTTCCCTTGTTACGCAACATAGTTAAACATTGGATAATCTTTTCTCTCAAATCAGGACTCAAGTCACGGTGATTGTTGGTCAAGATTGACTTAAGTTCGTCAGGGAATGTAGCTGTCTCCTTAGGATAACAAGCACATACTGCACTCATGAATCCAATCAATTCTCCAAACTCTGTACTCTTGTCTGCTCCAGCAGGGTTCATCAAAAAGATATCCCTGAGCGATTCATAATGCGCATACTGTTGTAAGAACTCTTCATGATACGATTCAGGATCACGACGGACAACATTCTGTAACAATACAATGTTGGTTGGCAATACTGCACATCTTCTCTTCTTACCCATCTTTATCTATGTAGTGTACTTTTTTTTATCTCATCGCAGAATTTTTTCTTAGTGAGATCCATCGCGAAATATAGTGGAGGGAAATGTAGAGGAGGGGAGCGTATTAAAAATAGAGTATGATTGTAGATGTTAGAAGTCAAGAAGAGAGAGATAAACGATCAGCTTCTTTGCCTTGTCTTCAACTGTTAGAGGATTAAAACTAAGAGTTCTTAATGAATTAAGCTTCTCGTTTATACCAAAGAATGCCTTGATTACATCTATACTCTAATGGGATTAACCTTAGGAAACTTTGAGAGTTAAAGGGTGATTTCCAGTAGCTAAGGAAACTACGACTTTATTGAGTATTCTTGTTTGTGACTTGAGAGAGTTTATGAAAGAATATGAAGTTATAATTTAATTCCTTCCCGTTTGCATTTCGAATAAGTGACAGAAACTGAAAAAATAATACACTTATTCAAGAAGGTATTACAGATCGATAGAACTATATACCTTTACCTGATAACCTTAGTACAAGTAAAAGAAGCCCCAATCTCAATACACAAGGGATATAGAATTCAGTGATTTCAAGTTGGTTTTCAAAATTTTGCAGCCAATATTTTTCTCATGTTACCAAAACAACATAACAACTGCAAGTAACATTGTACCAAGTGTGTATGACTATTAACCGGCAATCTTACAGATACTCAGGGGATAGTATTTTTTCTATCTCCTTGACTCAGTAGTTTCGTAGAATTCACCCGTAATCTACATGTCAGTGGTTAATCACTCTACAGATGTGTTCCAAATTAAACTTCAAATTAAACCCATTATAAAATCCCCGTGTATATTAAGTAGTAAACAAATCATTCAAAGTCGTGTAATTAATCTTCTTTGAAAATGGCTTCTTCAGTAACTCTTTCTTCGCACTAGCTGCTGCACTAATCGGTTCACCTGAACTATCCACACCAATGCTAGCCATTGCGTCATCCATACCCATTTCATTCACTTCTGGGACCGCGTCAGTGTTCCGAGAGCGTTTCTTCCGTGTGTTTGTTCCTGAGGTATTTCCGGTGAGTTGATCTGCCTCCGCCTTTAATCTCTTCTTTTCTTGTTCGATCAAGAAGTCGTGGTTCATACCAGTCCAGATTCTTTCCTTCTTCTCCCTTTCTTCTGCGTTCAATTGTGCACTGAAAACGATATCGTCATCGTCATCACTGTTCAAATCGGTATTTGAAGATATCTTCAGAAGAACTTCTTGAGTCTTTGGCAAATATTTGACCAAATTACGTGGTCTGTTTAACTCAATACGTTCCTTAAGATCAATCACTTCCTGGCGTTCCGATGGTGTTTCATAAATCGATCCCTTCAAGTTGATTTTCTTACGGTTGATGATTCTTTCCAACTCTTGTGTGATCTCGTCTGCAGATAAGTCACTTCCAATAAGGATTTTCTTGAGTGCATATTCTCTATCTAACGAGTCGTCAAATTTCTGTTTGCGTTTCTTGCGTGCTGGTGAAGTATCTTTGCCGTCGGGGTTGACTTTGCTGCTTATCTTATTAATATATTTATCAAGTTCTTTCGTCTTCCCGTCTTCTTCGACTTCATCATCGTCATTCAGGGTTTTCTCGGCTACCTCTTCTTCATTGTCGTTTTCTTTATTCAGTTCATCTTTTTCGTTGTCTTCATTTTCTTCCTCTTCTTCCTCTTCCTGTTCATCCTCATTTTGTTCTGGTTCATCACCAGAGTCAGGAGCCACAAATAACTCACTGTTTTTACTTGCAAGGATATTGAATGGGTACTTTTTACTAGCGGCTGCAAAATCTTGAAACTTGTTCATCATCATCTCTTTGGCTTCGATTTCTGCCTTTAGCTTCGATTCGAGTTTTCTGTTTTTGTCAAAAGATGGTGGGTTAGATGATGCTGTACCTTGTGAATCACGGAACGACGATACAGTCAATTCACCAGACTTAGTCTTCTTGAATTCATTAAGTCTTCTCTGTAATGTTTCCGATCCCACATGTGCCACCGCTACAATTTCGGCATGGCTTCTTCTGAAATTATTCATTCTTGCTGCCAATAGCACACATGCACCTGCGATCCCGGCAGGACGACGACCCTCATGGATCCAGTCGTCCAGCATTCGATGGGCTAATTTCACGGCATCTCGTACGACTTTTGTACATTGGTCCTTGAAATCTAATTTCTCTGCAAAGTGTTGGATAAACAAAGAAGGGTCTGCAAGTGGTAACTGCGTTATCACCAAAACCTTGACCAACTTTAAAAACGTTGCACCCAAAGAATACACAGAGATTTGAATCCTCGAACTAAAGTCGATCAACATATGATGTGTCCGTTCCTTTCTACATGCAACATAAAGACACGCGGCCAAAACGTTCTGAGACCGTCTTCCCTGTACAAAATTATTTGCAAGTGCTAACCCAAACCATTCTCCAGCAGAATCAGAGATATACTCCGGGATCCCCATCGCCGTCCCTATTCTCTTGATTCTTTTTTTCCCATTGGCTAATGTCTGTTCTCGTGATTCTAAGGCGTTCTGTCTTCCTCCAAAATTAGCTCTTGCTTGGTCTGCTCCAACCATCGAACCTTGAACTGTTGCAGCTCCAGATGATGTCTCTCCAAATTGAACTTCACTAACAATGGGGTTCTCTTCTTGAACCATACCACACTTGGTACACGAAACATCTCCAGCAGCTGTGTGGCGATCTTTCGTGAAAGACGTCCCTCCACACTGTTTACAGGCGTTACTCCTCCTTAACTTTAACATGGTACTTTATTACTGTCTTTAAACGCTTTGTTTTTTTATTTCTCTAATACTTTTTTTTTTGTACTCTACCAAAAAAGTTTAGAATATTAATTACAATAAAAAGGATGGATCGTAAACCACTGATAGCTGGAGTGTTTGATCCGGACGGAGATGAAGAGTCTAGACGTAGAATGGGGAAGTTTCCTTACACGTTGATTCTTAAGATTACAGCATCGGAGCCAAGAGATGTGTTACAACTGGAACGTACGGCACTTAGTTTCATCAAGTTCTCTTGCACTTTATTCTTTTCAGCTTTAGCTATTATGATTGATTTCCGGTTCGAGTCTGGCGATGAAGATAAGCATGAAGATCATAGTGGGGGGAGTTTATATCTGAGTGTCACGTCGTTCATACTCTTGGCGTTGTCTTTGGCTATATTAGTTATATGTGGCGTGAACTACTTGATAACTGTAAAGAGGTATGCGTACCATAAGATCCATACCTACAATTTCAATAATCTGGTGACGGTCGTTTGTTTATCTGCTGTCATGGTTGTATTGGTTGGAATATGCATATCATTGATCATAGAAGGGTATGTCAGTGACGAGTAGTTTTATCACTAATGTTCTCCGCATTTCAATTCAATTCATATAATTGTGGAGTAAATTAATAATGTTTAATAACACATTAAACTTGGAGATTAACTCGCAGAAGAAGAACGTACAGAAGGATAACCCCAAGTCTCCAGACCCCAATAGTCTAATCGTTCATCTCATACATTTCGTGTGAAGATTAAGGTTAAAAACAACAGATCGCTAATAGTGTGGCTCGTGGGTTTATGCAAAAAGTGCACACACACAAAGTTTTACCACTTTCCATGATTCGTTTTGATGTTACATCGACCAAATGAAATATAGTTAATCTGCTGGTCAGATATAGATAAGAAAAGTACATAACATGAATTTACATAAATGAATAATAAATTATTCAATGGGCCCGTCATATATTCGCCCCATTTCTTTCACAGATATCAGTCCACTAAATAGTTCCTTGAGACCGTTGGCTGAGTTACCAAATGTCACCAATTAAGTTGAAGAGCATCCAAGGCAACAGTTGATGAATTATACAACACGGTGGAGTTGATTGTTTCCCCCGAATTACACCCCAAAAGGACAGATGAAATCAGCAATTGAGTCCGAGTCCTTGTAGATAAAACCATTACAAGAGACCCCCGAAATTGCCTCGCGGAGTGAACGCGATTGATTACAATAAAGCTCAAATCTACATATTCAAGGTGTAAAGATCACAATTCATACACCTCTTCTTTCAGAAGCAGTAGCATACAGATTCTTGTCAGTTGGTTACAATGACAATTATTCCTTATTGTTCACAATCATTCATCGCTGTCATGAGTAAGCATGCCCGATCGCCAAAAATATGGCTTACATCACGCAGACTAAACAGTACAGTAACTTTAACCAAGCATTGTTCCCAATTGTATTTTTAAGCTCGACCAGAGGATACTGATTTTGCACCCACATTCTCCTCCACAAAAAAAAAATTACTACATGGTCTGATCGTTAATCTTTCTCCATTACAAGTTCCTTGTTCAATGCAGGGGTTCTTTATAGGTTTGGATGTTTTTGTTATATCCCTCATTGTTAATGATATGGTCTATGTTAATTACATAAAAAATGCCCTAGCCCCTTTTCTTGCTTGGTTTGGTTACTTTAGCCAGCTTAACTACAGTATTTGCGTTAGCTTTTGCATATCCGTTACCTGACTTTGCGTGCTTCTTGTTGTTGATATCACGTTTTTGACCAAAGCTATCTTTATCCATTTCCATAAGTGCTTCTCTCTTAGCTACGCTCGCTTGTGATAATGCATTTTGAATAACATCATCATCTTTGATGTCGAGTAGTCCCATCTTCTTTCCAATACGTTCTTCAATTGACTGGATACGTGCAATGTCTTGTTCCCCAATTATAGATACAGCATCGCCTCGGCGTCCCGCTCTTGCGGTTCTACCGACACGGTGGATGAAATCGTCTGGATCTGCAGGAATATCGTAGTTAACTACGAGCTCGACTGTCGGTATGTCTAAACCTCTCGAAGCCACATCCGTAGCTATCAACACACGCGCAGCACTCGCTTTGAATCTGTGCAATGAGTTAGTTCTTTCTGATTGAGGCATCTGAGAATGTAGCGAAACTACGCGGATCTCTAGTTTCCTCAACATCCTACGTAAGATCTCGGCAGTACTCGTCCGGTTGACAAATACAACTGCAGTTGATTTTTCGTACGCTGGTAACGTCAAGATCAGAAATAAGTACAGTTCTTTCACATACGATGGGACGAAAACGTATTCGAGCTTCAATGTTTCAGGAACTGCCACTTGGTTCACCGTCTCGATCTCGTGTATCGAAACAGGTAACTTTCCAGGTACAGTGGGTTTATCTTTCAATGCTCTCACTGCATCAGTAACTGTCGCTGTAAATAATAATGTCTGTCTCTTTTCCAGAGGAGGAATTACTGAAAAGCATCTTTCCAAGTCTCCTCCAAAACTATTACTCAAGAGTCTGTCTGCTTCATCCAACACCAAATACTTGACTCTTCTTAACCCTGAAATGGTTTCCTCTCCACTATTCAAGATGTGGTCTGCTAATCTACCAGGTGTGGCAATAACAAAGTGAGGTTTCTTCTGGAGTTCGATTGCTTGTGTAACGAAATCTTCTCCACCAACAACAACACAGCATTTAATGTTCATCAGGGCACCCAAGGCTCTGTACTGTTCTGCAATTTGTAATGCCAACTCTCTTGTTGGAGTCAAAACCAACCCAAAAATCCCATATGGATCTTCAGACCATTGGGTAAGCATGGGCAGCGCAAATGCTATCGTCTTACCACTACCGGTTTTAGCACCTCCTATGCAATCATGACCCTTGAGGATATCTGGAATACAAGCTCTTTGAATAGAGGTTGGTGTGTTAATTTTCATAGCTGCAAGTGACTCCGAGAGCCACCGCAGGAGTCCTAAATCTTCAAATGACATTTAACGAGGTATTAGTTTGATTTGAAGTAAGTACAATGTAATTCTTCACCGTCTATATCCTGTTTAAAGCTCTAATTCTATTGAAACTATCTTGATCTTAATTGATGCCCATCGCAAAACCTTTATATGTCACGATAATTGTCACGTGATACTCAATATAGAGATTAATGGAAAATCGATAATATTTTACAATTTGCAACAAGATGATTAGGAGGAGGTTGATTTCGTTGAAGACACCCCTTAGGGTTGATTTCGTTCGTTTTGCATCCAAGAATCGGTTTGCACATTATGTTGAGGAAGTACAGACTACTGAAGATGACTCTATTGTGCCTAAAATATATGATGGAAGAATCGGTATACACGATCCAGCAACCGTAGATAAATTAACCTTTGAAGAGGGCTTTGAAGAGCCATTAGAGGAAGATGAAGAGGTTGAGGTCCCAAAAGAATTGAGGAAACCAAACACAAACTATACTATACGTCTTTCCGATACTCCATTGGAATACAATTCCAGTCTTAGCACCAAACTGGAAGTGATCAAGTATCGTGATTTGGGAGAAGACGAACAAGGGTTCCAGAATAAAGAAATGACGTTGACAGATTACTTTGGAGGCAATCAACACCACACGCATCATGTTTTCTACAATACAGTCTCGGAACTTTCACGTCGTGCACGTAAAGTAGAAAACCGGACGTTTGTAGATTTGAAGATTATCAAGGTGAGTAGTGGTCGTGGAGGTAATGGATGTATATCATTTTTCAGAGACGCCAACCGTCCGTCAGGACCCCCTGACGGAGGAGATGGTGGCGATGGAGGTGATGTTTTCATCAGTGCTGTGGATAAGAACATGGCTTCGTTGCATAAAATCAAACGAGCATACGAGGGGAAAACAGGAACCTCGGGTAAAGGTAGTCAGCTTGATGGAAAACAAGGTGATGACACGATATTAGAAGTACCTGTAGGTACGACTGTGCGGTGGATACCCAATCCTACTGAACTCAAGAAATTCTTGAGTCAACGTGAAGGAAAGTCGTTGGATGATGTCCAGATGCAGTTGAAAGGTGACGCATACAATAATATTCAAATGTTCAGAGAAGGATATGCCCCTGGAGAAGGATGGGTATATAAAGAAAATGATGAAGACTATTATCTTTCAAAGGAATACTTTCAAGACTTGAACAAACGGGTACTTGATTTTGATCATGAAATGATTGCAGAAGAGATCCAATTTGATAAGTTTCCTATAGTTGGGTTGGATTTGAAAGCACCTACGAGTAAACCACTTTTGCTTTTGAAAGGAGGGAAAGGAGGACTGGGTAACATGCACTTTCTTACCAAAGATATCCGTAACCCACGATTCTGTAAGCGAGGAAGAGAAGGTATCACATCGTATTTCTTACTTGAACTTAAGTTGATTGCAGATTTGGGGTTAGTTGGTTTACCAAATGCGGGCAAGTCGACACTTTTAAGAGCAATACTGCGAGCAAGGCCACGGATTGGGCATTGGGAATTCACCACGTTACAGCCAACGGTTGGAACAATTAGTACCAAGATAGATAAGGATCCGTTTACGGTGGCGGATATCCCAGGAATTATCAAAGGCGCAGGAGAAAATAAAGGGATGGGGCTTGACTTTTTAAGACATATTGAGAGATCAGGAGGGTTAGTTTTCGTAGTTTCACTTGAACTGACCTCACCTGTGGAAGATCTTAAAATTTTACTTGAAGAAGTTGGGGAGAAGAGAATGAAAGATAAAAAAGTATTGGTTGTTGCAACCAAAGCTGACTTAAGTAAAAAGGGGAAGAATTATGAAGCATTACGAGAATGGGTCGGGGAACGTGGGTGGAAAATCGTTCCTGTTTGTGCCCAGAAGGGCGAGAATATTGAGAGATGTATTGAGTTGATGGGAGAAACGGCATTGCGTGCTTAGAAATGAATGAATCGAGAAATACGAATGATTTAAATCTTAACTTTGCAAAAGATCACATTAGAAGGAATAAAATGCACAATGTACAATGTATATATAACGGGAGTACAGCCCTATTGATAAATAAATGACATCAACCAGATAAAATTCGTAAAATCAGTGCATTAAAAGCTCTGTGATCACCAGATCGTTTAACCCTTCAAAGCCCCGATACGATGGTTATAATATGTAGACAAAAAAAATTAAAGTAAAAATTTCAAGGAGTCAAGACAACTGGTAGTTGTATCGTAAAGTGTTCCTGGATTGAATACGAATAAGAACAAGGAGACAAGGGAAGTAAGGAGTAAGAAGACGCGTGGTTCGGTCCTAATTGTCTTCCTTTATCTTCATTACACTATACTTTATAATTAGAATACTACAAGTCTAATGATACTTTTAATTGCAGTAGTACAATAATTGATAAGCCTGGGATAAGACAAATGTAGTAGTAAGAACCCAACCGTATCTACGTATACCTCAACGCACACGCACACTTTAAATCAGTATCTAGGTATCGCTCCCAGGAACACCATGGACTTAGTTCGACGGTGTTAAACTGGTGCAGAAACGCACATCACTACCTTGTACTTTACGAAAGTGATCCAGAACCCTCCCATGCATACCCCATAGTAGCATATTATTTACTTCCGTTTAGAGTTTAGTTTAAAGTTTTTTTGTCGATGACTGTAAGGTTCAACGAGGTAAGGCTAGACTGGTGTAAGAGAGGTGTGTTAAGCATGTGCATTAGAAGGAGGGCATGTGAGGGTTGAACGATGTTTTGAATAACCGTTGAAGCATTATTGTTATCTATTGCTTCTCGCTTCGTATCCATCTGCAAAAGAAGAATAATTGAGTTGCAAAATTTTCAAGATTTTCACAGATTGATTGCTATTCTTTGGAGCCCTTGCCAAAAATTAATGGTTTGGTATTTTCAACTCAAGTTTGAGTAGTTGCTGATTGATGATAAGCTGCAAATGCAAAATGACATTGAGTGGCAAAAACAAAACACAGGATGAAAAGAGCAAGAGAAAGAGAGACAAAGAGTAAAGGAAACACGGTCGCCACCCCTACCTTTTAAGTCGGCCCATACACCTGAACCTAAAGCGGGCAAGTTGATCATTCTAGATCATATGAGTATCGTAAATTGCAAAGTACACGAGCACAAAAAAAGTCATTGTGAAGAGAAGGCGGCCAGATTAAGGGTTCTTGCATGCAGTACATACAATCAAAAGTAGTGAGTAAAGATCCGCCTTGCCCGCCTGATAGACATGAGGTAGGAGCCAGGCCCTTTGAAAGGTCCATTTTATAAATGGGGCCGGATTAGGTTGCGATGACTGGGCCACAATATGCGAATACCACAAATCACAGAGTACACTTTCTCTTGGGTCATACTTGAGGGAAATGTTCGGAAAGCAGAGCCACCAATGCGTGAAGGAGAAAAAAAAAAAAAGACCAGACAAGAAGGTACAGAGAGATGAAATTAAGGTGGGGATTATAGTGGAACGAGGTAGGGCAGGACAACAAGGAAGGAGTGTAATAGTAGCAGTAGTAGATTGATGTCGAAAGGAATTGCAGAGGATTAGAATTACCAGTTTAAAGGTTCAAGCTTAAGCTTATTAAGTTTTTGAGACAGTTACATAGGAAGTCACTCTCCCAAACACATTTACATTGCTCAGGCGGACCTTCTTTACAGAGGTCTGGGAACGCTGACATCCCGATCGTAGCAGGTGCCCGTGCGTTTTGTGTTGCTACGTTAAAGAAAAAGTTACACGCTCGTGCATATGCACTGGAATTAGCATTTTCTCCTGCAAAAAATCTGGCTGCTATATAATTCTTGAAGCCGGCCCCAATTTTGGATCTTGAGGTTTATATACTTTTAAAAGAGTTGGAGATTGAAAAGTAAGAGTGGCATGATAAGAATGAGTTATTCTTCCAGCACTTACTTGCAGATGACTCTGCCGCAGAAGAGTAAAGAGTCGGAGCGTATTGAGGCAATAGTACCTAGCTCGGCGTCTGATATTAGAGATTATTCAACTGAAGTTGTGCTGCCGTATGTGGTTGTTCCTTCAAATGGTATCGAAGTATTATCACCTATAAATGTGATTGACAGTAGAGGTAATCTTTCTAACTCAACCACTACTAATTCTACTGGGAGTGAAAAGGAATACGAGGATTATTTTCTGCACAAACCGAAACTCTCGGTGAACATACTGGGAGATATTACATCGTACAGACTGTACTCACACGAGAAACTTGCGTCAAGCAGCCAACAAACACACTTGCTGTCACCTCCAGAATTTAACGAATTCCGCAGTGACAATGAAGATGAAGAACATAATAGAGAACGTCAATGGG
The DNA here is from genome assembly GCA_030568835.1 of Kodamaea hsintzibuensis (nom. inval.). Classification (NCBI taxonomy): domain Eukaryota; kingdom Fungi; phylum Ascomycota; class Pichiomycetes; order Serinales; family Debaryomycetaceae; genus Kodamaea; species Kodamaea hsintzibuensis (nom. inval.). The sequence goes on from JAJMJA010000014.1 coordinate 233,628, forward strand.
CACCAGTGGCACCCTTCACACCACTTACGCCAGCCATCGTATATGTGGATGACGAAACAGTGCTTGCACCAGCACCTAGTAAAAGCCTATCCACAGCAATGCAACACCGCAACAGCATGATCACAAACAATGGACTGCTCACTCCATTGGAAGACATGGGACTCATCATCCAAGATAACGTGCCGGACACAACAGACTACAACTTTTTGCTCGTAGATGACAACCCAATAAACTTACGCATCTTGGAAAGAGTACTCACAAAGATCTTCCCTCTGCTGCGGATCCTCCTGCTTAGCGACAGCACTAGAGTGGAAGAAGCAGTTCAAAAGCATAAGTTTGACGTTGTGTTCTTGGACATTGAAATGCCGGTCGTAAATGGAATCGACATCACCAAGATCTTGCGCAACAACGAAACATACAACTCCTGGGGAGTGGTGGCTGTCACCACGCGCACATACCCACAGGACTTGGCACGCTACAACAGCATAGGCATCGACTACACATTTTCGAAGCCCTTGAGCTACAACTATGACTTTTTGATGGATATCATCAAACTGGTGATTAGAGTTAGAAAAGAACGGTTTCCATAATATATTTGGGTTTGTTTTAGGATAGGATGGAATTATAGATTAATGTACGGAATGATAAACAGTATCACGTAGGAATAGGTATCTCTCATATCAAAATAAAAAAAAAAACTTTGGAAGGAATAAGCTGAATAGTGAAACACAAATGGATTAATGGTTTTTAATTATATCATTGAAATTGTTCAGATTATTCAATGCTTTCATTTCAAGTACAACTAAAACATAAGCAATCCCAATCTCTAAGACCAAACCACAACTACACCTCAACTACACCTCAACTACACCTCATATTACACCTCCACGCACCTACACCACCTTTCAAGATAAGTAAAAGTGGAGTTTGAAAATTTTCTATTGTTCCCCAATCCATTTATTACTTACTTTTACGGGTATTGTTTTTTGTACCGTTTACTGTTTGGACTTGCCTAGTTTCAAAATGCATTGTCAAGATTAAGTATCCCCTCGCAATCGAGGACTTGGTTTGGTAAGCCTTTGTTGTCCGCAATCTTTGCGTTAGAAAACGTTCATTCTGCTCTAATACACTACAGAACAATAGTATCGAGTTCGTTGAATATGTGAAGGCGGGCTTGGCTAGGGGTGGTGGATCGTCTGATTTTCGTTCCTGTAGCATTGGGAAATGGAACAAACACTTTTCGCATCAGGTGCAAGTATGTAGTGCAAGTAGGTACGTTCGAGTATGTGGTACAAGTATTCAATTGTTGTATAAGCTTCTCTTCGGACTTTCTTTGTGCTTCCCTCTATCTCTACGATCCTGCTTAGTGTGCCTGTTTTTTTTGGGGGGATTAGTGAACAAAAAAAATACCAGACAGTAGGCTCATGGCACTTGGTTTGAAAGGATCCTGATTCGGAAAGGAGTTGGCTATCCCGTCGCTCATAATACTACAGGGCCATTAGTAAATTCATACATAGACACCTATTGTAAGTTATGAATAGTTATTATATTAATTTGAGAAGTGGGGCCAACTTGGACATTCTCGTTCCAGATCAATATTACTATTAGTTTTGTGGAGTATTGATCAGATTGTTGAATGTTTCCACTTGCAACTTAACAGCTCATGATTTGCCTGCAGCATTATCTCTGTGTCTCTCCTCCACTTGCTACTAACCTATTTGCTGCTTTGCTAGTTTGCTATTTTGCTACTTCCTTTTCAACTATCCAGGAGCTGCAAAATTTCAGAGCCTCCTTGTAATGCACACTTGAGCCCAAATCCACTTACTCTTTTGTTTCACACTGAAACAGTTTCCAGATACAGGCATTTTTTTCGGCATTGCATATTTTTCAATGATAACGCATCGCAACGTCCCAGGAGATAGATCTCAACTTAATGGATTCAAACGCTTGGTATCGCCTACTATGTGAAGACATCAAGTAGCAAAAAAGATTGCGTGGACCGGGAATCGAACCCGGGGCCCAACGATGGCAACGTTGGATTTTACCACTAAACCATCCACGCTTCTCTTGTTGTGTAAGTTGTTATGAAATTCACTGGTATGTGCAATTTTAACTCAAAAAAAAAAACAGGTAACCATCTCGTACTTCTATTAAGAATAATCACATGAGATTAGCTTCCATATCTCGTATTACATTATCACTTCAAAGCAATCACTTTAAAATAGAAGCAAGTCTCCTTGTCCGTCCTTTATCATACGCTAATCTAACTAAATAGATTATAACTCTTCCGAAAATGGACTTGCTCTTCCACTTTTTGGGTATACGGCAATTGCAATGAATCGTGTTGTTCATACCAACCATGATGGTTTGGAACTAGCATTAAAGCCATAATTGCATACCATTGTTGTCAGTGTAATGTCTCTTGAAACGAGGCTCAAAATAAACTAATACTGTGCTAAGATAACCATTTTAATCGTATTCGGAACTACTTATATCATGTTCTGATTAGTGCCTTGATATCATTCGTTGCAGAGTGAGGGTTTTTCTATTTTATCAGTGTCCAATTTAAGTTGTGGCACGAAGATTGGGAGTTGTGAATTCAGTACTCGTATACTTCAATAATACACACTTTATACATATGAATTACCATGTTTACACAACTTTTTAAAACTCACATGAATACCGATGCACTTCACTTGTCATTCACTTGAATGATCCTTCAGCTGAATAAAGTATAAACTTCAACGTTGATACATTCTCTATTTCCTGAGTACATGTAACATATTTGTTTACATTCTGAAGTGAGGTAACCAGAATCGTTCTACACTTTTCAGAGCAGATGCATATCAACTTATGTTGGTTATCTTGCGAAGTATCAGAACCACTGTTGTTTAATTTGAATAGTAATTTCTTGAAGAGATCCCCTTTTGAATTGTTCAGTGAAACAATAAAAGCTAAGCTACACTTCATTTTAAATCGTTCTACAGCTCTATTATAAGCTATTGCGTACTATCAGCATACTTCCCCAATCGGTCTCGAATTAAAAAGATCCGTTTCATGTACCTCCTATATCTTGAATCCATTTATCTATGAATCCTTAAAAATTGTGTCAACCCTAAAAAAAATGGCTGCAAAAATTCAGTAGCGAAATTTTAGTATTGTGTTTCAAACGTTTTTCAGTCAAATCACTTCAGAGCTTGGAGTAAAGAGGCTTTTGATTCATATGTAGTCAGATTTCTATTAAAGTATTTCTTATTATTCTTCAATCTCACTCTTCTTCAATCTTACTACTTGACGACATTTCTTAAGAATGCTTTTTTGGATATAGTTCATTGAAATTATACTGAAAAGTTCCAATATTTCTTCCAAACTCTTCAAAAATTAGAATTAATTTGAATCTAAGATGTTGATGAAGTTGAATGATGTATTCTAGCTGAACCAACTATACTTTCGTTATCCTTCTACAACCTATTTACTACCATTCCACTTCTTTTGATAATCAAGTCAGGGAATCAGTCTTGATATTGAATATTACAGTATTTATTCATGCACTTTATACGGAGCTCTCATTATTAGTAATTTCCAAACACTAGTCATTAAAATTGTGGCCTGCCACGGGAAACCTTAATATAGTTAAGAATTCCTCAATAAGCCTACTTTCCAACTCACAATTCCATTGCTATTTCACCCATACTGCAATCATCACAACATCGAGTATGACACTTTTGCTCATTTCTATTACTACTAGTCAGTAAATCAGTAGTCATATCAAAAAATACTACACTACTACAACAGAATCATCAACAACCAGCCTCCAACCAACGCTTGACACCCCTAGTCTCTCACTCACTCTAACCATCAATAACAACAAACACTACTAACCGTTTGTAATCAAATGTGGCAAATCGGATCTGACTGACTGTCTGAATTACTAATATTCTTCTCTTCTCCTGACTCGGACTTGCCTGTTCAATACAATTCCATAACAAAGCATTGCACTGGTATATTTCATCCACAAAACGCGTTTTTTGACGCGTCCCACCGTTTCCATCATTTCCTAAAAAAAAACTTTACTATATAAACTAAAGATCCTCTTTTATTTTGGAATTTTATAGAATCTAGTCCTTTTTTATAATCAATATGTCACCTTCTATCTTTGTCCGTAAGGTGGACGGTAAGATTACCGAAGAGGAGTTTAATGCGAAGGTTTTGGTTGATTTCTTGAAGACCCTTATGACGGGTTTAGATGAGTCTCATTTGAAGATTGAAGCTCTTGTTGAGAAAGTTGGTGCTGGTTTACCAGAGAAGTTCCATAAGTTAGAGTTGTTAGATTTGCTTTGTGAAGGCTTGGCTGCACGCGTTATCCAGCATCCAGACTACGCTACTTTGGCCGGAAGAGTTGAAGCTGTTAAGTTGCAGAAGTTGAATAAGATTTCCTTTTCTGACAATGTTATTAGATTGAAGAACTATAGAGTTGGAAAGAACCCAAGAGCCTCATCTTTGATCTCACAGCCATTCTACGACACCGTCATTGCAAATGCCGACTTCTTCAACAAGTTGATTGTCCCAGAACGTGACTACAACTTGACCTACTTTGGTATCAAAACCTTACAAAGATCATACCTTTTCAAGATCAACGAACAAACAGTGGAAACCCCACAGTTCCTCTTCCTCAGAGTTGCTATTGGAATCCACGGCAACGACTTGGAGTCGGTTGCTGAAACTTACAACTTGATGTCTCAAAAATACTTTGTACACGCGTCTCCAACCTTGTTCAACGCGGGTACTGAATACAACTATTTGTCATCATGTTTCCTTGTTGCCATGGAAGATGACTCGATCGATGGTATCTACAAAACCTTGCACAAGACTGCCTTGATTTCCAAGGCTGCCGGTGGTATTGGTTTACACGTGCACAACATTAGAGGTGCTGGATCCTACATTTCGAGTACCAACGGAACGTCAACTGGATTGGTGCCTATGTTGCGTGTTTTCAACAACACCGCCAGATACGTTGACCAAGGTGGAAACAAGAGACCTGGTGCTTTTGCCATCTACATTGAACCATGGCACTCAGACATCATGGAAGTCTTAGACTTGAGAAAGAACCATGGTAAAGAAGAAATGAGAACCAGAGACTTGTTCTTTGGATTATGGGTTCCTGACTTGTTCATGCAAAGAGTCAAGGATAATGGTGAATGGTCATTGTTCTCTCCTGATGAAGCACCAGGTTTGGCTGATGCCATCGGAGATGAGTTCACCCAATTGTACGAGTCGTACGAAAAGAAGGGCAGAGCATACAAGACTATGAAGGCACAAAAGTTGTGGCACGCAATCTTGGAATCTCAAACCGAAACTGGTGGTCCATACATGTTGTACAAGGACGCGTGTAACGAAAAGTCCAACCAACAAAACTTGGGAACTATCAAGTCATCTAACTTGTGTACTGAGATTGTTGAGTACTCTACTCCAGAGGAAACTGCCGTGTGTAACTTGGGTTCGATTGCATTGCCTTCGTACATCAAGACTGTTAAGAATACAGAAACTGGCAAGGAATCCTTACAATACGACTTTGTCAAGTTGCACCAAGTCACCAAAGTGTTGACCAAGAACTTGAACAAGGTTATCGACGTCACAAAGTACCCTGTTGAGTCGACTTATACCTCTAACATGAAGCACAGACCTATTGCCCTTGGTGTTCAAGGTCTTGCCGATGTTTTCTGCGAGTTAAGAATGCCATTTGACTCGGAAGCAGCCAAACAATTGAATATCCAGATCTTCGAGACCATCTATCACGCAGCTATCGAAACCTCTAACGAATTGGCTATCAGAGATGGTCCTTACTCGAGTTTCGAGGGATCTCCAGCATCCAAGGGACAATTGCAGTTTGACTTGTGGAACCACAAACCATCCGGCTTGTTCGATGACTGGGACCAATTGAAGGAAAAGGTCAAGGCTACTGGATTGAGAAACTCTCTTTTGGTTGCACCTATGCCTACTGCTTCTACCTCGCAAATCTTGGGTTTCAACGAATGTTTCGAACCATACACCTCTAACATTTACAACAGACGTGTATTGTCTGGTGAATACCAAATCGTTAACAAGTACTTATTGAAGGACTTGATCGACTTGGGCATCTGGAACTCTCAATTGAAGAACAAAATCATCATGGACAATGGTTCGATCCAAAACATTCCTAACATCCCACAAGAAATCAAGGACTTGTACAAGACTGTGTGGGAGATTTCCCAAAAGGTCATCATAGATATGTCCGCTGACAGAGGTAAGTTCATCTGCCAATCGCAGAGTATGAACATTCACTTGCAAAACCCTACCATGGGTAAGTTAACGGCATGTCACTTCTATGCTTGGGAGAAGGGTTTGAAGACTGGTATGTACTACTTGAGAACACAAGCTGCTACTAGAGCTATCCAGTTCACAGTCGATGCCAATGACGCCAACGCAGTTGGTATCGAAGCTGACGCAAACAAGTTGATTAGAACACCATACCAAGAAGTCAGCTCTATTAAGGGTAACGACGTGAATGTCGTTGATATCACAACCAAGGTAGAGATGCCAAAGGTCCAAATACACAAGTCAGATGAAGACGAAATCAGTAAACGTTTAGCTGATGATGTCGTGATACTGGAAAAGTCGGCTAACTCTGGAAGTGACGAAGAAAACTTTGACATTTACGACTCTACCCCTGTTGTGTGTTACATCAAGAATGGTGCTGCGGAGTGTACCTCTTGTTCTGGTTAAATAATTGAAGATAATAAATTGAATGAATGATAAATTGTAGATTAGCTTGTACTTTTACAGTATTATTTTTTATTACTTCTATCACTAATACTCTCACTTCTTGCCCAACTTTCTATTGGCAAAATCAACCACCTGCTCGAATCCCAGCTCTGTGACAAAGAACTTTCTTTTAACTTTATCCGACCATATTAAAACCCCTACTTCCAGTGCATAATTGGACAACACATCGAACTCTTGTTGGTTCGAGAAATCCTTAAACAAGTATCCATTGTAAGTTTGTATTCTGTCCAATTCCAATTGCCATAATTTGATTTGGTCCACTACTGTTGGAGGTAAGATTTCAAGTCTGTGCTGTTCTACTACACCGTTTGCAGACTTAGACTGTGGAGCACCACCTGCAGTGTTAATATTATGATTTGCATCAAACTCGACTTTCTTGTCCAACTTCTCTCTTGCCAATACCTTCATTTGGGGGTGTGCGTTTGTTTCCAAGAATTTAATGATTTGTACGGCTGTGATTCCATTGTATAAGGCATTTCTGATCAGTTCTCTAGTGATCTGCCCGCATATCATATTTGCAAACCGAGTTTTTAGCAGCACAAATAAGTTGAGGATCGCAATCTCCAAAGGTGAACTTGTGTATGCGTACATTTTGAAGTTTGTTTCTATAATGATGGATCCCTTTTGTTGTTGTTGCAGTTGCGGTTGGACATTCGGTTGATCCAGCAGTGCTGCACCTTCCAACACCTGATCCACAGCCATTGATGGAGTTTTTAAAGCTGCTGAGTCTGAGGTTAATGTAGTAGCTAATCTTGTAGGGTAGAACCGACCCGAGTTGTCGGAACGTTGGTATACTAAACCATAATCTTTAAGATCGGCCAACATGCTGATTTGTGTGGCTGATAAACTAGATACCATGTAACTTTTCCCCAACTCAAGTGAACCTAAAGTGAAGATAAAGTTGAGTACGTCCACTGGATCCATATGTAAATCTTGTGTAAGGTTAAGGTATTGCAATAATAAGATCCATATTTGAGCATTTACATCTTGAAGTAAGAACTGGAACCCCTTGTTTGTAATTTTCAAGTTATGATGACTTCCAGAACCCTCCATTAAACCACCCGATCGTAAAAGGGAAAGAACAGATTTTGAAGGAACTACTGCAGACTCAGTACCCACCATGAAATGTAAGATGGATTCCCATTTGTGCAGAGCGAAAGTATCCAAGAACTTCATATCAGCCTTATACTTGTCGACGGTGGTACATAACTTACCAAACGCGTTTGTTGTTTGAGATCCAGTCAAGCAATCTCTAAAGTTCTTACGAAACGTTTGGTTAAGACGTATATGACTCCCTGTGTTATCCTCCTCAATCAAATGCAATGCCTTCAACCTCTTCAAAGACTCAAACTGAATAACCCTAGCCAGAGGCTTACACCATTTATCCAAATCACGTAACAGAACTGGCTTCTCATTGAATACCATCAGCATAATATAAAACTTGGCCATTGGAGGTAACAACCGATAAATCGAAAGACATGTAGCAGGAGCCTCATACAACTTCAGCTGAATGGCCTTAGGAAGATCCTCCAAATATTCATTGACCGTAGCCTTGAATAGATTACTAGAACTCATTGCAATCCTCAAGTATGTTCAATCTAAATTCTCTTACCTAATCCATTCAAAGGTATTGAAAAATTCCAGTACCAAAAAAAAAATTACAAACTCGTACTCATCTCCCTTGATAATGAAGACCGATGGAGTGGAGTCCGACGGGGCGTTTCATGATTTGTTTCAACCTGATTATAAGGGCAAGAAGTTAACCGATGAGATCAATACAGCTGAGGATAAGTGGAATTTGTTACCAGCGTTTTTGAGAGTAAAGGGATTAGTAAAGCAGCATTTGGATTCCTTCAATTATTTTGTTGATGTTGATTTGAAGAAGATTATCAATGCGAATGAGCTTGTATTATCTGATGTTGATCCTGAGTTTTATTTGAAGTACTTGGATATTCGTGTTGGTCATAAATCGACTTCTGCAGTTGGAACTAAAGAGTTGATTTTACCTCCTCATGAGTGTAGATTGAGAGACTTGACTTATAGTGCTCCTATTTATGTGGATGTGGAATATACTAGAGGTCGTAAAATCATCATGCATAGAGACTTGGAAATCGGGAGAATGCCTATCATGTTGCGTTCAAATAAGTGTTTATTGGATGGCTTGGATGACAAACAGATGGCTCGTTTCGAAGAATGTCCTATTGACCCGGGTGGATACTTTGTAGTCAACGGAACAGAAAAGGTTATCTTGGTCCAAGAACAATTATCCAAGAATAGAATCATTGTCGAAGCTGACGAAAAGAAGGGAATCGTTCAAGCTTCCGTCACCTCATCGACCCATGAACGTAAATCGAAAACATATGTCATCACAAAAAATGACAAAATATATTTGAAGCATAACTCGATCGGAGAAGATGTTCCAATTGTCATTATCCTTAAGGCTGCTGGTATAACCTCTGACTTAGAAATCTTGCAATTGGTGTGTGGATCCAATCCTGAATTCCAAGACTTGTTTGTAGTCAACTTTGAAGAAGCAGCCAGATTGGAAGTCTACACCCAACAGCAAGCACTCAACTACGTGGGGAAACGTGTCAAAACTATCAGAAGAGCAGGTGCACCAAAATTGTCTATCTTACAAGAAGGTATCGAGGCAATTGCTACCACTATTATTGCACACTTGACTGTCTCTGACTTACAGTTCCGTGAAAAGGCCCTCTACATTGCAATGATGGCCAGACGTGTGGTAATGACCATGCACAACCCCAAAATGGTGGACGATAGAGATTATGTCGGTAACAAGAGATTGGAATTGGCAGGACAATTGATGTCGCTTCTCTTTGAAGATTTATTCAAGAAGTTCAACTCTGACTTCAAAGCTAATATAGATAAAATTTTGAAACGTCCAAGTCGTACATCTGAATTTGATGCTCTTTTGTCAATCAATATTCACTCGAATAACATCACTATGGGATTAAACCGAGCTATTTCAACTGGTAACTGGTCGTTGAAACGTTTCAAGATGGAAAGGGCCGGTGTGACTCACGTTCTCTCGCGTTTGTCATACATATCGGCCTTAGGAATGATGACGCGTATCTCGTCACAGTTTGAGAAGTCTAGAAAAGTCTCTGGTCCAAGAGCCTTGCAACCCTCGCAGTTTGGTATGTTGTGTACTTCAGATACACCAGAAGGTGAAGCCTGTGGTTTGGTCAAGAACTTGGCATTGATGACACACATTACAACTGACGACGAGGAATTGCCAGTCAAGAAATTATGCTACACTTTGGGTTGTGAAGATATATTGAGCATAGATTCAGCTACATTGCACGCTCACGGTAACTTTGGAATTTACTTGAACGGTACTCTTGTGGGTGCAACTCGTTTCCCAGCAAAATTCGTCACCGATTTCCGTAGATTGAGAAGAACTGGACGAATCTCAGAGTTTATCTCGATTTACACCAACACACATCAGTTTGCTGTTCACATTGCCACAGATGGTGGTAGAATCTGTAGACCTTTGATTATTGTGGAAAACAACAAACCAAAGGTCAAAGCAGAGCACTTACTTAAGTTGAGAGATGGTGAATGGGGGTTCGATGACTTTTTGACTCACGGATTAGTAGAGTACTTGGATGTCAATGAAGAAAATGACTCTTTGATTGCGTTATACGAGAAAGACTTGGAAGAACAACAAACTAGTGGACTTGTCACTCATTTGGAAATCGAACCATTCACAGTGCTTGGTGCTGTAGCAGGTTTGATTCCTTACCCACATCACAACCAATCGCCAAGAAACACCTATCAATGTGCGATGGGTAAGCAGGCGATTGGAGCAATCGCCTATAACCAGTTCCGTAGAATCGACACGTTGCTTTACTTTATGGTATATCCTCAGCAACCGATGGTGAAAACCAAAACTATAGAGTTGATTCAATATGACAAATTGCCTGCCGGGCAGAATGCTACGGTTGCTGTTATGTCGTATTCTGGTTATGATATTGAGGATGCTTTGGTTTTGAATAAAGCCTCCATTGACAGAGGTTTTGGCCGTTGTCAAGTGGTTCGTAAGAACACTATTCAATTGAAGAGGTACCCAAACCACACCAAAGATATAGTCAGTGGTATGAGAGTTGACGAAGAAGGTAATGCCATTTTCCCACACAAAGCTTTGGGACCTGATGGATTAGGAGAGATCGGTGCAAGAGTCGAAAATGGTCAAGTTTACGTTAACAAATGTGTTCCAACCAACTCTGGAGAGTCTGTTTTGGGCAACAATGACCCTAACTCTAATGATCAAATGAGTGCAGAATCACATAGAGAAACCCCAGCATACTACAGAGGACCAGAACCTTCATATGTGGATCAAGTCATGATGTCTGTCAGTGACAATGACCAAGCATTGATTAAAGTGTTGCTCAGACAAACCAGAAGACCCGAGTTGGGAGATAAGTTTTCATCCAGACACGGACAAAAAGGTGTGTGTGGTATCATTGTTCCTCAAGAAGACTTGCCTTTCAGTGATCAAGGTGTGACTCCAGACATTATTATGAACCCACATGGTTTCCCATCGCGTATGACGGTTGGTAAGATGATTGAGTTGATCTCCGGTAAGGCTGGTGTGCTCAACGGTTCGTTGGAATACGGTACCTGTTTTGGTGGATCAAAGTTAGAAGACATGTCACAGATCTTGGTCGAAAAGGGATTCAGTTACTCCGGTAAAGACATGTTGTATTCAGGTATCACAGGGGAGTGCTTACAAGCATACATTTTCTTCGGACCAATCTACTACCAGAAATTGAAGCACATGGTGTTGGACAAGATGCACGCAAGAGCAAGAGGTCCACGTGCTGTCTTAACAAGACAGCCTACTGAAGGTAGATCGCGTGACGGTGGTTTGAGATTGGGAGAAATGGAAAGAGATTGTGTTATTGCATACGGTGCTTCGCAGTTACTTTTGGAAAGATTGATGATCTCATCGGATGCTTTTGAAGTCGACATTTGTAACAATTGTGGTTTGATGGGTTACAACTCTTGGTGTACGACTTGTAAGCTGAGTGAAAGTATAATTAAGATGACAATTCCATACGCTGCGAAGTTACTCTTCCAGGAATTGTTATCGATGAATATTGCTCCAAGATTAAAGTTGGGAGATGTCTTTTAGATAACTACTGTTAAGTGGATTTATTTGATATCTTCAAATCATAATGTAAATAAAAAATAGAAGATAATGGTAAAGGTAACGCATTTAAAAAAAAGTAGTATGGTAAGGGATTAAAGACCCAACCAATATTCAGTCTTCTCAACTGAAAACTGGCCAGACAAAGGTACGTTGTCCAGAGAGTTTCCAACTCTGGCCGTGTAGTTACCAGCTTCAGAAGCCCACTTATTGTGGTAAGCGTTCCAGAAAGAAGTGGCTTCTCTTAAAGAAACCTTCAAGTTTACCTTCTTGGACTCTCCAGCCTTCAAAAACAACTTTTCAAATTCCTTCAACTCTTTGACAGGTCTATTGATGCTTGGGTCATCCTGTGAAACATATAACTGAACGGTTTCTGCACCATCTCTTTCACCAGTGTTAGCTACCTCCACACCGACCACCAATGCTCCATCCTTGACCAGAGTAGTCAAGTTGGAGAACTCAAAAGTAGTATAGGATAAGCCAAAACCGAATGGGAAGAGGACTTCGCTTCCAGCTTTTTCGAAATAACGATAGCCAACGAAAACGTCTTCTCCGTAGATGATAACACCATTGTTCAGTACAGAGTTGAGGAATGAAGGATTGTCTTCCAATCTCTTTGGGAAGGTCAGTGACAACTTTCCACTAGGATTGTAGTCTCCAAACAATACGTCAGCAATGGTGTTACCACATTCATTACCACCATACCAAGCGTGAACTAAGCCTGCTACTTGGTCTACCCAAGGCAGCATAGTGACAGGTGAGCCTGATTGGTTCACAACTATAACGTTAGGATTGGCTTTTGCAACGGCAGTAATCAACTGGTTGGTGTAGCCTGGAATATCCATGGTTGTCCTATCATATCCTTCAGACTCCCATTCGTTGTTGAGACCCACGCACAAAATAACCTTATCAACCTTCTTTGCTAATTCGACGGCCTTTGTAATTTCAGCCTCAGGCGTAGTCTTGACCTCGAATCCAAAGAAAACTCCACCAATTTCAACCTTGTCCTGATCCAATGTATAAGTTGGACCTGTTGCAAACTCAACTTTGAGTTTATAAGTTCTACCAGCTTCCAATTTCAAGGTGGTTTTCTCTTCTCTGGTTCCCATACCTAAATAGAAGGCTTCACCAGCAACTTGTTTGGTCTTGTTGTCAACAATCAATTTGTCGTCCAAAAACACTTGAGCTGTACCTCTTGTTGAACAACCAAATACATACTCCACAGATTCCTCAGGAGTGAAAGAACCTTCAAAATCAGCGTAAAAGAGAATATCATCCAAAGAAGGATGCTTGTAGTCAGACATGAAAATCTTTGTGGTTTTCAAGTGCCTGGTTTCAAACAATTCACGATCTCCTTCAGTTCCAGGTGGTTTCTTATAAAACTTACCTGTGAAGCCAGGATTTCCATCCTCATCCTTAAGGATCGATGCCACATTGGGCAACGATTTGTATAAAGAAGCACCAAGAGTGTAATCCAAGCTAACAGTATTACCACCCTCCTTCAATTTGGTAGAAATACCATCAAACGGAGAAATAGCATAGGAAGCATTCAAAGCAGCACAACCACCTCCTGAGACCTGCGCATCTTTGGCATTAGGGCCAATAATTGCAATCGATTCTTGTCCCTTAGTTGCCTTCTTAGAAAGAGGTAAAATCTCCCCTTCATTTTTCAACAAGACAATTGTTTCGTTACTGACTTCTCTCAAGAACTTCAAATCCTCTGGATTATTGTTCGTGTTTTCAGTAGAGTCCTTAGGAATTCCAATTTTGAGAGCTTCATTCACATAGTTGAGAACATAACGAGCATTTTCGTCAATCACATCTCTATGGATTTCGCCAGCGTACACCAGGTGAGCTGTTGCAGCAACACCTCTGAATCTTGTAGGGCCAGGCATTTCCAAGTTAACCCCAGCTTCCAAACCTTCTTTAGCAGTGTAAGTACCAAACCAATCAGAAATAATTGTACCTTCATAGCCCCATTCATCACGCAATGTTTCTTTCAAGAACCTTTTGGATTGACAAACGTGTACACCATTAATCTTATTGTAAGAAGACATCAATGTTTTAGGGTTAGCATCCTTAATAGCAATTTGAAATGGTTTCATATAGATTTCTCTCAAAGCACGTTCGGTGATGATAGTATCAATTCCAATACGATAATCTTCCAAGTCATTGCAAACAAAGTGCTTGAGACACGCCATTACCTTCGTTTCTTGGATTCCCTTGATAACACTGGCAGCAGCAATTCCAGAAAGCAATGGGTCTTCAGAGAAACTTTCAAAAGCTCTTCCACCCAAAGGAGAACGCATAATATTTGTTACTGGACCCAAAATGCAATGAGCACCCTTCATGATAGCTTCCTTTCCCATCAACTCTCCAGTCCTGAAGAGTAAATCTTTGTTGAAAGTAGCAGCTAATGCAGTACCACAGGGAAAGGAGTTAGAAGGAACAGAATCAAAAAACCTCGTACCTCTAATACCATTGGATCCATCACTAGCCCTCACAGAAGGAATCAGCAACCTTTCAATTTCAATAGTGTGCCAGAAATCGGTACCAGATAAAAGAGATATTTTTTCTTCGAGAGTAAGTTCCTCGAGAAGACGATCGACATCCAACAATTCATGTTGTACTAGTTCGATCCCGGGATTTTTTGTAGACAGTGTGTGTTGTACTTGAGGTGTCATTGAGAATGAGTTGTAGTGTTTTAGAATTCAAAAAAACCCCAAACATACTGGTATTTGTAGTGCAAATTATTTCTCTATAATTCTCGGGCTCAAGCTTGTCACGCTAATTCTGAAATTGCGAAATTTGAGGTTATGTTTGAGGGGTGGGTGAGTTTCCGAATTCGGAAATTCTCCACATAAAGGTCTCAATTCGGAACCAGTAGCGAAAATACGGTTTGCCCTTTGCTTCCATACTCAATTCTTCCAAGCGTCAGTAGTTTCAAAAAGAAGGTATATCCTTTTACCCAGCAGTCTCCACAAAAGGCTCCAAATACAGAAATCTAAGCGAAGTTGTTGCATGTATTGAAACTTCAGTATGTGATTTTATAGAACCATAAAGAATTGTGATCATTCAGTTTGCATGTCTTATGTTACAATGGAAAGGGGAAGGATAAAGGAACGGAGAATCAAAAGGGTGAACCTCATTCTTGAATGGTACTCTTCCCAATTGAGTAGTCTGGGATAGGTTTCTTTGTAGAAACGTGTGATTCTTTCGCCGTGCGAAAGGAATAAAACACTACCCCGGGTATGAAGGCGTTCTTAAAGGGGTGTACTTACTAAGACAACCCCAAGTATTCTTAAATTACTTGAGTGAATTAAAGTATTTGACAAATTTGCAACTATTGTTATAGCTTTCAAAGGATATCTGGGAGTTCCCAATTTTTTTTAATTCTTGCCAATGAGTTTTGGCTGGAAAGTTGTTTATAATTGGAGTGCCTCAAGTGAAGATGATGTGGAGTAGTTTACTATTTGAAGTAACCTTATGATGGAAGTTGTTCGTCAACGAGATATCTCATAAAAGACCTTATTACCAGATATTCTTTCAAGCTAGTCATCTTGTATGATGTTTGGAAGTCCCCGAAGAATCAGAATCAAAAAGTGCTTACCTCTTTCAGTCTGATTGAGCTTTCAAGTATGTTGTTTCGAATGTTTGGATGAACACTGTGTTTTCTTTGTTGGTCTTAATTGTAACAGTTGACGTTGCCTAGTTGCCTCTAGTGACGTTGTCTAGTTGCCTATAGTTGACGTTACCAAGCCTATAGTAGACATTGCCGTCCAATTGTAATTTGAACAATTCAATTGATTCCATGAAGCAGAATTGATAGTCAATTATTGAGGTGATTGCAGCGTTATCACGATATTTCGATTTTAACCACTATTGAGTATATTCAATCCTTCAAAATCTGCAAGACGTTTGATACTGGTTCAGAATTTCAAGGATCAATAGTTACAATGCTATCCCTTTAGATGAAATACAGCTCAATGAGATTCTTACTTCCCATTAAACACAAGCTTATACCGACTTTCTCAACCCATAATCGATAGATTGAACTTCATTCTTGCACTAAGTCTCGAAACTTAAGCTGATAAGATGTTTAGTGTCAGTCTCATATAGCTCCCATCAACTTCAAACCGTTCAAATTCATCACAGAAATGCAGTTCATAAGATCAATTGAATTCAAAGCTTCAATCTTATTACCATCCCAATCATACTAATCAAGAGTATACCTTTAAACTCTTTTCAGAAATTCAATTAGCATTCCTTATCCAAGCATCCTATTCTCATTTCGTGTTATTAACCTAACATATCTTGTGTCAATCGAGGTACAATTCAGATCAACAGAGACTATGTTGATTCTGATTATAGTATACTTTTCAGGGGATGACTCAGCCAAGGGAACGAACCTTCACAACAACTAACATTCTCGATATTCAAGATTGGAATTTCAATACCAAGCCCAATAAACTGATAATACCTTGCTCCATATCTTGACATGGCTCAATTGCATTTTTTACATAATTTGTAATCTCCAATCTTCTTGTCTTGATTAATTTATGACATTCCAAACAATATCTATATCTATTGTTTCAAAAACAAACTGTTAATAGTATAAGTAACTAGCTAGCACAATATCTCAACATCTCCTTCTTTGCATTCTGTGACATCATTTATACAATCAATCCTTTTAGAATCATCTTCTTTTCAGCATAACCGTTCCTTGCCTATACAATGGCGTGGTATTTAAATTTTGTCCCTAAACAATTTTTCCCATTAAGGTCTTCCCTAAAGAAAACCATCATTCATCACTAATTACTGCCAAAGCAAATAGATAAACAACTACAAACAATACACCTCAACCAGTTCCTAACTTTATAACTTCGCCAGGTAAACCATAATAACATTACCACCAAATACGTAAACAAACCTTACCACTTCTTACATAACCAAAGCACACACCTACACAGTATTTAGCCTTACAGATCCACACAGATCAAATTAATTCCATTGTTGTGATCTGCAGTATACAACAAGGGTCACTAGGAAATTTTTCGTGCTCCCAATTTCCCCCGGATTTATCCACCACTAAAAGAGTTCAATTCCCTAGCGAACTTCTCAAGTATTAGGCCACAACTACTTTTACACTAATACGTACCAGTTTGAATATCAATCTAGTTGCTAAGGTAAATGCTTCATGATGTTTTCGTTACGGGTTATTATCATATTATGTGTTACGTTAGGAGTTTTACAGCTTGGGGTTAAGACTTTGATTGATCATTATGGAGTTGAGTTTGGAATCAGGGTCGGAAGGCTAATTTCCACGAAACCCGTTGATGTATCTCGGTATGAGTCAGGGTTGGATCTTGATTATCCTCTTAATGGAGCTGTGAACTCTTTCTTTCCTGTTGATGCCTCCATCACTTTTAATACTACTAGTCATCATGGGAATGTGACTGAACATGAAATCGTGGCTCGTTATGCCAGCTTCAGTCCTATCTTAGAACGTGGCTTGCATAGCAAGTACAAGATCTTACACCAAGATGCTTGTACTCCAATAATTGACAAAGATAATAAATACAACCACACCATCTTGGTGGTTTTGAGAGGAAACTGTACCTTTGTGAACAAGGTGGCCAACTTAGTAAAGTCGGACTTGTCGCCACGAGCAATCGTCATAGCAAATGATGAGCCTAACAAGGGACTTATCACTATGTATTCGTCAAGTTTCAATCAAGATGGATCATTAACTGTCCCTGTGATGTTCATCACATTTGAAGATTTTGCTGAATTGCGTACATTAAGCTATCTTAATTTGACCTTGAAGCTTGCCACTGCATCATTGGGATCATGGTTCCTGATCATCTTATCGATGATATTGTCTCCACCACTAATGATCTTACTATTCTACGTGGTGATAGTAGTTGGACAAAAGTATAAACGTCGACAGGAAAACTTGCGTAACCTCCATTTGGTTAAGCAGTTGACTGTTTACGTATACTGTGGTGGAGATCACTTGGTGAGTACGCTGGAATTCAAGCAATATCTAAAACTGACAGGCCAGTCCCCAGGTAGGGAAGAGGCAACGTCTGCAAAGTCTAGCAATGCACTGTCAGTAACTGGAATGAACAGTATTGTCTTGAACGGAATAGACATACGTGAATGCAGTAGAAGAATGCCTATGGATTACTTGACCACCCCTAGCGACTTCTACCCATCCTACAAGTGTCTGATCTGCTTAGACAAATATACACCACTCCGGTCAAAGGTTCTCATTTTGGACTGTAAACACTTTTACCATGAGAAATGCTTGAGCAACTGGTTGATCAATTTTAGGAGGAGTTGTCCATTATGTAATGTGACTGTTTTAGGTAGTGGACCATCATTATCACACACAGAAGGAGATGGTGAGTTTATGTTTTTAAGGGCTAGCGCACTGAGTAGCCCTTCATATGGATCGACGGATTTGGAAGCTGGCTCACAAGGACGCGAAGTACTATATTCACTTGACTTGACGCCTAGAGAAGTAACTGAAGTGTCGGACGTCGACTCGTTGTACGAACCTATTGAAACTCATGAGGGGCCACTAGGCACAAGTACGATGAGGCAGGATGCAATACTTCAAAATTCGAGTGATTTAGTTGAACAGGAGGCAAGACAACAAGCAGAAAGTAATTTATTTGAGATGGAGCATAGTGGAGAAACTACAGCTGAGATTATGAAAAACGCTGTTTCAGACTCTGATGCACATTCTGCAATCAGCGGATCAACCAAAGAACTGTTTTTCCTGGCTCAAAGTGAGTTTGACGATCCGATTGGGCAACGACTTCGTAGAGGATTCTACGAGAGACCACTGCAGATTCTTAACCAATACTCATCACTCTCCACCATTAATCAACAATTGGGAAAAGAATTGAGCATGAGCATCGACTCGCAAGTTTCAGCGAATGAAACTCACGACGACAATGGGAGTCCGTCTGGAACGAAAACCCCAACTCAATCCGTAAGAATGACGAATGAAAGTGATACAACTATAAATTTGGTGAAGGAGCATGAGGAGAATTGAGGGGGAGAACTGTAATGGTAATGAATAGGTTAATAGGTAGTACGGCTGTGATAATGTATTAAGAGGAATTGTATTAAGCAGAAATTGTAGAAGTGTAGGGTCCCAAACCAGAATGAAAAAGGGTTGAGAGTTTGCTATTTCAAGTACTTATACCATCACTAGAGAGGATTCTTTGATTTTTGAGGAATGTACTGTTTATATATTCATGTAATAATTTAAGACTATATCAAAGGGAAATCACTTCAGGATAACACGATTAGTCTACTAACTAATTAGTGCACACTAATACATGTGGTTAAACTATCAAGAGAATTATCAACTGATAACTTATACCGCTAGAAGTATACTAGACTTTTTAAAGACTTTACATGTACATAAACTAAAATCTAGCACATTGTACATAGAATTGTAATTATAAAGTAAGAATGAAGACAAGCTCCAAAAACACTGGAAAACGAACAAACAAACACTTCAACAATGTAGGAAGGATAATTATGAATGTAAGAATATATACTCCGAGATTTTGAATTAAACGAGGAGGGGTCCTACAGTATTGAATTTTCAATAAATGTAGTAGACAAAGAGAACCAACTCAAAAATAATACAACAATCAAAGATACCAGTAATACAAATGAGACAACCGCAAAAAAGGGGAGCTCGTAAAAGAAGATCTCAACAACACAGGTTGAACAAGGGCCTGGGGACCCCAGGTTGCAACCGTAATTTGCAACCAAAATAACAAATCGTGTGACACGTCAAATTTCTTGACATTTTTAGTTATTACTCAGCCAAACGGAAAGTATCCCCCAAATCTCCGTCCTATCCAATGAATTCTATCACCGTGTTGCATTCTCATATTCAAGTTACTTGATAGCACAGCACACCCCAACATTTGTAGATCCCCTATTGCATTCTCCGGGACTTGGAACTGCGTCCTTAATTTACCTCCCGGAACTTTCAGGAGAGCCCCACAAACTTTTTGCGTTTCACGTGATTCGACCCAAAGAAAACCTACGCAAAAAGCCATACCAACCCAAGATGAAAAAGGTAACAAGTGCAAACAGTTGCCCTGTCATGTCCATTAGATAAGATTCTGTTAGATCATTATCACTATTGAGTGACTTGTTGGACGTTAAAAAAATTATAGTATAACTATTTCAGGAGTAATGATGCAGTTTAAGAACGAGGAAGCAGAGTCGATGAAGAGAACGAATAGCCCCGGCACCAATTCGGATCGTTCGAAAGGGTCGGAGCAGGGTGAGGAAAATATTACTGGTATAAGCGGTGATGTGGAAGGTGGAGCTGGAGATGGTAATGCTTCAGGGAGTAGTGGAAGTAACACTAGTAGTGGTACTTCTCAAGGCACTGACCCTAAAGGTGGTAATGGTAAGAAGAGGAAAAAGAAGGTTGAAATAGCTTGTGTGTATTGTCGTAGATCTCATATGATCTGTGATGAGTCTAGACCATGCCAAAGATGTATAAAGAGAGGAATCGGCCACTTATGTTATGATGAACCTGCTAATCAAAGACAAAGGAAAAAGGCTGCTGCCTTAAGACATGACAATACAACCTCTGCTCTGCCAAACCAGTCTCAGAATATAACTACAGAGACAACATCACCCTCGGAACAATCCCCACCAAAACCACAACCTCTCCCTCTCCCACAACAACTTTTGTCTGCTTCATCTTCAACAAGTAATGTCCCTCATGTACTAAGACTGCATTCTATTCAACAACAAACAAATCCACAACCTCAACTTCCCACTCAACAACAACCACAACAGCAGCAACAACAACAATTACAACAACAACAACAGCAGCAGCTTGGCATACAGAATGGGAAAAGCAACTCGGTTCTCGCACAAACACTCCGATTCAACCAAGAACCATTTTTCTACTCGGAGCATGCAGGTAGCGAGTTCAGCTCGTTGAATGATTTTTTGCTGATGATAGACGACCCGGAGCTTGTGAATGGGGCGTTAAATGAAGACAATGAGATGTTGGGAGGTTTCTCAATCCCCACAACATTCGACGAGGGACAGAACCAAAACCAGCAACAACCTAATATGAACAACATCTTAGGGTTTTCCCCGGGGCCAAATATGTTCCCGGCTTCCAACCTCGGAGAAGAAGGCAACGGTAACAATGCTCCTGTAGCCATTGATCTGTTGATCCTGAAAAACAATTCTAGTACACTGTTGAATAAGCCAAACCTGGCAGTAAACATGTATGGTATGGACCAACAACAAAACAACAATAACTTTAATGGAGCCAACAATAGCGGGAACAACGTAAACAACGGGAACAACAAGCAGAACAATGCGTCAAGTGAGAACGCTAATAACCAAAACAGCCAAACTACTCAAAATAAGCAGAATAACCAAAATAGTCAAAGCAGTCAAAATCATAAACCTGTGATATCGGACTCTGCAAGGGACAAGTTCTTCTTGACAGCTGCTGATCCAACAACAGAGATTTCTCCTGAAGAGAGATTGAAGCAAGTTATTAAGGCTAAGTTAGAGGCTGGACTTTTGCAACCATATAATTATGCAAAGGGGTACGCCCGGTTACAGAGTTACATGGACAATTACATGAACGTTTCAAGCAGACAGCGGATATTGAAGCCATTATCCATTTTCCGTCCTGCGTTCCGAGCAATTGCACGAACACTTAAAGATGTGGATTTGGTGTTGGTAGAAGAGAGTTTTGAAAGAATGTTGTTGGACTACGACAGAGTGTTCACTTCGATGGCTATACCCGCTTGCTTGTGGCGACGCACAGGTGAAATATACAGAGGAAACAAAGAGTTTGCGCTGCTTGTGGGTGTAGTTACAGATGACTTGAAGGATGGAAAATTGGCCATATACGAGTTGATGAGCGAAGAAAGTGCAGTCAACTTCTGGGAAAAGTATGGAGCAATCGCCTTTGATAAGGGTCAAAAAGCTGTTCTTACAAGTTGTAACTTGAGAACAAAGGACGGTATTAAAAGAAAAAGTTGTTGTTTTAGTTTTACTATTCGAAGAGATAGGTATAATATCCCCAGTTGTATAGTTGGGAATTTCATTCCTATTGACCCTTGATATTTATTGGCAAAAATGTATTATATTTCACGTATCTGTAGTATTGACAAATGTATTTATATTTTACGTATCTGTACTATTATATTATACAAGGGAGTTTTAAAGCTAGATACTAGATAACTTATGGCTGAGGTAAGAGTGAAAAATGTCTCAGGGTTATTCTAGTCGTTAAGCATCAATGAAAAATACTTCTTTAAATGCACATACCTTCTTCCGTCGTTCAGTAGTTTACTCCTCCTCTTCCTCATCGTCAGATGCATTCTCAAATCCTTCCATTACCTCGTCATCGTCTTCAGCATCCTTTGCATCGTCTTGTGTCATTGATTCTCTCAAAATTCTAAGTCTCTCTTCCTTAGCCTGTCTTTGTACAACAACATACAATCCCAATGGTGTCTTCTCCCAATTCATATCCTTCAAGAACAAAGCCACCTCAGTTTTATTTGATGGGCCAAATTCAACGTTGGATCTCTTTTGTTGAATAAAAGTAGCGTTAGCAGTCAACTTCTCAATCAACTGTGACAACTGTTTGTTGAATTTGGAATTCTTAGACTTCTTGGTGAATCTTCTCAAGACCAAAATTGCTGGTGTTGATAACTCGGGGAAAGCAACGCTCTTTGAGTATAACGCAAAGAATTCACCAGTTAATTCTACAAATTGATCACATACACCATCTTGGTAAGTTCTACTCCCCAAGTAAGCTTGGTTGACCTTGATGTTATCCTCGAAAATGAATGGCTGTAACTTGGTGTTGTTCTTTGGTGACTTGGTGATTGCGGAAGAAGTCAAAATCTCTGCAAGAAGTGGGAAAATTGGAATGAACACACCCGTCGATTGTGACAATCTAATCAATGATCTAACCAAGTAGAATCTTAATGGGAAGAATTGAGCAGTTGGGATCAATCTCATGGCACCCAATGTAACTTGGACCAATGGGTAGATTAACTGTCTCAAAGGTGATTCCTTTGATTTAGTAGTTCCTTCCTTTTCAGGGTTGCAGTGTAATGCCAAAACTCTTGACCAGAAATCCAAGGCGTGACAATATTGCCAATTGTAGATAGTCTTGAAACCTTGTTGTGCATTCGAAGTGGCATTTATACTATTTCTCAAATGAATAGCCAATTGTCTAACGTACTCAAATCCAACTTGGTATCCTAAAGCTTCGTCAGCTCCAAACAATTCAGCAGCAGAGTTCTTCGAAAAGTTAATCAATGGCATGGTGTGAATGGTTGTCTTTCTACAGTTAGCCAAGAAGGATGAGTAGGACAATTTCAAAATGGTTTCCAAACAGCCATTTTCTTCTCTTGCAAATTCTCTCGAAACGTTGTTCAAAAAGGCAAAAGTAGCAATCTGAGTTTCAACAGCATCGGTGTTGGCCCAACAGCTAACCACCGAAGTCAAGATCTTCTTTAATATTCTCTTGTGTGGTAAGTAGTATGGAATCAACTCTTGTATAGAGGACAACACGATGGCTGCGGTTTCGGTGTTGGAAATATCCTTCAATAAGGTAATGTATGCAGAGGCGTGGAACTTCATAAGAGCAGAGATCTTGTTGAAGTTGGGGTTCTTCTCGTTGATAGTTCTAGCTCCACGAGAGTTTGTCTTGTACTTGATTAATTTCTGAATAGCCTCTGGCAATTTCTTCAATGCAAGCAAGATGAATTCAGAGAAGGCCTTTGGGTCGGTTATTCCGTAGGTATTGTCTTCTTGGATTTTTGAGTTAGCATTGTTTATGTTGACAGCAGCTCTGAATGCGACAACCACAGTCTTGATCTTCTTAGGAGTAGGCTCGTCCAAGTCCTTAGACCATTTAGAGACCAAAGCTAAGTCGATAATTGTTCTACCGGATTTTTCTTCCTCAAGTTCTTCATCGAATACTGAAGTTTCTTTGTCTGCAGCATCTACATCATCACCTGCTACGGCTTCACCTGCTTCTGCATCACTGTCTTCATCCATAGCATCTAATGGGTTGACACCCTCGAAATCTAATAAACCTTCGTCATTATTCTGCAAATACTTGTAGAATTCCGGATCCTTCTCAGACAAGTTCTTCATACTCTCTTGCATGGCTTCGACATCTTCCTCATCAGAAGACTCATCTTCACTTACTTCTTGTGCCTTCTTGCTTTTCTTAGACTTCTTCTCCTTAGGTACTTCAAATCCCCCGTCAAAGAACTCGTCTACAGGCATATCATTGAACACTTCCTTCTGTGCTGCAGTTGGTTGAGGTACAGCATCTTCAGTAGCTTCAGACTTTTTTCTAATACGTCCACTGTTTAACTTGTTGTGCTTTTGAACAGCCTTTCTATGCTTGAGAGTATCCTTCAAGTGTTTACTCTGAAACTTCTTGGTCTGCTTCGTTGTCTTAGCCATCTTGTCTCTGCCTTAAAGTATGCTTCTTTATTTAATACTAAAAAAAATTATGCGATGAGATGTGAAAGATTTGTAAAGAATTACGTAATGTAGAGATGAGTTAGTGGAGTATGAAGAGGAGAGGGTAATTGAAGAGCTGGAGGTAGGAAAGATAGCAGGAAAAGAAGGGTATTAGGTATTTTTACTAACTAGTAGTATCTAGTTACTTTTCAAGATGAACCACTAATTGTTTAGTGTTTAGTTGATTATTTAATCGGAATGTATTTATGGTCTTGATCTTTGAAAAGTTCTAATAATTTTGATCTGTTCATTAATTCCCATAGTAATGTGATAATAGACCAGAGAATTCGGAAATATCAGTCTTCCTAATACCTTTTTATAGCGTACTTGAGTATAATTAATGTTAACGTTTAAATCTCTGACTTTTGTTGAACTGATTTTCTACCTTATCAATTGAGTCTGTAGTCAGTTAATTAATTCTGAATACTATAAATACGGTCTGTTAATTTATTCAAGATTATATTCAAGAGTTGTAAGTACATTTTGAGTTTAATCTAGTTGACTCTATTTTTATCTACTTAGTCGAC
This sequence comes from Kodamaea hsintzibuensis (nom. inval.), assembly GCA_030568835.1. Classification (NCBI taxonomy): domain Eukaryota; kingdom Fungi; phylum Ascomycota; class Pichiomycetes; order Serinales; family Debaryomycetaceae; genus Kodamaea; species Kodamaea hsintzibuensis (nom. inval.). The sequence continues at coordinate 258,726 of JAJMJA010000014.1, forward strand.
TTGTAATTTTGGTTTGGCCCCAAAACTCTTGCCTTTTCGCAACAATTGCATAAAAGACTCAACAGATTTCAATCCTCTACAACAAAATGATGGAGACAAAGCCTTTTTAACTTCTCCGCCCAAAAAGTATATAAGTAATATCAATTCCTTAAATTAGAAGTACATTAAGAGATAACATGAATATTGGAACTGTCTATTGTATGAAAAGTCCATTCTCACCAAGAAACAACTTGGTTCGAGATTTTATCAACTTCTTTGATCTCAATGTGAAGATAGAAGAAGTAGATCACAAGAGTGCAGAGTACTTATCTAAATTTCCCTTGGGTAAAACTCCAACTTTCGTCAGCGTTGATGAACTACAATTGAGTGAAGTTCTTGCACTAATTGAATACTTCTCTTCTTTTATTTCTGAAGAAGCCAACTTGGATCTCTTTGGAAGGTGCAAAGTAGAACGTTCTTCAGTGGTTAAATGGAACAGTTTCCTCAATTCAGAATTAGGGCCAGCATTTCATAAATGTATCATGATGAAAATAGGTAAGCTACCATTTAACCAAGCACAATTCCAAGAGTCATCTGAAATGATGAACCTTTGCTTAAACATTATGGATAAATGGCTTGAGAACAACCGTTGGTTGGCTGCAAATAGGTTCACTTTTGCAGATTGGTTTGCAATGTCAATCATTCAAATAGTCTACGGCGTATATTTTGGCAATGAGTTCGAAAAGTACCCTCACATTGTAGCCTGGTGGCTGCGAGTATGCGAAGTCCCAATGGGTGCAAAAAGGAAGGCAGCATTTAAAATAACTCCTGGAGTTGTAAGGAATAATGACATCGTTTAATAAGCTACTTGATATAAAGATGCTAAACACACGGATCCATAGATTCTGGTATCAAATTATATATAAATGAAAAGATTACAAAAAATTTGCACCCATTCAGTATACAGTGTATAAATATTCCACGAAATGCTCTTGATTTGCGTTAAAGCAATAACACATAGATGGTTGAAGTCAATAGTCTATAAATAATCTTCGAAACGTCCTTTAAAAGCGTCGCTCAACCAGTGAAGAAGTTTGTCATACACAATTGAATTTGCATTATGATAGAGGATACTGTGGTCGCTATCGGGGAAGAAATGAACGTCATAGTTTTCCACCTTGTTCAAATTAAACTTGTCCATAAGCCAAAGTGAGTTTTGTAAGTGTACATTGTCATCGGATGTCCCGTGCATTATGAGAAAACGTTTGACTTTAGTGAAGGCACCATAATTACTGATCTTGGAGGACTTTTCATAGTTTTCGCTTTCTAAGACTGGACCCAAGTAACGTTCAGTGTACACCGAATCGTAGAAAAGCCAGTTGGTAACAGGTGCAACCGCCATACCAAACTTGAAGGTCTTTCCCTGATCATACTCTAACGTTTTTAAAGTGGTAAACCCTCCATATGACCAGCCCCAAAGCGCAACCTTTTCTTTGTCAACAAATTTACTGTTCACCTGTACGTACTCTGAGGTTATCTTTACTAAATCCCGTGGCTCCCAGTAGCCTATGTTTCCAGTAGCAAAAGATTTGAATTTCCAACCTTGCCCACCAGTTCCTTTCGGGTCAATCACTAAAACAATAGCATCCAAACTGGCGCTCACGATATTTTGGAATGTCACTCCCCACAGCTTTTCAACAGTTTGGGCACCTGGCCCTCCATAAGCATGTACTAATATGGGATATTTTCTTGAAGGGTCAAAGTTGGGAGGTAAGATCTCAATCATATTGATCAGGAGAGGAGTGCCGTCAGCATAATTTCCACGATGAAGTGTCTTATAGAAGACTGTGGGGAAGTTGGTGTCTTTAATATGCAGCGAAGTAAGTTCGTAATGGTTAACGGTTTTATGACGCTCAATTAACGAATCGACACCTTTGGTATCATTTCTTTCAGTTAAAAGTTCATCATGAACATCCCCCATATTAACTAATCTTTGCCATGGTTGTTCCGGACCATCATAATTCAAATCCACAAATTGACCGTCGGGACTAAAAGATGAGCTGTACCTTCCGTCTTTTTCGGTGCTTGTAATCACCTTGATCTCATTTTCATGAGCCAAGTCTATTGCAACCAAGTGGCTATCCATGGATGACCTCATCAGTGTGAGGGCATAAACATGATTAGTGTGTTTATTGTACACAACAGGTGTATTGCTCACTATGTCCCATTCAGTTGATTCGGTTATCAATTTATAATCTTTAGACTTTGCATTCTCAAATAGAGCCAAGTGTGTCCTGTCATTTACAACAACTCTGTCAATGTACTTGTTGTTCTTTTCGTTTTCAATAATGGTAATTTGGTCGAGCTTTTCTATCCACCCCTTGTACTCTTTGAACGAATCAACTGATGATATGTCAGTTACTTCATGTGTGGATACATCAAATACGGATTTAGTTAACACCCTAGAAAATCTATCCGTGTGTCTTATTAAGAAGTTCTGTGAGTCAACCCAAACACCGTCGTATAACAATGTTTCAGGGCCACTCAATTTTGTTTCGAGTCTTTTATTGGACTTGTCATTCAACTTGAAATAAAACAAACTCAATACTGGGTTTGGCGACCCTGGCTTAGGATACTTGACTGATGTTTTGATAGGATATTGGTTCAAGTCATCAAACCCATCATCGATATCTTCTGCGGTATTGTACAGCATTCCAATCTCAGTTTCTTGTTTGACATAGTATTCAAAATCGTACTCCTGGACTTGAGTGTCGTTCAATGATGCGAAAATCAAGTATTCTTGGTTAGGAGACCACCAAAACAACTTATCAATAGCAGTAATTTCTTCTTCATAAACCCAATCTGACTTACCATTGAAGATCAGAGGTGATCCAGTTTTCGTGATTTGATGAACGTCTCTTGTTTTTACTTCTAGTAAGTATAAATCATGGTTGTAACCAAATACCACGTAGTCTCCCTTAGGTGAGAATTGTGCAAAGTGAAGCTTGTTCAAATACTCAGCATATAAAGGAGATATATCACTGTTGCTTTCCGTTTCAGGGGGTTGAATTGGAATATACTCTTGAGTTTGAGGGTGGTATAACCAGTACAATGAGAATCCCAGATGTCTCCATTGCTCAACCTTGTCACTTACAATGAGATGGTACGTGTCAGCATTATCACAGGCCGAGTTAGGGTTTAATATGAAGTCATTCATGTAGAAGAATGTGTTCTTGTATGCAAATTGAAGAGAGTCAGTCAATTTGAGTTTGTACAGTGAGTCTACCTTTTCGATTTCGAACCCACTTGTGGCAATGTTTCTTGTGAGAAAGTAACCACCACCTCCAGTTGACAGTTCTCTTTTGGGTCCTCTCTCAGGGAACTGCAGTTTACTGATCCAGTGTACTCTTTCCTTATAAGCAGAGTATATACCCTTTCTCATGTTTTGTATAGTAATATTAGCGTTTGAAGGTGAGTATGGGTTTAAAAGTACATTTTCACCACTCACTTTAACACTTGATTGGTATGCTAACTTTTGAACAATTTCCACGGCTGAGCCATGAGAATACAAAATCACTCCTAATAACCATACAAAGGAAATCACACCTGTAACTATGGCACAGTTTCGTTTTGAAATGCCTGTTTTCCCCAAATACCTCCTGAAAACACCTTGGAAAGAAGGACTATCATTGAAATCATTTGGTTCACCATTCTTGGAGAATTCAAAAATGTTATTGAACATTAATGACAGCAGTGATTCCTGTGATCCTCTTGATCCTCTTGACCCACTAGAACCACTAGAACTAGGTGTAGCAACGGAATTACCAGTCTCTTCTGTGTCTCTGGTATCAGAAGTCTCTGCAGTACCTTCAGTATGGTCATCACTGACGGTCTGACTGACCATCTCATACTCTTCAGTAACTCGTGTTTTACCAAACATTAGATCAATAAAACTAATTTGATAATTGCAATAGTTAACGGGATATTATATATAATTAGATGAATCAACTATTCTGCACTATAGATAGTTAATATCAATCCTTCCAACAACTTATTCAATCTCAACTAATGAACACTTACTACCTGACAAGGCTTTCGTATCGACTTATTCTAAAACACACACTTCACTCACTTTAAATCAAACATACATACAACAAAAACGAAAGAATCCACACTGCAATATTAAAGGGGCTATTTTGCAGGTTATCCCCTTTTGTGCTAAAATGCACGTTGAGCTCACACTTAATTTAGAGTGAAAAACCTACACGCTCCTATTTAGGACGAGTACAAGATCCATACCGCTACAGTAGTTAAGCCATTTTGAAAAGGTTGAAGTGTCTTGAAGAATAAGTAAAATCAAGTACTTTGAACAAGCTGGCAACTAGGATGAGTGAAGTGAGGTTGTATTCTTTACTTTTCAGTGCGGATCAAGTGAAGGATTATGACTTTTATCGTAGTCTTTATACTAATCCTGTACATGCTGATGCCTTACAATCTGTGTTGGTGTCCAACTCAGAGGTAGCGATAGGAACAGCGTCTATTGAGCATCAGAATGTTCAAGTGTTGAGGGATTTGTTTTTTCATGGTATTAAGTTGTTTCTGGATGCCATTGAGTATCCTTTGAGTGAGAAGCTTGGCAAGCCCGGATCACTGACTTACTCACAGGTGTTGGGTCAGCCAAGTATTGATTTTGAAGGTGATGATATCACCAGTCTCAGTGGGAGTACCCTGATCAATGTACCTGCTGAAGGAGATATTACAGAGAGTTCTAGTGCCAATGTATCTACAAACACTCTTGAAACAAATGGAACAACCAATACAATAACTGGAGTTGGATCTAAAGCAGGTAACCACAGAAGGAGGAGCAGTACGATCTCAGTCCCACAATCATATAACCTGCAAACTAACAACACCAACAACAAAGTACGTGAGTTTGATGGAATAGATGAAGAATTACGCTTGGAATTGACTACCAACATCTTAACCATTTTCCAGGTGTTTTTCCGTAGTTTATTCGAAACCAACTCAGAATCAGTGGCACGATTCAAAAACTCTAAAGCCAAAGTACCGTTCAGCTCAATTGATATTATTTCAACTATCTTTCAGTTACCTGGTGTAACTAAGCACAACCACTTGAACGACTCGACCTTGCTAGGATTTTTAAAGAAGATTAAATGGGAGTTTGAAACTATCGCAAAGGAAGTTGAAGGCACCGCAACAGGCGCTGAACTTAAAAACTTGGGAATATTAAAGGAAATCGTATACTTACTTAACGATATATTAAAACTGATATTCTGGTCCATTCTCCACCACAGGGAACCACTGAACGAATTCACAATAGTGAAATCGCTTCTCTATACATTCTATGAAGCAGACATGTCAAAGACTTTCGAAAAATTATTGCAACTATCAAACCCTCATTTTGATGGTGTATCTGAAAAGTTTGTTACTCCAAAGCTTCTGATATCACTTGAATCACTCACCAAGTTGTACACAGTCATCGGGACCTTGGCAAACGTACCTCCTAGTTTATTGCCAGAAACTCCAGCTACTGCTTTACCTGATATAACAAACTTGGAAAAGGAATCACCAAACGTTTATGAACATTTGATAGTAAAAATTAAGGCAATTGATAACATCAATTACAAACAAGAGTTTGAACTGAAATTGGTTCCTATATTAGCCAGTAATTTCAATTACTTCTACCAGTTTAGAGAAGACTTACTCGCAAACCAAATTCACAACAGTTCTTTCTTCAACTGGTTAACATCTAGTAAGTTCAGCGATAACTTATACATTGCTTACGAAACAGTGGAAAACATTACAAACCTCAAAACCAACTACGACCACATTAGCTTGATCAAAAGTCCTAACGATGTTTACTTGGAAGAAATCGAACAAGTCTATCAGAAAAGAATAAGACTTCTTGAGATGGAGTCAGATGCGGAAGAGACTGTAGACCTCAACGTGAATTTAGCAGAAGTGCTTCCAATAACTTTGGTGTTGTACACATACAGCCAAAACTTCACATTCTTATCTAGATTCACTAAACAGATCCACGAACAGAAAAAGAAAATAGAGGATGTGAATACCAACCAAGATACCAATATCGAATTGTTTGAGGTATGGGTTTGCTTGTTGTCTTATTTGTTCCAGTACCAGTACAAGTCAAAATATATTGAGTCAATTTCCAAATTGTCTTTAGTAATTTTGTGGAAAATAACCAACCTGGCAACAGATGATGAAGAAGGGTTCCTGGTAGTTGATAACGTCACCAAGTATCAGATGAACGAATTCAAGTGGAAATTATCACATCAGAAGATGCCTATTGTTCCTAACAATAAAGACAATTACGGATTCAAATCTGCTCTCTTTTACATTCTTGATGTTGTACAGAATTTATTGAGATTCAATTTGACCAAGAAGTTAGATATTGAAAATTATAAGTTGGGACTTGGTGTGGTACATCACACCTTGGTTAAATTGAATCAAGAAGTATCGAGACAAAAGGTGAAGGATGCATTGATTGTTGTACAATTCAATACGTATGCATGGAATGAACTTTCGAATACAATGATCCAATTGATAAGATTTATCAGCAATCAAGATTTATTAAACTACAAGTACTTTCAGGGCCAAATTGATCAAGTCAAGTCTTTAATTGAAGAACTCTTGTTGCTTATAAACCTTCTTTTGCTGTTGAATCAACTTGACTCGTCCAAGACAGCTGTGTATGATTTATTGTATTCAATCTTGTTAAACTATTCTGTTATCAAGAAGTTGGTTAATGAACATACAAATGGAGATTTGCATGAGTTAAACAAGAGCTTAAGATTCTTTGAAGAGACATTCATTTTAAACAAGGATGTGGAAAATGAAGATAACAAAAGTAAGATTGATTTGTTTGAGGTTGAATTTGATGATCCTGTTTTACAGAAAGCAATCAGTCAATATCTTGCCAAAGAATCCACTATAAAGGAAACTACTCAAGTTTACAAATACAAAGAAACCTTCAAGTTTGAAGGATTTAGTGATGATACAATGATAAAGGTATTTGTTGAGTTGTTTAAAGTGAAGTATTAATGATTGAAATAAGCAGAGATTAAAAAAAAATTATAGTGGAGGTGTGTTTATAGAGAACATGAAAATAAAACTGACAGAACAGAACAGTACTTGTAGACCAGTAGATTATTAAAATACTTCTAAAGTTATTTTGAGTATTCAAATAAGAGTCGTCTCATCATATTCTCAGTCCACTTACAATTGTACGTCAACACAACATCAAAAAGCTTGTCTCACCTCCTTTCCTCAGTCCACTTTTCCAACCCTACTATTTTGTGGTAGCTTTTACTAACTTACAATATTGTTTAATTACAAGGTGCTCGATACACGTTATTTAGCAGTGAATATATAATCATTTTATATACAATGATATTGTTGACCCCAACTTTTTCACTTCACTTTGTGAAATATATCCAAATCTATTGAAAACATAAGTTAATGAGAGACAGTATAGTGACGAAGTGAAATGGTTGTAGATATCGAATCTAGCGCTTTTCGTGAACTGTTCTAAAAAAGTCCATGCATGCAGTAAACACGACTAAAAGAATACCACCACCTGGACCTAATCTCAATACCTTTGGAATGAAACCCTTGTATAAAGCAGAGAAACCTTCTTCCTTTGCGACCAAGGCCAAGGAAGGTAAGGTCCAGCGGTATCTAGTAGAACCAGCTTGGATTCTTGATTTGACGACATCGAATGGGGTGTTCAAGATGGTACCAAAAGTACCACCAATCGTACCACAAGTCAAGTCGATCAAGGTCTTTTCAGTAGAATTCTTTGGTTTAGGCATTACTGATCTAACCAGGTGAATCAATCCAAAGTAACCTGCGTTCCACGTGATGTGTCTCCACAATGTGGATTCTAAACCCTTGTATAAACCCAAGGCACCATCCTTAGCAACAATGTGCTTGACCACTTCTCCCATACCATTAAATTTAGACGTCTTGTCTTGTAACTTAATCTTGACCAATTCAAAAGGAACAACCACAAACGACTCAGTAGCACCAGCAGTAGCACCAGTCAAAATGGCCAAAGGTTGGTTAATAGTTTGCACACCAAACAAGTTCTTGTATATTTGACCCCACTTATCATTGGCTGCAAACTTGGTAGCTCTCTTAGGTGCCTCCATTAAAATAGGTGCGGAAATACCCTTATACAAACGTGAGAAACCTTCTTCTCTAACAATCTTCTTAAGACAGTTGATCGTACCATTGTACTGATTAGTATTATCCAACTGTTGTCTGGTCTTGACAACATCTAAAGGATACATCACAAGGATCTCCGAGACACCGGCAACAGCACCGGACGCAAACTGGTATATGAAAGGTAAGTCTGACATTAAGGTATATGGTTATCTATAGATTGAATCAAAGAAAATTTAAAAAAGCTCGGTTGATTGGAAGATAATTGTCCCTATTTAAATAAGATTATCACACTATTGGAACAAAAAATTTCAGAGGGATCAAGTACTACGAGGTGTTTGTACTTCCTCAATTGGAGAAGAAAATTAGGTAGATTTTGGTTAAGATTAGGTTATTAAAATTCGCGTTTGGTGTTTGAAGCCAAGATTCAGTAGTATTCTTACTCTTATTGTTTCGTATTTAGGAACTGGGTTCCCTATACATGGGGGATTTATATTCTGTCGGACGATTATGGACCTGAGATTCGCACTAAACTTTTTGGTTTTTTTTTGGGGAAAAAGGCCCTACATGAGTCAGCGTGGAGACAAAATCTATCGCCGGTAGCGGGCCAGACGATAGCTATTGAATTTTTGTTTAGTGAGAGTTGGAGCTAAGGATTAAGGAGAGTGTGGTATTGATCTTCTTACACCAGAACATCGATCCTAAAGTCCGTTGTTGGGGAAACCCACTTTAAGGGGAGAGAGGGGAGAGTGTTACTGGAGTTTAGAAGAGAATGTTAACTCGGTATTATGATCATTAAGATCAAGATTAAACGATCATACAAGTAGTACATTGTTTGCATTGTCTTCGTTTTTATTAGCTGGTGAACATTAAAAACTCAACTCTTGTGAGATTAATTTAGTGAGGGCTTTTTTTTGGTTGATTTGGATGATTTGTCCGGGTAATTTTAAAATTAAAGTATATAAAGAGAAAAACCAAATAAATTTTTCGTTTTCCTTTTCTTCTTCGTGCGGCAGCCTTAACTATTACCGTGTTGCTTGTCTTTTTCAGATATCCTTACGAGTCGGCAAGCGTCAAGTTAATCAGGCGAGAAAAACATCCGGCAACGGAGATTGATCATCTTAACGCCCTTTTGTTTATTAGAGTCGTGACTTTGTCATGTAGGATAAATGAGGGCTGGTAGATCGTATAAATGTAGACTTGCAAACTCGGGTTGAGTTTGTAAGTGATGAGTGATACTCTCTGATTAGAGATGGAGTTACTTCTAGAATTAGAATTGGAAGTTGGATTTCATTCTCGTAAACGCAGAGTACGTTGAGTATATGAAGAGATGAGATGTAACCGATGAGGTTCGTTTCTTGAGTATTTTCCATGTCTCTGATGAGAACAATCATGAGGCATACTTAACTTTGTAAGAATGATGCGACTAGCTTTCTAGTACTAGTGATGTCTGTATAACTCAACCTTTTAAGGTGCTTGAGAGTCTCGAGGAGTATAAAAGTTCAAGTAGTTTAAAGAATCTCTATCTCCTTGAACGCTTTACTGAATAAGAATACTCTATAAGAAGGAAGCGTGCTGAGCGCTGTCTTTCTAGTTCCAAGTATATTTGTAGAGTGCAACCTTCGTGGTGCTTGATTATCTCGAAGAGTATACAAGTTCAAATAACTTAAAGAATCTCTAACTCTGAACACAAGTAAACTACACAAGTGGTAACAAAATATGTATTCAGTCTATCACAGTAATTGCTTTCATCCTATTTCCCAAAAGCCATTCCCTATTATTGTGTTTTCATCCAGTTCCATCAATTGAAGACTAGCAGAGTTCCATTCAAGGGAACCCTACATCATTACTCCTCTAAAAAACTGAATACACATATTCACAAATAATCCCATGAAAATCGCCATCTTCTGTGTTGTATTGAACACAGAATCATCCACAATTAATATAACCAAGCTGTTTATTCCCAAGAACCCTCCCACTAAGAGTCCTATGAGTAAGTCTTGGTCTCTGTTACGGTCGTCCAAGTCCATTGCAGGTTGTCTAGTCTCCACATCTCCATCTTCTCCGCCGTGACCAGCACGGTCAGTGCTCCCGAACGTATTAGCTGTTCCATTCACTGTAGAGTTGAGTGCAAGTTCTTCTAGTTGTCGTAATCTTCTTGTACGTTGTTCTTCTTCTTCCAAATCAAGAACTTCTCTTGGTCCTCCATCTGTGCCACCATATACCAGCATGAATTGTCTACGGAAGTCATTAATGTCATCTTGTGTAAATCCTTGCTCCAATAATCTATCGAGTCCAATCACTTCTGGTAATGTTGTGCGTTGTTGTGGTTCATTGTCCATCTCATTCTCTTGCTTCAACTGTTCAGTTGTTAACTCCTCTCCAATAAAACAATGTATATATATCTGTCCATTATCATCTTCTTGAGCATTGCGTATCCTTGGTTCTAAGATATCTTTTCTGAAATCAACATGTTCATTCAACACCTTTCCATTATATATCAACCGCAAACGATTCTTCCCACACTGTGCTGGTTGTTTAGTTCGAATCTCACTCTTGATCCACTTCACGTTTACCAATTGGTTGACATCATCTCGTTCAAGATTAATCGAAATAGGTATCTCTAAGTCACGGATCTGTTCGTTCGTCGTGAGCGAATTGGTGAACCGAATCACTATTGTTATCTTCATCTGTTGAGGTGTTATAGTGTTTTATTCCTTCTTACTCCGTTTAGTGGCGAAGTATAAAAAATGGCCTATCAAATGCAAAAAAAAAAAAAATAACAGATTCAAAAGCTTCATATTTAATAACCGAATGTCCACTGAAATAGAGAAGATTAAGCTGGAAGTGAGCTCTACCAGCGACCAGATCTCCAACGATGAGTCTGGAGTCAGATATGCAGCTTATGCCAACAGACTTAGAACTATTTTGCGTGCTTCTCATAGATATGTTGCCTATACATCTGATATCGGCGAATCTTTTAGACCGGTGGCACACCCAAAGTTGGTTACCTTTGGGTATGGTATTTCATGGATGTATATTTTAGGAGATGTTTCGTATGCATCTTGGATTGTTAAGATGAAGAGTGAGGGTCGTTATTACGCAGGGTTGAAGCCTTGGGAGACTGCTCCTGAAGCAAACGCTCTTGCTGCACAATCTTTTGCAGCTGCGAACGAAAATAAATTGGTTGATACCGATTGGAGACTCGTGGGTTTAAAGAGAGGAATCTTCCAATCTTTGGCTTCTATGGGATTACCTGCCTTTACCATTCACTCGTCGGTCAGATACTCGTCTTACTTCTTTAAGAACTCTAAAGTCAAGGCATTGAAAACCTATGGTCCTGTTGGTGTGGGGTTGGCAATTGTTCCATTGTTGCCATACATTTTCGATGAACCTGTTGAACATGCTGTTGACTGGATCTTTGACAAGGGTGAAGACTTGTTTAATGGTACCAAGTAATTTGTGTCAAAAGGCACAATTCGTGAATGTAATTTACAATCCTCTATAATTATCAAATTGTTTTGATAAATAAAGTAACTGTATGTCATTTGTATCTAGATCTCTTTTACCTTAGAATAACTAACCTTAGATTAACTAACCTTTAAATAAATAGAATATCTTTATCGTTTCATTAATCGTTTTAATATATACATGAAAAAGCATGGTTTAAATAAGGTTCAAGAGAAATCAATGCCACCCTATAAAATGAAGGAGCCATTTCCTAGTTTAAACAAATCATACATAGAAGCATGAGTAAATCATTGAATTATTATTCAAAACAACACACTAATCATTGACGTTGAGGCTTTGAGTAATTCAATGTATTACATTTCTTACAAGTTCTTCTTTCAACGTCAGAATCAAAAGCTACAATAGCCTCCTTGATTTGAGTTCCCAAGTCATAACAGTAAAACTCCACTTCTTCAACAACCTCCTTACACTTGGAACAATACCATCTCACCTTATCATTTACTCCCTTAGGTCTATCTTGCTCAATCACAAGTCCAATAGTATCAGCAAATCTAACCGGGTTATGTGGAACATTCGGTGGTAAGAGAAATGAATCTCCCTCTCTGATATGGATATCCTCGAACAGTCCTTCATCGACAACCTTAAGTAACATGTCTCCTTTGAACATATGGAAGTATTCTGGGGTCTGATTAATATGATAGTCTGTACGTTCATTTGGTCCACCAACGATCATGACAGTGAACCCACCACGGTGTACACAGTAGTTGTTAACAGGTGGTTGCAACAAGTGCTTGTTTTCAGCTATCCAATTGTGGATGTTAATAGGTGGTGTAAGCATTATTCAAGAAGAAGGTGGTATGACTAATTTTAATTTGCATGGTCAGTTTTTCAGTTATATACAAGAAGTTTTGGTGCGCCGTTTGGATCAGAGGATTAGAGTGATATAAGCGGAGTTTAGAATTGTGGGAATAGAAGGGTTTGGTTTGGGTATGGAATAATTGTTGCTTATGTTGGAGTCTATGGGAGAGCTTGTTTTCACTGGCGAAAGAATCTTGCTTTCGAATTAAAACGATATAGGGTGATTTTGCAGCCAACTTGAATAACGCTCCACCAATAATAGCAACCAAAATTGATTTCGATATTTACTTGGAACAGATAGTATTACCATGGAAGCCTTCAACTGAACTGAACTAAACTGAACTAATTGATTTTGAGACGTTGGAAATTCAAGTTACAATTTATTGGTTAGCAAATCTAGTGGAGTATTTGATTATTAGATTAGAATCCGTGTATGGTGCATGAATTCTTGTGTTATACACTTGCAATACTTCAAATTATGATAAGTAGATTAATCCAAATATTTTACTTCTCTTGAGGATACACATTCATAAGCACCTCATGGAGTGATCTCTCTCTGTTCTTCTTCATTGGAACCGTAGGAGGTGGTATGTTCCTTAATCAACTTTTCAGCGTCAATCATTCCCTTCTCAAAGTCAACTAAAAAGTACAATACAATTGCAGCAGCACAAACAAACAAGTTAGGCAAGAAAGGATACCTGTCATTTCCAGTTCTATCTTGGATCACAGCATTAACCAAACCTCCAATCCAACCTGTAGCAACACCAAGCATAATTTCCAAACCAAAGTACTGAGCTTCTTCTCCTTCTGGAAGTAAAGTGCTATAAACGGTTCTATTCAAAGAACGAAGAGCAGACCCAGAAGCATTAAATAAAACTTCAAACAACCAAAACTCCCATGCATTTTTGAAGCCAATGGCATGAACATTTTTGCTGATACCAATACAACCCCAAAAATTGCTGAACAACTGTACTGAAAAGAAAATGAAACCCCACGTCTTGATGCTGATTTTAAGTCTAGGATAGAGATACATCCATGTCAAGGAACCAATAGAAGCAAGTATGAAAGACAAGAAAGAAAACACTGTGTACTCAGGATCAGAGCTTCCCAAACCCAAGGTAGATCTAAACAACAATCCGTATACACTGAGGAAATTGGAATAACTAACGTTCCAAATAACCCAAGACACACAGTAGAGAAATGCTTGAGGATACTTTTGGATATCCCTTAACAACCTAACAAACCGTTTCACAGATAAAACGATAAGCCATTCTCCCTTTGGTCTTGGTTTGAGATCTTTCTTGTCTTTAGCAGTTGGGATGAAGAAGGAGGAGATAATTGAGAAAACAATTGTAATGCAACCGGCGATCGTAATGGCAAGCAAAAAGTTGTGGTAACCCTTTGCGGCTGGCATACCTCTTCCATACGAAATAATAACACCAATTAAGAGTGCAGTAATCCCACCCAAGTTACCCAAAAATAAACCCATAACACTAACCTTGGTTCCACGATTCAAAACCGCTTGCCTTCTAACCTCTTCACTGGAGTTAGCATGCTCTGGTGTAGTCACTGCAGCACGCATGAACAATGGAATATATGACCCCTCTAAAATTTGATAGATACCGTCATCGATACCAAGCAAAATATACAAGGCAGACAATGCCTTCAAAGTTGGATAATTAGCTGTTGTTAACCCCACAAATGGTACTGCTAATGCACCATAGAGCAAAATCGATGCAATTAATATCCATTTTCTATAATTTTGATAGTCTGCAATACCCATCAAAAAAATCGAAATAACACCCTCCAAAGCAGTAGATATTGCTCTTATGTATAAAACATATGAGGTATAATGAACCTTTCCTGTACCAAAGTTAACAAAACAATCATTTCCCCTTCTACCACACTTCTTTCCTTCTGCTGTGCGTCCAACAGCGTTGGCAATTGACTGAATTACTGCAGGAACATACTGTTTTGTCATAGAAGACACAGGACCTGTAGAGAAATTCAACAACAACCATGCTCTATACAAGTTCTTCTTGTTCCAAACAGATTCCTCTACTTGCGCTTCTCCACCACTAGTGTTTTCGCTCAAACCCTCAGTCACACTCTGAGCTGAGCCCTTGAAGTCGTCTTCTTCTGGGATTGATACTACTACCTTCTTATCTACCATATTCTTACTTACCTTTAGAATTACTTAGCAAGAGGATGGATTTATATACTTGACAGTACAAGTGCCAAAACCTTAATTCGCGACAAATATTTGCTCAAAAATAATTCGAAAGTTATATTCCTACTAAGGCAAGTTATTCCTTCAATGTGAGCATGTTCTGTGTTGCAGATTAGAAATAAAATAAGCTCATATGCGTTTTATTGCGTTTCATGCCGTGCGACAATCAGTTAAAGTAAATTTATTCGGTTCCTACTCGGAGAGTATCCATTTATCGAAAACTGAGATTGGCTGCAAAAATTTTATTAACAGAGTAATTATTAGGATAAAATGCTAATTTCTAAATATTTTCAGACACCTTCTTCTTCTCTGCTTCTCTATTCTTCACTTCTATCAGTTTTAGTCTGAATTGCTCTCTCCATTTTGCTCCAAATTTAACTATTACAACGATGAACACCAAACTCAAAAGGTTGAGAAAACCTAAGCCTGTAAAACACCACCCAAAACCCATTTTCGAAATCAACTTGTCTATTATAAACGAAGATACTGCAGCAGCGAGGTTTCTCATCATGTTTCCAATCGCAACCATTGTTGCGGGCTGTCCTGTTGCACACTCTGTTAAGTAGGTACTGGTAAGAATAAACATCCAAGTCATCCCAAATCCTCCCAAGAAAATAAAAACAAAGGCTGCGCTGACGTGAACATGCTTGTCAACACACCATCCATATCCAACAATTCCAATGATAGAGATGAACAAACCAATAAATTGTATTGAAAACCTGCTCTCCGGTACATACTCTTCATCGGACTTTGTGCGTCTCAAATAGTCAGATAATCGACCTGCTATAATCGAACCCAAAATAAGTGATGCACCTGGACATATGAATGATAAACTAACTTGATAGTTACGGAAATTGTAATCATTCTTTAAGCTTTGTGAAAAGGTAACAATCATTGCGTAGAAACTAGCAAAAATGAATCCTCCATTGAGAGAGCAAAGAAGGGAGGGTTTGAAACTGATCATTTGGAACCAGACTTTCAATGTTGGCTTAGGGGGCCTAGGAAATTTAGGACTGTCTTGAATAATCTTTGGTTGAACCAATCTTGGTTTGACAAACCACTGATTTCCTTTTTGCAAACTCTCCCCGTCACCAACAAGGTATCGTAAAGTTTCTGGAAGACAAAATACAACTAATATGTATATTATACCTCCCAAAATAGCAGTGAACCCAAATATCCATCTCCAGTGATTGTTTGCTGCAATCAATGATAATATTGGGCCAAGAACCGGTCCCAATTGAGGACCCATCATAAAATGTGAAATGGCTTTTCCCCTAACCTTTGGTTCGTACAAATCAACAACTGTTCCAGTTCCTACTGAAATAACACTTGAAGCCCCAATTGCTTGCAATATTCTAAAAATGTAAAGAGTAGAAATATGAGGTGGAAGAGCAGCGAGTAAAATGTTGGCAACAATAAATAGCATTAGTGATATCAAATATAACGTCTTTCTGCCACCAAAATCAGCAAATGGAGCCCAAATCAAAGGCGCAAATCCAAAGATGATCATAAACACTGATACTGTTCCGTTGATGATAGTTGTCAGTACATTGAACGTTTTCTCAAATTCAGGTAAAAGAGGAATATAAATATTCCCACTCATTGGACCTAAGAAGCCAGCAGCTGTCACGATAAACATAATGAAACTCTTCCTGGTACTAGGAATAGCAGAATAAACCGGTGGAGGTACCTTAACTGGCTCCTCTGCTTTCATGGTTCCTTTTTCTAGATCAGTTCCATTGGTTCGGCTCGAAGTCTCTGACGAAGTAATAACATTCATTCTGATAAAACTATAGAAAAAGAATTCAAGAATAAGAATTCATGAAAGATGGATAAACCGAACTTAATACGTCTCATCAATCAATTAGAGTAGTTTCCTTGTTGTTCATAATTTTTAAAGCTACACACTTTGAATGAGCAAATTTGTTACCAGAAGCAGGATATGCATATTGAAATATTTTTTAACAAACAAGGAAGGAACAATAAGAGTTTCGGGAATTTTATGAGAATTCCTCTTCTCCAGTAGAAGTAAAGCGCACGCTCAACATCAAAGGACATATTGGTCCAGCTGGAGTAATTCTTTCTTTCCAATTTGGGTCTAGACTAATACTATAATTTCTCAAAACTTCAATCAAGAGCAGTTTTACTTCCAAAAGGGCAAACTTCTCACCCAAGCATGCACGTTTCCATCCGTGAAATGCAGGTAATCTCGCGCTTCGTTTTGCAGAGGTGTAATTACTTTGAATCTCATTGATAGTGGTTCCCCACCTATCGGGCCGGAAATTGTTTGCATCTAGCCCCCAGACATTTCTGTCTCGACCAGTGCCAAAATTGTTGTATCCAACATAAACACCCTTTGGGATCATCACTCTTCCTCCAAGAAGTACATCTCTTTCAGTTTTTCTATTAATAATCTGACCCAATGGAGGATAAGTTCGTAATGCCTCGTATATAGTAGACGTTAATAAAGGATAATCACTGTTAACCTCAAAGATTTCCTTTTGAATGCTCTTCTGAATCTTAGGAAACTTTGCAAGCAAATAAAATAAAGAGAGCAACAATAACAAGGGATTTTCGTGCCCTGCAACCATCAATATAATTGCATTGTCTGTGAATTGCTTCAGGTTAATTTGCTCATTCTCGTGTGCCTGAATCAACCGGTTGACTGCAAAGTTGGCATTTTCTTGACGCAATTCTTTAATTAAATTACAAAAATATTCACGGAAACTTTGTACCTCATTACGTGCCTTCACACGGCTAGGAATTGGAAACCTATCAAAATATGGAAAGTTCATAAAGAAGGGTTTGAATATTTGCTGCTTGACATAGAGGATCCTTGAGTGTAAAACACTGTCCAATGGGTCCTTACTGTTGTTTAGTGCGTTGAAGTTGACTCCAATGATAGACTCACCAACATTTTGCAATGTGTATTTTTGCAACAACCCACCGATCAGAAGCGTCGGACCAATCTCTGTAATTGTCTCCCTCAAAAGTCGAACAAACTCAATGGAGTTCGCTTGGAGTGGTTCTGTATTTGGAAATTGTATACTAGGGCCAATTGTGTTCCTGTAGAGCTTCCAAAGTTCTCCATGAGCACTAATTATGTTATCCCCTGTGTAGTCAGCTAGAATAGCTTCTGGTATTTTGTGTTGGTTACCACTCTTGGCGTAAATGTGCTCATTCTTGAACACCTCAACTAAAAACTCTGGTTTGGTGACTAAAATATTCCACCTGGAGGCAAAGAAAATCTTTACAGCCCCATAATTTTCCAACTTCTCTCTCAAATAGTAATTGTAAATTTGCTCCTGATCCATTGAAGTATATGCACCTAAAAAGGAAACATAAAAGGGAATGGTCGGAATATTAGTTGGGAAATTCACAGGAGGAAACACAATTGTAATCAACTTGTATCCCATCCATGTAACCATTCCAATTATAGCTAATTGTACAAGTGTGACAATGTCTACTTTACTGCTCATTTTTAGTTTGAGTTAATTTGTTGCCCAAAATTGTTCATTTCATACGGGGAAGATTAGCGAGCTTTATATATTTCCAGACATATTTGAAGTCTTTTAAATAACTTTGTAACCGTGGAATATTATTAATTTACAAGTAAAGATGAGAGAGTGCTACGTCTATTGCTTTTATCAAATACAATTTGCTCGTTCTCTGAAAAAGTATCCGAAACGGCAACGATGTACAGAAGCAGGCATATAAACCAGAACAATTCATGATAAACTAGTTATAGAGCCAGTGAATAAGTCCCCTATTTTCTGTTGAAGTTATTTGGTATTTTAGGGAAACTCCAGCTTCCATTTTCAGTTTGGTCTTGTCGTTCACTAAATTCGGACGCAACATCTAGAACGCTGCACATCTGCCCCCTTTGACGCATATCGATTGGGCCACTCTAGTAGTTATCTTGGCCATAATTGGACAGAAAGGAGAGTAAGGTCTTCTACAAAGATTGGACCTGCCAAAACAGAAATCTATTGAACTCATAGGGTCCAATTTGAACTGCCAAAGTAAAAACGTTGTACGTGAGTTAAAATATATAAGTCTTGCTTTAATCCCTTTGAGGTCGACACTGGCTCGCATTCACAACATGACTTTGTATACGTTACCCGTATTTAGTTCAGAGTCGTCTAGTGCTGCAAGCATTAGTCAGGCCACAGAGAACCCAACTATTTATGAAAAGATTAGAATGATATATAGCAGAAATGAGGAGGGAATAATTAGCAAGAGAGAGTTTCGCTTTTCTTTTGAGAAGTATAATGACCTCTTTACTCAGCTTACTACGAACCGAGTTGAGTCTAAAGTTAAAATTGAGATGATGACACTTTCTGAAAGCTTGAGGGCTTGGGAGTTTGAAAGACATGATGGGTTTTGGTCTGGTATAATTGTCGAGAATTATGATGACAGCTCTCAGTTTGAAGGATGGTTTATTTCTTTGCTCGTGACAACTAGTAGTGTTGACTATCCAAATGTTTCCATCAAGGACTTCAACTCATACACTAAGACGATCTCAAAAATCTTTGTTGAAGAATTGAAGAATACAACACCGACAGACGAATGGGAATGGGGAGGTGAAGAGTATTTCGAAAAGGTTGTGGATTTTTTTACTTCTCGTTGGGTTCCAATTGAGGCTGTATTGCCTGCGTTTCCTTGCAAGTCTTCCAACTTGACTAAAGTAGCATCCCAGTTACCTGACTTGGGAGAAGAGTTGGCTTTAAAGAGGCTTATTGGCTTTTCTAAGTCTGTCAAAAAGGTATACCCACCAGGCATTAAGATCTGGATTGTCAGTGATGGCCACGTCTTTAGTGATTGCGGTATGTTTATTTTTAAGGTTTGCAGCGCATTCCAAAAAAATTTGCAACCATTCTGAATTAGGAAATGGGTAGCATATTTGAAGTTTTTCTTTACTAACAAAAGCAGTTGCAGTTGATGATGGAACAGTAGATGAGTACTCTTCTGCTCTCAAGGAAATTTATAACAATTTGAAGTCTGAGGCTTCAGATCCAATTAATTTTCGGTCCCTCGTTGATTTGTTTTCATTATCCAAGTCAGGTTTCGAAAACAAGATGATTGAAGATGTTACTGTTGAACATTGGTTGGGCACTAAAGTTGATGAGGAAGCTGAATCTTGTAGAAAAATATTGGTTGCCAGTTGTGATACAGACTCTGGAAGACTAAAAGAGGATATTAATACTCCTGGTCACCCTAGACTAAACTTGTTTAGAGGGTTTTCAAGATTTATGACTGAGGATTTGCAGACACATCCAATTATTCAAGAGGTTTCTCGGAAAAAGTTTAAGAAGATTATTGCCAAGATTGCGTTTGAGATGATTAAGAGAAACGACGCTTACTCTAACTTGGTTGAGTTGGCTTTTCCTTTTCACTTGAGGTTATCTATACACGCACATAAGAACAATGGTCCTAAGTTTGGAATTCAATTGTTGGCATCTCAGGATTGTTTTGTCATCAATAGTTTAGAAGATCACAAGTCACCAAGTTTGTCTGACTTGTTGCATATTCCTACCCCATGGCACAATTCAATTGTTGAGATTGATGAAAAGAAGACCTTATTTGTCATCAAATCTGGTGAGGTTTTGGAGGGTTACAAGTTTGGAAAAGGTTCTGGATCTTGGAGTTCAGAAAGACTTTGCTTTGAGTTCAAATCTCTTAAGATGTGAGCAATTTCCATCCCCTCAAAGTTGTGTACTAACTTTCTGATCTTTCGTAGTGTATCCCTAATAGTTTTCTATATGCAGTTTTATATGTTAAACGAAAAATCTAAAAAACAACACGAATACTAAGTACCAAACATGTCGCCCAGTCCATTACAGATCAAGGTGAATGCCTTGAAGAGATTGATTAAAGAAGAGAAGTTGTATCAGCAAGAGGTTGATGAGCAAGAGAAGTTTGTAGAGCAGATGAAGGCCAACAATCATGATGAGTATGAGTTGAAAAAACAGGTTGAAGTTTTGGAAGAGAGTAAGAGAATGATCCCACTGGTTTCACAGAAGATTAAGGAACACAAGAGTGGGTTGGCTACTTTCTTAGAAACATACAAGGGAGAAGAAGATACGAGTGTTGCCAAAAGCCTTATTTAATAAAAATTTAATATGAAGTATAAACGACAAACTTATGTAAAACAACTAGTGCTCCAAAATGGTCAAGTTACCAGTAACAACGACATTTTCCAAGATGGCACCATTTGGAATGTCGATTCTCAGGCCGTCGTTACACACGATGATGACAGTACCCTTCAATGTGACGCCTCTACCCAAGTTGACGTTACCGGTGATGGTCAAGTGGTCTAATTCCAAGATCTTAGGCATGTGAGGGATTCTTTGTTGGAATCCGCTAACCTTCTTAAAGTGCGAGCCCAACTTGATCAATGGGTTGGAGTAGCCATCTCTTGTAGGGTCCAATTTCAAGGCACCGTGTTCCAAGTAGAAAAGATCGGACTTGACTAAAACCAAGTCGGAACATGTCTTGACAGGCAAGAATCTCGATCTTGGCACGTTGACACCGTGGGCACCGCTAAAGTGTCTAATGGCGGCACCGACAGCTGTTTCCAACTGTATGACGTTGATGTCGGAAGAACCTCTGGAGATGGTCTTTTGGTTAGGGATGATTTCGGCTTCGATGGCATTTTGTTCAACCAATCTCTTGATAGCTCTCAAGTTGATCCACAAGTTGTTGGTGTTAAAGTACTTGAACTTCTTGATGCTCTTGAAGTCTTCCACGTGCTCCTTTGGCACTTGGGCGATTTCCAATAATCTGACTTCACCTTCGTAGTTAATTAAGGTACCACCCTTAACATCGGCTCTGGTCTTGTCAGTCAATTCCATAATGTATTCAGCTCCTGTTTCGATCATGTGGTCCAAAATCTTGGTGTCGACGGTGGCACCCAAGTTGTCACCGTTGGAGACGAAGAGGATTTCTCTACCTTGTGCTAACAAGTTGTCCAATTCTCCTGATTGGACCAATGATTCGAAAAGATCACCGTGACCTGGTGGGTACCAACTCTCCAAGTCGTCTTCAAATGATTGTGGGACTGGCAACATCGAGTCCTTGTAGATACGTGGGAATCTCGATTGGTTGAAGGTCTTAACTCTGATTCTGTGTCCGGTATACTTCTTGATGATTTTAGCAGTGTCTGCGTCGGTGTTGAACGAGTTCATCAACAACAATGGTACGTCAGCATCGTACTTTCTGTTCAAGTGTTCAATTTGTCTGACACTCAAGTCCAAGAAAGTGTTACCATCTCTAACTTCAATGACCGACTTTGGACCCACACATCCCATAGAAGTACCCAATCCACCATTCAACTTCAACACAGCCAACTTGGCCAAGTTGCTAGTGTCATCACTTTCGTTCAAGGTGTCGTATTGTACAACCTCATTTGGTGATGGGGACTTGATTTTGTCCCAATTCAAGGTGTTACCAGAAGCCTTGTCAGCCAAGTATCTTCTAAACAATGCAAAGAACGAATCCAATTGGTTCTCAAACTTCTTTTGTTTTTCAGTGTCATCGACATCGTCAGCCAAGTTGTTCAAGGCATTACGCATCTGTGACGCAGCAACAGTAGTTGCAGTATTGTCAAAAGCCTACTTTAGTTAGTATTTTAGTTCATGTTGAATTCTCAACTCCGACTTCCCAACGGATTAATCGTGAATCAGCTATTGTTCCTAAAAAGGATGCCTCCGTGCGAAAAGTCCAGATTTCTCTCAAACTTTTTATCACCTGTTCAGAAAAGTGGAGAAAATGGCAACCAATTTGAGCATTGAGCAAGTGGAGTGAGGAGTTCTCAAGGGAAGAGCGAGTTTGGATATAATTGCAAGTGAAGTGATTATTTAGACTAGAACAATTGATTGAGAATCCACTAATACATATCCGTTTTAATCAATTGAACTAATAACAAACCATTCAAGCATCCTCGAACTCATTCTCAATGTCACCAAAACAGATCACACCACTCGGAGCGGAGACGTTCACATTTATGGGCTAGACCAACCCGAACGCAAAATCATACATACATAGGTCGACTGAGTCTTGTTGTGTTTCTTAGGGGCACCAGAGGCAGAAGCAACAGAGGCCATTTTTGTAATATAGGTTCAACAAAGAATTAAAAAAATTGGGAGTTTGTTTTAAATATATACAAAACAGTTATGGTTCGCTATTTTTTTGGCTTGTATACAAAGCCAACAAAAGAGTAGGAAACGTGCAACAAACATGTTACAAAAGTAAGAGGTATCGAATGTTAGGGTATTTTGATTCGAGTATCTGCTGGTCGGTGCCATAAATAGGTACTTTATTCGGATTAATAGTAGTCCGAGTATTGCAATGATTGGGGGGTACTCTTGGCGATTGGTATGGTATTTTTGTTGATTAAGGTTATTTTCGTCCCCTCTTTTATGATTCAACAGATCCAGTAGCGAACGAGACGAACGATTCTGCTCGAGGTATAGTAGGTTATGATGAACTTGGTTTCGTGTAATGTCGCTAAATCCATTGGCGCACACTCAGCCGTCATTCTGTCTCGCGTCTTCTTCAATGGGGTTTCGTTTACAAAGGCGGGAGAATTAGACTGAAAAAAAAAAAAAAATGTACCATACTTAGGATACAATTAAAATGTAAAGATGGTAATCAATGAGGGGGTTCACGAAAGAAGAGTGACCTGCGACGGAAGTTTCCAGTCCATTCATACTATAAATCAACGTTCCCTGTCTCCCTCCAATGGCCGCAAAAAAGTTAAGCCACAATTAACTCTACTACTTATCGAGTCTCATGTGTGGGGAAG
The DNA here is from genome assembly GCA_030568835.1 of Kodamaea hsintzibuensis (nom. inval.). Taxonomy (NCBI): domain Eukaryota; kingdom Fungi; phylum Ascomycota; class Pichiomycetes; order Serinales; family Debaryomycetaceae; genus Kodamaea; species Kodamaea hsintzibuensis (nom. inval.). The sequence goes on from JAJMJA010000014.1 coordinate 282,275, forward strand.
AGTTTATTACAGCAGTATGTTCTTGAGTCCCCCACTATTTCATGTTACATTTGTTGAAGCCGTGTTTTAATTTTTTGGGGGTTACAAAGAAGAAGCGAGTCTTTTTTTAGAGCTATCATACAAAAGGTGATTGATTCTATACCTATGTTCATAATGGTTCAATTCTTATTATCCTTTGAGAGGAACATTATGCTAAATCTATTAAGAAAGATAATTGAGATCAAATTTGCGTCCCACTCCCTTCCTTTCTATCTTTGTACCTTCTGATTAAAGTAATCTTCTGCACCTCCTAAAGTGAGGAGACGTAGAACATATTTAGTGGGGAACTTTGACACTTACTTTTAATTGTTTTTGAAGAGAATTACTTCTAGAATCTGACTAAGATTATAAGACTAAGATCTAGTACTTCTGCAGAGAAAATAGCATCCATGCCTTAAGCCAATGCAAGTATTTCTCTTGGTCATTCTCTGAGATTTCTAATACCATACCTCTAGGGCCGTCCACTGGGTTTCCAACAAAACTGTATCCACACCAGTATTCATGATCATTTAAGTTGACATACTCTTGTGCCATCCATCCTTGTGGTGGCTCTCTATAAGCACTATCGTAAATCGGTGCAAGTATTCTAGGTGGTTGGACAATTGTCTCTACATATAATGGATTCTCCTTTAACTTGGCGTACAAAGTGGCATCAATCACTTCTTCAAACTGATTCAACAGTGGATCGGTTGCTACGGGTGATTTTTTCAACTTCATATCGCGAAGTTCAAATTTACCCTTGAGCTTATCTTGGAAAATCGTTCCGTCGTCTCTCCAACTCTCCATTTGGTGAGATGTCAAGTATATCAATTCTTCACCGATTATTTGTCCCCATGACAGGGAACATACTTCTGTCGACATGGTTGCAATTTTATGAGGCATATTGGTTTGTGGAGTTTTCAAGCCGGCTATCACTGCGTCTTGTTTGTGGACGTTTGTTTCGCCTGTTATTGCTAGCCCAAGCCACAAGTATTCTGATGTCACCTTCAAATCATCATCTGTAAGTTTTCCAAGTCTAGTACCCAATGCCTTGTCATATAATTGTAAGTTCAATCCCATCAATATCCCATTGGTTCTCTTTTTATTGACTACCATCATGCTTGGATCTATGACTCTTTGAAAGTCCTGGTCAAAAAATCGCTTGAACTCTTCGGTAGGAGTACTTTTTAGTCCGAAATACTCATGGTCTTCACTGTTTGGAAACATCAAATGAATTATCTTTTCAATTTCATGGAACCCCGGTTCAAATTTAGAAGGTTTATATTGAAGTTTAGTAGGGGCTCTGAACATCAATACTCCTTTTGTTTTGTATTCTTCATTTTCGAGTATTGCAGTATAGTTGTCAACTAAAGGAACCGTTTTAGGGGTCATAATTATCGCATTTTCAAAAGGATTGAACAATGCTCCAAGTCCATAAATGAAGTCATTGCTTAAGTATTGCTTACCTTTTTCCTTCAGCTTTAATGCTGGTTCTAAATTGGTGAAGAAAACTTCCTGTGGTGGGAAAGTATGTACTTCTCCGAATGGATCATCAAATGTATCCGATCTTGCTATTTTCACTATTCTTTTCTTTTCATATACCTTTAACAGGCCAACAGAAACAATATGTATAGGGAGTTTGTTTCTTTGAGCTCGCAATACTCCAAGCAAGCGCCTTACATTATCAATCTCTCTGTCTTTTGATGTAGTTGACAAGATAGGAATCACAATTCCTGTTCCTTTTCCTTTCCCTTTTATGTCACTCAAGACACAATTTTCACTACTGGATTTCTGACTTTGGTTCTCCTCCCAGTCTTCTATAATTGGCCAGTTTCCTGATAACCATGGATACATCTTTTCTTGAAACGTATTACAGTGGAAGACTCCAAATCCATTTTCAACAATGCATTTGCCCCATATTTTCAGGTTCTGGATGTGTAGTTGCATATCCTGCTCATAGATGTACAATTTCGACAAATCTTTTATGAACTCGTTTTCAACTCGTTCCTGCAATTCCTGTTTCGAGTATCGTATGGATCTGAGCTTCTTCTTTTTCTCTCTTTTGTATTTCTCTGGCTTGTATAACAAGTTGTTGAAATCAAAGTCTAGTATCTGCTCCAACAGAAGGGTTCTATCACTTCTTGTACTTCGTATATAACTTCTGCATTTGGATCTTAGATCACTTGATAGTCGTAAATTTTCGTATGCTATATGGCCACCGTTTCGTTGGAAGACTTCTGGCGTTTTGAAATTGAACGTGAAAAGGCAAAATGTAAGGGTTAATGCTACGAAAAGTAGGATCGTTAACCTCTTTCTTCGAAAGAATACATTGTATCCAACTTGCCTTATCGAATGCATCTTATGTAGTTTTGTTATTGTATTTATAATTTTTTTGAGCTTGTGCGACATTGGTGTCGTAGATCAAGGCAGTTCAGTTAAGTGTGATGATAGTGTAAGTGTGGAGTAAGTAGTTATGTTTGGGCATTGAGTATTCATTATTATTTGTATATCTTTACTATATTATATCGTATCTTACCGTGAAGGAGGGATATTGGTGGGATTGTGTAAGTACTTTAAAATGACGTATGGGAATTATGTATAGCGATAAATAGGACCCCATTCCATAAGTAATTTCTTTAGTTATCATGTGTGTTGTATATCTTGTAGTGATAGCCACGTACTCTACCATGTTGTCATTCATTCAAATTGTTACCTTCTTTCCAAACACCTCATCCAATTCGTTAACATCTGTATCTTCCTTGACTGCTGCATCATTCCTGGTTTCAGTCTTGACTGCTCTTTTGCTAGGTTGCATAACACCATCTAGCAGATCAAACCCTGGGGCAAACCTTCTTTGTTGTGACGTGATCCATTCTTCAAAACTTTTCTCTTCGCTTCCTCCTGACCCATCGGTTTTTGCCTTCAATTGAGTCAATTCTTCCAACCACAATTCCAAGTCGTGCTGTGATAAATTGAACTTGGGAGGAATCATTGTTTTCTGCATCGAAGGTATCAACTTCTCATAGTTATTTGAAAGTGCTATTGGTTTGGGTGGCTGGAATGATGGGTTTTGAATTAATGGCACTTGCTCCAAAATTGGGTCAGCTGATTTGTCAGTATTTACTTAAAACAACACACTTATGATCTTCTCCACACGAGATCAACACTCATATCTAATCTAGATCGATTGCAATCATCACATACCTTTATCTGTTTCGTCCATCATCTTTAAATCTACTTTTTTGATTTACACTTAAATTATTTTTCCTTGTCAATTTATCTTGACTTTATATATTACATCTATCTGGGGAAGTTCAACACAAGCTAGCTTTCAAAATGAGAATAAGCCCTTTTAAGTTATTTTAGTTTTGGTAGTAACATCAGCTATATGTTTTTAAACCATTGTATTTTTGTTGTGTATGATTTTTCTTTATTAGTTGTCCTTGTAGTGACGGATCAAAATGTAGGCATTTTCTTGTTTCAAGTTGGATAAGGATCTGTAACCACCTTCCAAGCGCATCAACAATCCTCCAAAGGAGATGTATACGGACATTTTGTCGTTTCCTTCGTTTTCTTCAAACTTGTATACTGTACCGTACATGACATAATCGTAGTCATCTGCCAACGATCTGTCGTCGGCCTTAGGTGGTCTCCAAGAACCATTAGATGTCAACATCGAAGCTTCGTTACCCAATGATGAAGCTAAGGTAATGGTCAATGAATCATTGGCCTTGACTGGAAACAACTCCTTATTTATATCTAAAGTGATTCTCACCTCTTGAGAAGTAGACGAGTGTCCCGTTATACGTGAAACCTTGTTGTATCTAGCATCATCAGTGGAGTCAACCACAAACATATCTTCAAACAAAATCCCAGACATCGTATTGGTCTCTTCTATTCAACTACTTCTTCACTACTAAACAGAAAACTTTTCTGTTTGATGAGTTAACACTCGAGTCACGTTTTGAAATATCACGTGTGTTAATTCCTCCCACTAACTGATTTGAATTTCCTATATACAGGATGTTTTTCTTAAACCTAAATATAGAATTGCTGGCTCGCTTCAGGGAGAAATTTTTCTTTATAAAGAAGGTGAATCTTTCTTTAAGCAATAACCAGCACCTTATTGATTATTGTCCTACTATACTATCGCTTATCTATATAATGAAGACTGATTCTGAAAAAGTTGTACCTGTTTTGGATCAGGAACATGGAGACTTGTCTCCTGTTAAGCATAATCACACAAGATCAGTGATAAAACGGATCGGTGTTATATTGGCTGGCCTTTTGGTGTTATCGGTAGCTGGATGTTCGTACGGAGGATGTCAGGGTATGTCTGAGGGGATGAGCAGGGTTGAGAGTGAGTTTCCTCATGCAAATGCTGATTTCTTAAATGGTATGTTGGATAGTGAGTTTGTTTCAGTCAATATGGCAGATGCCCCAGTTGAAAGCTGGGACATTGCGATCACTACTGTAAAGCCCACAGCTTCTAAAATCTCAAAGAGAGACGATAACTCAGATTCTGCTGACACTACTGATTCTTCGGAATCAGCCTCAGGTAGTGCAGATTCTTCAGACAAAAACCAAACTGAAGCCCAAAGGCTCCTCAAAATGCCAGGTATCAGAGTAGTAATTGCTCTTGGAGGATTTATGGTCTTGAACGCAATTGTTATTGCAATTCACCACGTCATTCTTAAAGCAACCAACACAGACAAGTTGTATCGTAACGTTGAACAACACATCTCTCCATTTTAGGTTGGGGTTTATTTCATTTCTCGGGTCGGATAGTTAGTTAATACACATTTGCAAGTTGGCAAATGACTTCACAAGTGCACATATTTGTAGTTTAAAATCTTAACAAACGCAAGTTTAGTTGTAGTTTCTCGAGATCAATGCATTTCTCAGTTGACACTAGAATATGATTATCCTCATCACATTACTATAAATACAATAATATACGAAAATGATTCAAAAGTATTGTCAAGTAAACAGTTTCAACTGAATATTTCAACTAACTAGCATAAAATAATTCTTCTAACATCTCCCATTCCTTAAACTATCAGTATAGCTGAAACTTATTAACATAACTCAAAACGAATCAAAATATCATCCCAATATGGTAATACTTATCCAAAAATGACGTTCGCTTATCTTCATGGAATCAGTATTAAGATGTAATAAGGACTAATAGGACCCAAAGTAGAAGAGGAACTACAAACTAAGCCTTATTCATTTTCTCTAGTCTTCTATTCGTTACAAATCCCATAGTTTACTTGTCGGACTGTACACTAATTAGTTTATTGTACTAATATTTCATTATCTTTCTGGTTATATTTCGGGGAAGGCCGTTATTAATTTCTATTAAATCTGAATAATTTGAAGCAATAATCTTTTTAGTAGAGCAGATATGTCTGGATTGCCTTCTTTAACTACACGTTTGCTACAGATAGCGTGTGCTATAGTATGGTGTTTGTTTGCAGCTGGTGCTGTGTTTGGGTTCGCTGCGTTGAAACCTATTTTGATCAACGAAGGAATCTATCAAGATAAGTGCCCTAAGGAGTCCTCTGAGGTTCCATGCATTGAACAAGATTTATCTTTGAACTTTTTGTTTACAGTTGCTTGTATGGTTACCAATGTTTCAGCGTTACCTGTTGGATCTATTCTTGATTCGTATGGTCCAAAGGTTACTGGGATCATTGGTTCTGTTGTATTGCTTGCAGCAACTTTGCTTTTGCAGAATGCTTCCAAGTTGACTTTTGTAGATGGCTATTTGGTTGGTTATACATTACTTGCTTTGAGTGGTCCTTTTGTATTTATTCCTAGCTTCCAATTGGCCAACAGCTTCCCTAAGAATTCAGGGTTGGTCTTGGCTTTGTTGACTGGTGCTTTTGATTCGTCTTCGGCATTGTTTTTAATCTACCGTTTGATCTACACCAAAGTCAGGGAGATTTCTATTGGGGTTTTCTTCCGCTTCTACTTGGTTGTTCCAATATTCATCTTCTTATGCCAGGTTTTCATCATGCCACTGTCTTCTTACAAGACAATCGGTACTTTGGCTAAAATCGCTGAAACTGGTATCGATGAGACAGGTTTGCCTCTCAATAAAGATTTACTTTTGCCCCAAGATGCGGAGAGTGTCCTCGACTTCACCCCACAGGCAGCAATCCCACCTCCTACTATCACAGAGACTACTCAGTTGTTGATGTCAAATAGTAGAAGAAGAAGCTCGGTCATGCTGAGAATGTCAACACAATCAGCCAAGTCTGTTTATGAACAAGACGCTGACAATAAGTTGTACGAGTCTACTGGAGGTGTTTTTGGTGTTTTACATGACTCTCCCATCCTGGAGCAAGTCAAGTCACCTTGGTTCTACTTGATGGCATTATTCACCACAATCCAAATGTTGAGAATTAACTACTTTGTTGCCACCATCAAAGCTCAAGAATTGTTCTTGTATGGAGATGAAGCCACCGCCACTATCATCAATGAGTTCTTCGATATGGCTTTGCCAATTGGAGGTTTGCTTTCGATTCCCTTCATTGGCATGGTATTGGATAACTTCACTACCTTGACTACCTTGTATATTTTAACTGCAATCTCGGTGACAATTGGTGTCATGGGTCTTTTATCTTGGCTCCCTGGTACGTACTTTGGAATCATTTTGTTGGTTATGTACAGACCCTTCTACTATACTGCAATCAGTGACTTTTGCGCAAAGGTATTTGGGTACGACAACTTCGGTACTATCTACGGTACTATCATCTGCTTCAGTGGACTTTGTAATATCTTACAACAAGTTATGGACAGATTGACCCACGAATACTTCAACTTGAATCCTACTCCTGTGAATGCCACATTGTTGGTGCTAACAGTTGTGTTTGGTTTCGCCCTCATTGGATTTGTGAAGTCGCAAGAGGTAGAAGGAAAGAGAAAGAGATTGGAGAGGGAGGCACAAGAAGCAAGTACTAGATATTTGCCTCATTAACTCTTCAAATATTAAAGATCGAAGTTGTTATCGTGGTGTTTCCACTAAAATTTATATTCCCAAAAAGCATAATGAGACCTTATTTAAATATAATATACAATAAGCATTCTCAATAACCGTAGACTTTATTCAAATATTTAACAAAATTTTGCAACTTACTTATAAAAAATACCAATAACCTATATTATACATAAAGTGAAGAAGATTTAAAATGTAGGCAATATGGTGAGTAGGTTGGGAAGAGAACTTGAAGAATGCAAATGAAGTGAATTATTGTGAGAATGTTTGGTTTTAGATATTTGGATTGAAGTTTGTTTAGTATATGAGTATTTGACAGGTAGAATTGTAACATGATTGTATATGACATTGACTGCCATCTCTTTGATAATTCAACCATTTTACTATACTCCTGTATTACTCTTTCTCATCTTCCTACTCTTCTTCTCCATTTCATATCTCCAATCAGGGTCTAATGATGTAAGTTCAGGCACTGTTTTCTCCTTCTCTCTGTCATCAATCGTCCGAGTTTTGTTTTCACCAATGACACTCTCTATAAGTTCATTCCTTAGCTTCTCTTCATTATAAATCTCTTCTCCAATCACCTCATCACCATCCCTTTCCTCAATCTTCACAGTTTCATTCAACTGTTTGACCGGAAACCCCTCTAAAATCATTTCTTCTTATCAGTCTTCTCCTTATTAGCCTTCTCGATCTGTCTTCTAGAACCTTTAATCAACTCCAAGTGTCCTACTCTACTTGCAATCAATTTCTCTGTAGATACAGCTAAAAACCCTTGATGTGCTTTAGACAACTTCACAGCTTCCTTAGCATGAGCCTTCTTAGCCTTAAGTATCTTAGGTGCCGCTTTTCTAGGACCTTGTACCTTATTAGCCAACCTCTTAGCAACTGGCTTGCTCTTCAATCCAAGCTTTCCTTGAGCCATTCCTTTACTACTTGTGAGATGCCCAGAGCACAAAAAAAAAAAAAAAACGAGTCAAATTTTCATTATTAGTTCTGAGCTTTTGATTAATAGTTTGATAAAGTATAAGAAGACAATTGAATCCCGCGTTACAGTGGATCTAATAGTTTCTAGCAAAACCCTATTAGCTGATAACCGTTACGCACGCAATGAGTGACCAGTTTCTTATTTTGCCTGGTCCTAAGGCTCTTTCTCAGTTTAGAATCAATGCTTTGGTTCAAGATATCGAGAGGAAGCTTGGGTCTGGTGGTGTGATTGTGGAGATTGTATCTCAGTATACGCATTATGTTTCTTTGCGTGGGGAGGTAACTCCTCAGCAGAAAAATCTTATTGATGTTTTATTGCATTATGATACTCCTGTCGATGAGTCAAATGACTCAGTTCGTACTTTGGTTGAAGGTAGTAAGAAGTACGTTGATCTTGACGAAACTACCACTTTGATCACTATTTTACCTAGAGCTGGTACTATCTCCCCTTGGTCTTCTAAGGCAACTGATATCGCTCATATCTCGGGTTTGAAAGACCAGGTTGAGAGAATTGAACGTGGTTTACTGTTGCTCATCAAGACCTCATCTCCAGTCGATTTCAAAAACTCGGATATTTTGGCTACCGTGTTTGACAGAATGACTCAGACTCTTTTTGTCAACTCCCAACCTCAACACGATGACTTGTTTGCACACCACCAACCTAAACCTTTGGTACACGTGGATATCTTGTCTAGTGTAGAAAACTTGGCTACTGCCAACAAGGAACTCGGTTTGGCCTTGGACCAAGGTGAAATCGACTACTTGACCAACGCCTTCACAAACGTAATTGGCAGAAACCCCACTGACGTTGAATTGTTCATGTTTGCTCAAGTCAACTCCGAACATTGTCGTCACAAGATCTTCAATGCTGACTGGACCATTGACGGAGCTGTTAAGGACAAGTCTTTGTTCAAAATGATCAGAAACACCCACCAATTGAACCCACAGTATACTGTTTCCGCTTACTCGGACAACGCTGCTGTCTTTGAGGGACCAGCTGGTTACGTTTTCACCCCAGACGTCAAGACCAGACAATGGAAGTCTACAAGTGAAAACGTTCACACTTTGGTTAAGGTCGAAACACACAATCACCCTACTGCTGTTTCTCCCTTCCCTGGTGCCGCTACCGGTTCCGGTGGTGAAATTAGAGATGAAGGTGCCGTCGGCAGAGGTTCTAAGTCCAAGGCTGGATTGTCTGGATTCTCTGTATCTGACTTGAACATTCCTTCATTGCCACAACCATGGGAAAGAAATGTTGGAAAGCCAAACCATATTGCTCTGTCTTTAGATATCATGATAGAGGCACCTTTAGGTTCAGCAGCTTTCAACAACGAATTCGGAAGACCTGCTATCAATGGTTACTTTAGAACTTTGACCACAGAAGTCACCAACAGTTCTGGAAAGGACGAAATTAGAGGTTTCCACAAACCAATTATGTTGGCTGGTGGTATGGGTGCCATTAGACCAGACTTGGCTTTGAAAAACACTAGAATTACACCAGGTGCCAAGTTGATTGTCCTTGGAGGACCGCTGATGTTGATTGGTCTTGGTGGAGGTGCTGCTTCTTCGATTTCCTCTGGTGAGGGAAGTGCTAAGTTGGACTTTGCCTCAGTGCAAAGAGGAAACCCAGAATTGCAAAGAAGAGCACAACAAGTTATTGATGCTTGTGTATCCTTGGGTGGTGAGGGTAACCCTATCCAGTCTATCCACGATGTTGGTGCTGGTGGATTATCCAATGCCTTGCCAGAATTGGTCCATGACAATGGGTTGGGAGCAAAGTTCGAGTTGAGATCGATCTTGTCTTTGGAACCAGGTATGTCACCAATGGAAATCTGGTGTAACGAATCTCAAGAAAGATATGTCATGGGTGTTGCCCCAGAAAACTTGGAACTTTTCACCAAGTTCTGTGAACGTGAAAGAGCTCCATACGCTGTTGTAGGTGAAGCTACTGAAGAGCAGAGATTAGTTTTGACTGACTCGCTTTTGAAAACCACTCCAATCGACTTGGAGATGTCTGTTTTGTTTGGTAAGCCACCAAAGATGTCTCGTGTTGCCGAGACGGCCGACTTGGCCTTGCCAAAATTCGTCACCAACGACTTGTTGATTGATGAATCAATCTCTAGAGTCTTGCAATTGCCTTCGGTCGGTTCCAAGTCCTTCTTGATTACTATTGGTGACAGATTTATCACTGGTTTGGTAGACCGTGACCAGATGGTGGGTCCATGGCAAGTTCCAGTCGCCGATGTTGGTGTTACTGCTACTTCTCTCGGTGAAACCGTCTTATCTACTGGTGAAGCTATGGCTATGGGTGAGAAGCCAACCTTGGCTTTGATCTCAGCAGCAGCCCTGGCCAAGATGTGTGTGGCAGAATCCTTGTTGAACCTCTTTGCAGCTGACATTCCATCTTTGGAACATGTCAAGTTGTCTGCTAACTGGATGTCAGCAGCTGCTCACCAAGGTGAGGGAGCCAAATTATACGAGGCTGTCCAAGCTATTGGTATGGAATTATGTCCTGACTTGGGCGTATCTATTCCAGTTGGTAAGGACTCTATGTCAATGAAGATGAAGTGGGACGACAAAGAAGTTACTGCTCCTTTGGCTTTGACTGTTACCGCTTTCGGTCCTGTCAGCAACACCTCCAACACTTGGACTCCACAATTGATCAAGAAGCAAGAGGAAACTGTTTTGGTTTTGGTTGATTTGGCTGCTACTCAAGAATCTAAGGCTTTGGGTGGTTCTGCCTTGGCTCAAGTTTACAAGCAAGTTGGTAACGTAGCTCCAACTGTCCACTCGCACCAGCTTTTGAAGTCTTTCTTGCAGTCTTTGGTTGTATTGCACAAACAATTCAATGTCTTGGCTTACCACGATGTTTCGGAAGGTGGTTTGTTCACTACCGTTGTTGAAATGGCTTTTGCTGGTAGATGTGGTGTTGAATTGAATGTTGAAGGTGCTGACTTGCTCTCTGAATTGTTCAACGAAGAATTGGGAGCTGTGTTCCAAATTAAGAAGAGCGAGTTGGATGCTTTTAAGAAGATTCTTTCAACCAATGGTGTCGGTTCTGAATACGTCAAGTTGATCGGTGTTCCAGTATTTTCTTCCCAAGCTGTAAAGATTGCTCACAAGGGTTCTGTTGTATACGAAAGCACTCGTGCCAACTTGCAAGAATTATGGAGTAACACTTCGTACCACATTCAAAAGTTGAGAGATAATCCTTCTACCTCTGCCCAGGAGTACACTGCCATCAGAGATGACTCCAATCCTGGTTTGTCTTACCAGTTGACTTTCGAGCCAACACCGGTTGCATCGAGTGGACCTCGTGCTCCAAAGGTTGCTATATTGAGAGAGCAAGGTGTCAACTCCCAACAAGAAATGGCATGGTCTTTCCAACAAGCCGGTTTTGATGTGTATGATATCCACATGTCGGATATTATCTCTGGAGAAGTTTCTTTAGACGACTTTGTTGGTATTGCTGCTTGTGGTGGGTTCTCGTATGGTGATGTCTTGGGTGCTGGTGCCGGATGGGCCAAATCCATCTTGTTCAACGAAAGAGCTCGTGCTCAGTTCCAACGTTTTTTCCAAGAAAGGGACAACACTTTTGCCTTTGGAGCCTGTAATGGTTGTCAATTCTTTAGCAGAATTGCCGAATTGATCCCAGGTACTGAAAACTGGCCAACTTTCGAAAGAAATTTGAGTGAACAGTATGAAGCCAGATTCGTTATGGTTGAAGTTGACCAATCAGAAAAGAATAACTCTATCTTCTTGCAAACAATGAAGGGCTCTAAGTTGCCTATTGCTGTTGCACATGGAGAAGGAAGAGCTCAATTCAAGTCTTCTGAAGATGCATCTGCTTTCAACAAGGACGTTATTAGATACGTTGACAACTATGGTGCTGTCACTCAGCAATACCCATACAATCCTAACGGTTCTCCAGGTGGTATTGCTGGTATTACTTCTGCTAACGGTAGAGTTCTTGCTATGATGCCTCACCCTGAAAGAGTGACCAGAAAGGAATCCAACTCATGGTACCCTGTCGATCAATCCCAAACTTGGGGAGGTCATGGTCCATGGATCCAGTTGTTCAAATCCGCCAGAGAATGGGTCGGTGAGAACTTTTAAGTTAAAGTACGATAACTATGATAATTTTAAACTGTATAATAATGAATATAATTGCTGAACATGATATTAATTAAACAACAAAGTATAGTCTTTTTGGCTGCAAAATCATGATTACAAATATATTATATAATCAATTATAACTTCGAATTGAAATTTTTAAAGGGTCGTGTACCGATTCAAAAAAAAAGTGAAAATTTTTCAAACTGTAGGCCATAGAGAGACAAAAAAAATTTCAGATTCATAAACTTTTTATTCACATATACAATACAAAATGGTCAACGCTTTAGTCTCCAAAACCAGAAAGTTAGTCGCTGACGGTGTCTTCTACGCCGAAGTTAACGAATTCTTCACCAGAGAATTGGCTGAAGAAGGATATGCCGGTGTTGAGGTCAGAAAGACCCCAGCTAAATTGGAAATCATCATCAAGGCCTCTAACACCCAAGGTGTTTTGGGTGAACAAGGTAGAAGAATCCACGAGTTGACCTCTTTGATCGTCAAGAGATTCAGATTGAACAAGGACACTATCCACCTTTACGCTGAAAGAGTTGAGGAGAGAGCTTTGTCTGCTGCTGTCCAAGCTGAAGCTTTGAAGGCTAAGTTGTTGAACGGTTTGCCAATCAGAAGAGCCGCTTACGGTGTCTTGAGATTCACCATGGGTGCTGGTGCCAAGGGTGTTGAGGTTGTTATCTCCGGTAAGTTGAGAGCTGCCAGAGCTAAGTCGCAAAAGTACTCGGACGGTTTCATGATCCACTCTGGTCAACCAACCAACGACTTCATCGACTCTGCTATTAGACACGTCATGATGAGACAAGGTGTTTTGGGTATTAGAGTTAAGATCATGAAGGACCCAGCTACCAACAAGTTCGGCCCAAGATCTTTGCCAGATGCTGTTAAGATCTCTGAAGCTAAGGACGAAGACGAGGTTGTCCCAGCTCCAAACGTCATCTCTCACAAGAAGGCTGAACCTGCTGCTGAACAAGCTGCTGCTTAAATTATTTAGTAATTTATTCTTAATATATTTTAGCTTTTTGAACTGTAAATTGGTATTTAAAGTATTCTAATAGTATAGTCTTGAGATATGTCAATGTACATACGAACAAGATGATGCAATACTAAATTATGAATTGCCGTGAACGCTTATTTAAGCTGCAAAAAGAGGATGAGTTAACCAAAAATCGGTCCCTTAGACATGCAAAAAAGAAGTGCCTTCAGCCAGAGTCGAACTGACGATCTCCTCATTACTAGTGAGGTGCCTTACCAACTTGGCCATAAAGGCAGCAGTGAATCTCCTGGGGGTGAGTCGAACACCCGATCTCAAGATAACTTTGAGTTAATCATTACAGTCTCGCGCCTTAGCCAGCTTGGCCACCAAGAGTGATCACTTGTTGACTAAAAAACTGTAAACTGTTTTGTATTAGCAAAATGAGTAGTATTCCTCCACGTTTATGTTACACCTCTAAAATGATCACACTGTCATACAATTTACTAAAAGAGGAAGAAGTATATCACGGTATGTCAAATGGTAGAGAAGTGTTTGAGAGGGTTCTGTGATTTTCAAGTTTATGCTAATTTTCTAGAAATTGCAAACAATTTCAGAAAAAGTATAACAAACATTAGATACTAACAAACATATTTGTTTTATCACTCAAACATATTATTGTGAGTGGTTACTTGAGAGAAGTCATTGATGAACTACAAGATGTATAATCATTAATCGTGATATCTTATTTGTTCAGTAAATCAGTAGAACAGATAAATGCGAATCAATAGTTGGGAACGTGATGTGTTGAGTTCTCATACACACCTATCCCAGCCAAACTACCTAGCTACATCAGCCAACTTCTTCGTTACAGTCTCTAAAAATAAATGAGGTAGTGTTGTGTGGCAGCAAAACTCGATGCTCAGAGTACATTGCATTACAACCGGCTTCTTTCTTTGAGTAACTCTTCATTACAATTCCTCTAGTTTATTGCCCTAATCTTCTCTTGAATTGAGAGTATAATATTCCAGGATACCGGAATTGAGCAAATTTGAGAACTTCTGCATCAACATAATCCTGTAAGTGTTCACGTCTTTCAATCCGCGCTGAATTCTCAGTTTCACCAGGTTCCATTCCTAGATAGTAGCTTCTATCTATGTACACAAACCTGGGTCTTGTTTTTGAACTCAAGTTTCCAAATAATTTAGGTATGAATTGCCATTTCAACTTGGGGTTGCAAGCTAAAGAAACAAATATAGTTCTGTTTGGAATATGAATACCTGCTATTGTCAGTAGTGAGTTCCAACCAAGATTAAGGGTGAAGAGTGACGAAGGAAGTTGAAGTGTTTCTTTTGTAAGATGGGGACCAAGATTATTGCAACTAAAATCCAAATACTGCAATTGGTTCAATCTTGAACAATCACCCTTTAGTTTACTAATATTAGCTCGGGTAATTTTCAAGAATTTTAATGACGTTGGGAAGTCTTTCCAGTCGAGTTCCTCAATGCAAATTAAGTCAAGTGTGACCTCTGAAAGATTTTGGCAAAGTTCAAATGACATGATTATCTTAACTGGGTTGTCTTGAGCAATTGGCCGTAACGTAAACTTATGCAAATCAGGAAGCTCCAAACGTAAGCTATTCAGGTTGTTGAATGACGTGAGACGTAACGAATCTATGTCTTCGATATCGCTTGGAGCTGCCTTTTCAAACCATTCAAGAGAACTTTTTGGGTAAATTTCATGATTAAAAATCTTGAGTTCCTTAAACTGGTTATAGTTTGTCAATAAAGAAGTGGTTACATTCAAGCTGGTGAGACCTTTAGGTAAGATCAACCTATTCTTTAATATGAATGTTCCAAGCAAATCAAGCTTTTTCAAGTTTTTCAAGTGTCCTCCATGAAAACCCTTCAATTTCGTTTCACTAAAATCAATGAATTCTAGTGACTTTGGTAAAAATGTATGGGAAATATTGTGAGATCGAGGCCTGAGAAAACCAATAGCACAACACACAATCAATACTAATTCTATTGAGCAAAGTTTCGATAACTCTATGATAAATTGAACAAGGAAGAAGCTGATGATATTACTGTTCGTCTCAACAAACTGGTGCTCCAAATTGCACCTTTTCAATACCAATCGTTTCAAGTTCGTAAGTTCATGCAAATTACTACCGAAAAGATGAGCAATCTGATTCCCGGAAAGGTCTAATTCATGTAGACTCTTTGGCCAATGTACACCTTCGATTGAAGTGACACAGTCACTAGGCTTTTTACTGGCGAATGAGATGCGCTCAAGAGTTTCAGGGAAAACGAGACTTGTGGGAGAGTACTGGAACAAACAGTTTCTCAATGAAAGAGTTTTTAATGCAGGTGGGAGTTTTAACTTCCCTATGACTATGGTGCTGTCTAGGATTTCCAAGCTAGTTAAGTTTATAGGAAATACGAAATCCTCATTCAAAGCAAGCAAGTTATCGGGTTCTGACATATCAAAAAACCTCAGTTCCTTAATATAGCCTCTTGGTCTCATACCTGCCATTTTCAAGAGTCTCAACGAGTCGGGAAGTTCCAAACTACGAACATTATCACATTCTATCAAGTAGAGGGATTTCAAATGCAAATCTTGAAGTCCTGTCAAGTAAACCAAGGAACGGAATGCTTTAATAGTCAAGGACGAAAGACGTTCTGGGAGTTTGATTACCTCAAGATCATTAGTTTTGAAGTCTTCCAAGTGTAGTTCCGATAATCTGTACAATTGAAGTAAGTCTAAATTTGAATCCCGCAAGTAAGATTTGAGCGTGAGTTTGCGGAGGTGAGGAAGCTGTAATTTCAAGGGAGACGAGAAGGTAAGAAACGTCTTGAGTGACTTGAGAAGTGGAGGAAGATTAGGAATTTTAACTTCGTTGATTGGGCTTGTGATGGTTAAGTGTTCCAATTTCTGTAACTGATGGTTAGGCTGTAAGAAATAAGTGTCATTACGCAGTTCGAATCCTTCACTTATTTCCAATTCTTTCAAACTGGGAGGGAATTTGAAAGTATCTATTAGCCAAGGCTGTGCCCATGAGAATGCATTTTTGAGCGAAAGGCCAGTAATTTTATAAGGTAAATCACATATTGTTTGGACACTTGTAACGTATCTATTTGGGATAATGTGGTGACCCACTTCGAATCTTTTGACATAAATAGCCTGGGCTCTTTCCAAAGTGGTTGGCGAGAGCTCATGAAGTGTGAGTAAATCAAATGACAGTTTGAAATAGAGTTTGCCAGGAACATAACGTAGTCTATTTAACTCAATGAAATGTAGAAACGTGTATATGTTGGGCATTGTAATTCTACTCGACTGTTTCTCTGGCTCCGTAGGAGTCGTAAAAGAATCAGGGGCAACCACAAATGGAACTTCATTGATTTCAATCTGTGAACTGTATACCCTAAAAGCATGGTCTCCAATGACTGGTTGATCTATAAGGTGCACAACTACTTGATGGGGCAAATCATTAAGAATAAGATGTTGAATATCAACAGGAAATTGATTGATAAATTCAGTCATAGTCAATCAGCTAATCCTCACGCCTCCAGATCAATTCGGTTACTCGGCAACTACCTCAGTTCGTATATTATATTATGCCGTTGACGTAAACCTGGGGTCACTATTTTACTTACCGTCAACTCTTGAAGGCGATCGAATGTTTTGTTGTTAGGACACTTTTGAATTCATAAAAACAAATAAACTAATTGTGGTTCAATGCTTTGAAAAAAATCGACCAATATAGAGATTAACATCATGGAATGAGCTTTCATAGGCTAAGAGAATAGACAGATATAATAGAAAATGCTAGCAGTCGTATGTTCATTCTGGAAGAGACTTTGTGGTTCTACTTTTTCTTGAATCACACCATTTTCTGTACTACAGTTGAGCTGCACTCCACACCGGTAGATAAGGGAGCGAGGGCACGGTGAAACAAGTGCGGAAACAAGTCCCGTCATTTGGTTTTTTTACTCCTAAACAATAGGCAAATGAGGGGGGATGAGTTATAGTCATGTTGTTTTTTGTAAGCAGTTTTCATGACGTAACTAAGCAAAGTTCAATGTCATCCCCTCAAAAGCCTAACTTTCATTCGGAGATTAACGATAATAGAGGAAAAGATTGTTTGTGTTGCACATGGGATTACTAAAGTAGTCATTGGTCCATGTGTGTCACCATACAAACATGGTACAATACAATATGAGGCGAAATTAACACAAAAGATAAGAGTTGCCCTCGGTCTTCGGAGTTGGAGAATCCGTGATGATTCAATATCGCGGTAATTAATACCCATAGCCACAACCCTCCCAGATTTTTCAGTATAAATAGAGACCAGTTTGCAAGAAAGAATGAATTATTGTCAAATAATCAATATATAATGAAGTTTTTAAAGTTAGGAAATGAAGTCTCACAGCCATTCGTGATCCCAAACGTATCACCAATCTCCTCGCCAACGTTGGTACCTCAAGATTCTGAGTCAAACAAACTTCCATCGTTGCAGTTGGTAGGAAATTAATTTTGATTAGGTCCCTGGAGGATAATGTTATGATTAGTTATGAAATCGGGTTTAGGAATAAAAGAATAAAGTAATTATATTGTAATGAAGTGTAGAGTGAACGACAAAGAGTTGTACGGTGAGACTGTAAGCGCCACTGAAAGATTTACGAAAACGAAGAGTAAAAAAATGTGGGGGTAGCAGAGATGCATAAGTTTGGCATAATTTTGTACTTTGGAAGTTGCGGATAGATTTGTTGTTGTAAATGAATGATAAACGGGAGGAAACGATGACTGAAGTAATCGTACGTCACTACAACAAAAAATGTTGTATTGATAAGAAGTTAAGGCGTTTCACTACTTGATGATTGTGTTTTGTGAATTTTGTTTGTACAAGAGTAGATTAAGAGTTTGCGATTTTTGCTTAGTTATTATGAATATGACAGAAGGTGGGAGTTGAGAGACAGTAGAGTCTCTACAAAGAACATATAGAAGAAGTGTATGACATTCGACTCTTTCACTCCATAGTTAAACACCTATAAATATTCTAATGTTTCAGAATCATCTTCATATGTTAGAGAATACCGAAAGTGAATAATTGATACGCATTGAATTATGGGGACGACTTGATATCTGTAAAAGTTACACGTTCAACAGTAACAATGAACATGAATAATTCAGTAGGTCTAAACGAATGAAACATGATCCTGTAGTCTACTGTCGGCAACTTGTTACAATCCGTTTAAATTGGATACTGGTTTGTGAAGTGGTTGAGACGTGATTTCATTTCCTTAAACAATCCCAACCAACAACCTCCTTCATTAATACTATAAATGCTTGATTCAAAAATCAACTACACTTCCTTACATGTCATGTACAAGTTAAAACATTTATTTACAATCATAATTTTCCTATTTATATTTTAAAAGAAGGGATAGAACTCGTTATACTTCTTAGTATAGTAAGCAGTAGAGACACCACCCAAAACAACCAACATCAAAGGCAATGGTTTCTTGAATTGAGTAGGAATAGATCTACCGATTCCAGCCACTAACAAAGTAGTGGAAGCACCCAATGCCAATTCCAAACCGTAGTCTGCATTTTGCTTCAAGAGGTAACCAGCACCTCCATACAAGGCAGCAAATGTAATTCCTGCCACCAATGATGGTAAA
Source organism: Kodamaea hsintzibuensis (nom. inval.) (assembly GCA_030568835.1). Classification (NCBI taxonomy): domain Eukaryota; kingdom Fungi; phylum Ascomycota; class Pichiomycetes; order Serinales; family Debaryomycetaceae; genus Kodamaea; species Kodamaea hsintzibuensis (nom. inval.). The sequence continues at coordinate 301,062 of JAJMJA010000014.1, forward strand.
GATCCCTTACGCGAGTATCCCATGATACCGCCAACTGCACAAAGGCCAGATAATGTAAATGCTGGATGTTCCATATTTCTAGTGTCTTTTAATTAAAGTTGACCGAATCCTTAAGTTTTCCGGAAGTCGTCAATGTCGCGCCAATAAAGGTAGTCGTTGTGTTGTTGAAAAATTTTACCAGCTGTGAACGTGAATAGAAGGCACGCATGCCTCGCTTTTCCCCCTTTTGTTCGCACAGGGGGTGATCAAACAAGTTGGTGGCTCAAGAAGGCTGCCTACGAAGCTATACAGACTAGGTTCATTACGTAGAAATGTAAAAATGTACAATTTATACCACTTGTGTTGATCTGGTACCAAGCACCTTTTGGCACAAGATTAACAAATTATGATATAACACACCCAGGGCTAATCAAACAGGTTTATAGATAAATTATGTCCCCGTTAAAATTGGACCGGACAATCACTTTAACCCATTTTTTTCTGTCTCTTACTGTCCCCCCAAAGGTGGTTTGTACGCTTTTGCCAAACTACTGAGGCAAGCATTGCTAACAAAAAAAGTTTTTATCAAAAAACACACGCCTCCTCCTCTCATCCACGTTCGGTTCGACTTGTAACAGGACTATTCAAGTGCCTTAGACCATCCATCCAACCAGAAAAGCACCGACGAGGCGAGGTGAGATTTGAGATATGAACATTTCGTCCATGTTAACAGGGAGTACAGGGGCTGCTGCGGTAGCAGGAGCAGCAGGAGCAGTAGGATCTACAACTGCTGATGGCGCTGTGGCCAATCAATCGTCCAATGGCAGCCATCCAAACAAGCTTGGCAATGGTAGTATTGTCAGCGGGATCGTCAACGATTATGACTCGAATGGCAGCGTTGATCAAGAGTACAAGAGCCAGTTTGAAAACAACGTGAGTGTGTTGAACCAAATGGATCAGCAGTTGCAACTCGCTCACGACATCAAATTGCTCAAGTTTGATGAAGCTAAAATGAATAACACCATGATCAAAACTAATAGGTTGACCTCTAACTTTATTGAAAGAGTCGTTGCAGAAGACATCTCCTCGAGAAACAACAAAATATCAGATACAAACAAGAACAAAGACTTGCACCACATCGACTTAACCAAACCTTTACATCACAATACAACAAGAGGACGTGAATTCAAATGGGGAACTACAAGAGAAGTACACAAGGTGGAAACAAAATCGCGTAGGAAACGCCCGACTGCTGGTAACGGCGTTGGAGCTGGTATCGAAGAATCGCCAACTAGATTAGGCAAAGCTGGCGTAGATGGCACACCAACACGTGCCCGTCCCAAGAGAACAGTGTCGCAATCTTTAACTGCTGAACTGGGTGAGTTAGACCCAGCATCTAAGAGACTTAGAAGAAAGCCAGTCAAGCACGAAGACGAAGAAGGAATGACATCAGATAGCGATGGAACTCCTGGCATAGAAGGCTCAACAAACGGTCGCTTAAGAGCTAGACCAAAGAGAGACGACGAAGACTCGGAAGCAACCCCAGCGAACGGATCGCCACAGAAAACTTCCAAAGAACATAAGATCATGATGAAACAATACGACAATACCTACATCTCCATCTACAGAGACTTATCGAGAAAGGATGGACCTAAGGTGAGCAGATTACTTCAACAACACCTGCAAGCCAAGATGATCAACCTAAAGAAAACTTCTATTTTAGCTGCAAGAGAAGCTAAGAGATGGCAACTCAGATCAACTAAGAACCACAAGGATTTGACCACCAAGGCAAGAAGAGCAATGAGAGAAATGTTTAACTTTTGGAAGCGTAACGAAAGAGTGGAGCGCGAATTACGTAAAAAGTATGAACGTGAATTGATCGACAAAGCAAAGAAGGAAGAAGAAGACCGTGAAGCAAAGAGACAACTGAGAAAGTTGAACTTTTTGATCACCCAAACAGAATTGTATTCTCACTTTATTGGTAAGAAGATTAAAACTGAAGAGATTGAAGGTAAGAACTCTGATCCAAACCTCAATTTGACACCTGCAAATAAGTCCTTGGATAAGTATGCTGACGTTGATGTCAGGAGCGACCAGAAACATATCGATGCGCTTGATTTCGAAAATGACGACGACGATGCTTTGCACAGAGCCGCTGCAGCCAATGCTCAGAATGCTTTGGAAGCAGCACAGTTAAAGGCAAGATCTTTTGAAGATCCTCTGGACCCTCTCAAGAACCCAGATACAAATGGTGAGGAAATGAATTTCCAAAACCCAACACTTATCGGAGACTTGTCAATCACACAACCAAAACTCTTGAAGTGCACCTTGAAGGAGTACCAAGTCAAGGGTTTGAATTGGTTGGCAAATTTATACGAACAAGGTATCAACGGTATCTTGGCCGATGAGATGGGTCTTGGTAAAACAGTTCAAAGTATTTCTGTATTATCTTACTTGGCTGAAACACACAACATTTGGGGACCATTTTTAGTTGTCACACCCGCATCAACATTGCACAATTGGCAACAAGAAATCTCAAAGTTCGTACCAGATTTCAAAGTTTTACCCTACTGGGGAAATGCTAAGGATCGTAAGATCTTAAGAAAGTTTTGGGATCGTAAGAATGTTAGGTATGGTAGAGATGCACCTTTCCATGTTTTGGTAACGTCTTATCAATTAGTTGTTGCAGATGCTGCCTACTTCCAAAAAATGAAGTGGCAGTACATGATCCTCGATGAGGCTCAAGCAATCAAGTCGTCACTGTCATCAAGATGGAAGTCACTTTTATCATTCTCATGCCGTAACAGACTTTTATTAACAGGTACACCTATCCAAAACTCGATGCAAGAGTTGTGGGCATTGTTGCATTTTATCATGCCTTCGTTGTTTGACTCTCACGATGAGTTTAGTGACTGGTTCTCCAAAGATATCGAGAGTCATGCCCAGTCGAATACAACTTTGGACGAACAACAGTTGAGAAGATTACACGTTATCTTGAAGCCATTTATGTTGAGACGTATCAAAAAGAATGTCCAAAGTGAATTGGGTGACAAGGTTGAGATTGACCTCTTCTGTGACTTGACTAACAGACAAAAGAAATACTACCAAATGCTTAAGTCGCAGATCTCGATCATGGACTTGTTGGAATCTGCGAATTCTGGTGGTGATGATGCCACATCGTTAATCAACTTGGTTATGCAGTTCAGAAAGGTGTGTAACCATCCAGACTTGTTTGAAAGAGCAGATGTAAGATCACCTTTCTCAGTCAGTAAATTTGCAGAAACAGGTTCATTCTTGAGAGAGACTGAATTGGAGATGCAGTATAGTACTGAAAGTTTGATAAGCTACAAGTTGCCGCGTTTAGTTTACGATGAATTGCTCACACCGAATATTAACAATGACGTTGGAACAAAAAACAAACTCCTTGAAAAGTTCAGCATTTACGATCCTTCAAACACACGAAGTGATAGCAACGAAAACTTTGGATGGCTCAGGTTCGTGGATAAATCACCAGGCGAATTACAGAAAATTCTGAAGCAGAACATACTCCAAAGGTCCATAGCAAACCAGAGGTACACAGATATTAATTATGAAGATTCCAACAGACTCAAATACGTCTACGAAGGAGAGTTTGAACCAAAAAACAAGAAATTGTTGATCGCCAACTTTAATAACAATCACGCAACTATCAGCAATTCTACTCATTTGAAGGAATTATACTCAATCAGAGATGGCGTCTACATTGATATGCGAATTAATACATTGAACCCGGCAGCTCAACCGATAGCTTCGGCGCCACCAATAGTTCCTTACTGTTCAACAAGAAATTGTTTGAACAGAATTAATGATGTGTTATTTGACCGCGAGGTTATACTGAGCTTGATGCCAATGTCCTTGTCGGATGAGCACACATACTTGACGAAACAAGTACCGATCACCAACTATCCACACACTAATATGCTTCCTCAACCAGTGAATAAGTTTATTGACTACTCCAACATTAGAATGCCCTCGATGAACAGATTTATCACGGACGCAGGTAAATTGGCTAAATTGGACGAGTTATTGGTGGAGTTGAAACAGAATGACCACAGAGTATTGGTATACTTTCAGATGACCAAGATGATGGACTTGATGGAAGAGTATTTGACATACAGACAACACAAGTACATCAGATTAGATGGATCTTCCAAATTAGATGACCGTCGTGACTTGGTGCATGACTGGCAAACTAAGCCTGAGATATTTATATTCTTGTTGTCTACAAGAGCTGGTGGATTAGGTATCAATTTAACTGCTGCTGATACAGTCATTTTCTATGACTCTGATTGGAACCCTACTATTGACTCGCAAGCTATGGATAGGGCTCACAGATTGGGTCAAACCCGTCAAGTTACTGTCTACAGATTGTTAGCTAAGGGAACAATCGAAGAGAGAATGAGAGACCGTGCCAAGCAAAAGGAACAAGTTCAACAAGTGGTCATGGAAGGTAAAGCTATGATTAAAAAGGAAGAATCCGTCAACAAGAAGAAAGATGTTGCTTTCTTGTTGTTGGGTGGAGACGACCCTTCGGATAGCACCACAACTAATAACGGTACTCCAACCGATTCTAAGGAAGGAACCCCTACTGTGGACGACCAAAAGAAGAAGAAGAAACCAAAGAAATTGGGCAAATCAACTAAGTTTGGCGAAGTCCTTAATTCTTCCAAGTTAGAGGAGATGTACCATGAAGATGAAGGGCAGTTCACGCCAACTGGTACTCCAACTATATAAAGATTTACATTGTAATTTTAGTATATATATATTTATAAAATTTTCATCTATATATATTTGATAAGGGTATCAACGAGACTCAGTTGTAAAGAGATTTATAGTGTTATCCTTTTCAAAATGAGTTTGGAAATTATTAATTAATGAACTGAATATGCAAAATGTGATTAAGTGGTGACGTTAGTTCTCTTCTTCCTCAATAATCGTTGTAGGTTCAGCAATTTTATTTGTGAGCTTGTTTTCAAGTTCTGATAGGAACGATGCATTGGCGATTGGAGAGAGAATTAACTTTGGTGAGTTAGTTGCCGATTTCGAAGTATTGTTTAATCGAATCCTTGGTACTTGGACCTGGTCTTCAGCCTTGGACTTGAGAATTTTATTTTCGTTTTCCAAGTTGTATATTCGGTTGAAGCTTTCTTCCAAGCGGAGTTTGAGTTCTTCTTTAGAAATCTGCTGTGATAAGTTGTTAATGTTTTGAGTTATACCTTCATCGCTCTCGTTTTCAACAACGTTTTCGTCAAAACTAGTTGGTTGCGTAGAGTTTATCAAATCTGTCAAGCCACTTAAATTAGAATTGACGGAATTGAGCGAGAATCTGTTTGAATTGATCAAGTTGCCAAAACTTAGTTTCTTCGTATTGCCTGACGACAACTGATCAAGTGTTAATTGGTTGTATGTTTCATATGTAGTTGGGGGGCAAATATTAATGTAGTTATCATCATATGATGTACCACTACGGGGTTTATTGACGGGAGTCTTTGAGTTTTTCATTCCCTTCTTCGCGTTTGAATCCACTTCTGTTGGATTCTCGAAAACAGTCAACAACCCTAATTGTAACCCTGTTGATAACCGTTTGTATTTCTTTCCTGAAGAGTCTGTGGTTTCTCCGTTTGTTGGAGGCAGTATTTCGCTCTTTCTATCCACTGGGCTAGGAAGAGGAGTCTTATAAGCAGACGATGACTGTACTGGAAGGGAGTATCGTTTTTTAATTGCAGAATTGTGGAACATTTTCAATCCTGTTGAATTATCAATGGATGATCTTGGAGAAGTGAAGCTGGAATCTGAACGTGGAGTGGAAGGCGACATTTGCTGTTCTTGCTGTTGCTGCTGTTGTTTTTGGAATACTTCATCACTCAAGTCGGATAAATTTACTTGATACAATTCACGCACAGTATTCAAATCGTCACTGAATTGTTTGAAAATTAACAACTTCTCGCTCAACTCGTCCATATTCTCAATCGATCTAGTAGATTGGTTATATTTATCGAAGAACTTCAAGTTTGTTGACAAGTTACTTACCTTGGCAATCAAGGAATTCAAATTAGAGTTTAAATCGTCCACGGTATTTTGGGTCGGAGTGTTCATAGACAATATGTCCTGGTTTTCGTGTGTTGCATTCAGCTTAAACAGCGACAAGTGCTCGAACCTGTCAAAGTACAGATTGAAAGTCTTCAAAGTATCTGTATGTTCTTTGAATGTTTCCCTCAATAAGTCCAATTTACCCAAGTTAGGAATAAAATTCGACAGTTTGGTTGTATCTTGGATGTTGAACAGGTCCATGATCTTGTATACGTAGAAGTTCTTCTTGATTGGGGATTCGTTTAAAGTCAATAACTGACATATCATTAATTTACGCAATTGGTTAAATTTGTTGATGTGAAATACAATTTCATCCAAAGCGTTTGTTTTCTTATCGTCATCTTGATTACGCAGTGCAAATGATTGGAAATCCATGTTTAGTATCTCCAAGTTGATGTTGTTAATTGAACAGTACTGCTCAAACAAATCTCCATTCAAGTAAGGAAGAAGTTTGACAATTGATGCTTTCAAGTTGAAATTGAGAAAACTTAATGAATGAAGTAGTGAGGTTTTCAACTCCTCTTTATATTTTTGTATCTCGCTACTGAATTCCGTAGTATTTGAATTGCCCAAGAAGTTATACACACTCAACTCTTTCAAAGTGATCAAGTTGGTGATTATTTTTTTGTTAAGTTTGTAGTTGTATAACAAATATTCATTCAATAGTTGAATGGTTTGGTTTGATTTAACATGAAGGTTAATTTTTTTAAATTTGATTAATTTGGTGGCTATGATCAAGATGATTTTAAACATCTTCACCTGTGATTTTATGGGCATTTGGTGTGCGGCCAATTGACGTTGTTTCAACAAGTATATTATCAATGAGATAAGTACAATAACGTATTTTGTATTGTTGTACTTGCGCAAGTAGCGGAGGTTGTACTGTTTATCTAAAATCTCAAGTTGTGTTCCGTCAAAGTTTAAGTAATGAATGAAAGTGGGTAAGTTGGAGGGCACTTTTCTTGCCAATGATCCAAATTGGGTATCTCCCTTCTTCAATTTGGTTTGAAGGGTGTTCAATGCTTGCTCATTTTTAGACAAGATCATTGAATCTTCTAGTAAGTTCGATACAATTAAGTTATATTTGAATTGCTCCCAGAACTCATGGCTGGTCAGTCCCATGCTGAGGTATTTCTTGATAAACTTTGAAAAGTTGTCTGTACTTGATACTATTGGGTTGGGGTTATACTTTTCGTAGTAGTATTGGAAATCATGGCTCACTGAGCTCTCACGTCTTTTGAAAGAACCGGGTCTTTGGGGCTGATGGTGTAAGAACAGTGGGTGTGGTGGGTGGTCAAACACATCATCGAAAAATGGTGCACTCAATGTAGCCTTGACATTGTAACTCTGGTTTGAAAGAGTAGGTGTCAGTAGATTATCTTCAATACCCCAATCACTCATTTCATGTGCTGCCAATGATCCAGCAGCCGACTCCGAATTAACCCCCAAATCCTCTCTCTTCGACTCATCAATGACAGTATTCCGCGATAAATAGCTCGAAAGCGGATTAAGCATATCAAAGTTCATCTCTTCAATGGCGTAATGATTAACACTTCATCAATGGGGTTTGTTTTGTACAAATCAATTAAACTTTTTTGCTTAAAATGTCATAAGAAAAAACAGCTAAAAATTAGTGCAACCGTTGGAGCGTTTGCCTTGAAGTGGAAATAGGAATGCTTGGAGGTCATAAAATGCAGAAATGCCAATAATCTAGTGTGTTATATCAGTTCATGTTCAGGTACAGGAAAGTCAAGATTATGATTGTATGTAATCTCAGAGACATACCTTAATGTATAGGGTGCAAACTTTAATCATAAGTTGCAACAGTGCTACTAAATACAATCTAACTACTCGAACAGGGTGAAAGTTGGGAAGCTGATACAAGTGTAGAGCTAACTTCAAAGGAAGAATTCTCTCCACTTAGTAATGACATCTACCTCTCTTCCTCAGACATGAGACGTCGTCAATTATGGACTCTAGCATTGTTTGGATGTGATTTTGATTTCCTCTTTAGGGAATCCGATCGGGATGTTTTTGGGTGCAATTTTCACAGTGCAATGGAACTTTTCTAGGGAGAATAATCGATAACAATTACTGAATAGATACAAAATTTGTGTTATAGAAGATGAAACTGTTCTATTAACTGGACAATACTGTTATTGTTTGTAGATGACCTTTCTTCATTAGGGGGATTACAGGGTTTTAACATCTCCTACCTATCAGGTTTGTTTATGTATTAATGTTTTTAGATAAACAGAATGAGTTTGTAACAAAACATATTTGAAGTTCATATACAAGTGGACTGACTAGCTTTAAAACGTAAACCCTTCTGATATCTCACCTCAAACTATACCTTGTATGCACAAAATTTACCTTTTGTAAGATAATAATAATAATTGAATGAGCTAACGGTTCTAAAACAATTACGGATTTCCATCACGTTAACTAACCATGAGAGGCGCTTAAATGATACAGGATGGTTACGATTTTGCAGTCAAATTTTTATTAAATTCCCAAAAGATGAATTGAAGTGTCGTTGAATAGTACATTGTAGATAAATTAGCCAAACCCAGGACCAGATCCCATTTGACTTAACCAGTCGTTTTCCATAAAACTCATACCGAGGCCGTTGCTGAGTGAGCCGTCCTTGAGAGGATCAATTGGTTGAGCCTTGGAAGTTTGGTTCAGTTGGTTATCCACTAGTTTCGCATTCATGATGGCTGGGTTCATGAACATCTGGTTCATGCCGTCACCTAATATTGTTGGATCCATAAGGTCGCCATTCATGACTCCCTTTCCGCCGAGAGTGCCGTTTCCGTTATTGCCAAACAAGTTCATTTGTTCTTGTTGTTGCATAAACTTCAACCGTTTCTGTTGCAACTGGAACAGTAAGTTCATCTGTTGTTGTTGCTGTGCAGTTGAGTTTGAGACATCATTTACGTTTAAGTTGATCATAAGATCATTCTTAAGTGCATCTTCACTATCGTCGTTTCGGTTGCCATTTTCAAACAAAAGGTTCTCGTTGCTGTCCGAGTTCTTGTCTTTTTCTCCAGTGTTCATGTTAGGCGAAATCAATGGGTTTGTATTGGGTCTTTGTTGTCCCATGTTCATTGGCATTCCCATCTGCTGTTGCTGTTGAAGTTGTTGTGGCTGCGACATATTAAACTGAGAAGTGTTAGGAATGGAACTGTTATTAACTGGTTGTCCCTGTTGGTTTTGAGGTTGGTTTTGTTGTTTCATCAAGAATTGTTTCTTCTGGAAGTTATTTTGATTATCCATTCTCAACTGTTTCATTTGATAGTCACTCATACCTTCTGTGTTTTTCTGTTGAAGTGGTTTTTGTGCTTGCTGTTGCAACTGCTGTTGTTGTTTTTGTTGTGCAGTTGCAAGTAATGGGGATTGTAACTGTGCAGCTTGGTCGTTAGGTCCGACGCCACCAGGTTGTCCTTGTTGTCTTTGTTGCATCAATTGTGCTTGCTGTTGTTGTTGGTGGTATTGTATTTTCATCTGCTGCAAACGCATTTGATGTTGGTACTGTTGTAAGTTTGAGCTTCTTGCATTAGCATTGTTTGTTGTAGCTGCACTTTGTGGGGGTGGCATTTTGTTATTTGACGCAGGCACAACAAAGTTCCCATTTTCGTTTTTGAATGGTGGGCTCTGTTGGGTTTTCAGTGGACTCAAAAACTGCAGTTGTTGTTGTTGCTGTTGCTGTTGCTGCTGCTGTTGTTGTTGCTGCTGCTGGAGGAGGATTCTCTGTTGGAGAGCTTGTTGTTGTTGTTTTTGCAAAGGAGTAGGATTTTGAATCAGTTGTAACTGTTGGAGTTGTTGCATTTGAAGTTGTTGATTCTGAGGACCAGCATTTTGAAGAGCCTGTTGTTGTTGTTGCTGCTGTTGCTGCTGTTGTTGTAGTTGTAGTTGTAGCTGTAATTGTAATTGCATTTGTTGGTTTTGAAGCTGTTGTTGTTGAGCCACGTTGGGGTTCTGTTGTTGTTGCTGCTGTAACATTTGAATTTGATATTGAAGTTGTTGTTGTTGTGGGTTCAACATCTGTTGTTGATTCTGTTGTTGGTTTTGTTGTTGGAACAGAGGTTGTTGAAGTTGGTTCGGTTGATTGAACATTTGATTCAAGTTTGGGTTCATGTTCAGTTGCATGGTCCACATGAGGCACCACCATTCCAATAAGAAAGTATCGTTACTTGATATGAGCATATTTGCATCTACCAATTTCAGATGTGGCAGCAGCAGAGGGGATTGTAGAGGGATTGGGTTCCCTGAGTTGTTCGGTACCTTAGCTGTTTCAACAAGTAACAGTTTAGCCAGTTCGTACATGCCATTTTCTTTCAAGTAGTTATACAAGTGTGCTAACAAGAGCTGATGAGTATCTTTTGCAAGTACATCGCTGACTACGTTCGGGGGGAGCGTAGCTGCAGTGAGCTTGGTGTTACCAGTAGTATCATATGCTTGGCCTTGGTTCTGTCCTTGAGGCTGTTGAAAATGACCATGATGCATTAGGTTTTGACCTTGGCCATGGCCACCCGCTACTTGTTGGCCCTGGCCTTGACCTTGTCTGTTCCTATGATCAGACGATTGGAACATTACTTATACCTCTTTTCGTCGGCTTGGTTAGTCCTTCCAATGCCTATATATGAAGTCAAGTTAACTCTTTCCAAGAAACTTTTCAAATGAAACCTATCAAGTCTCTAGTATCCCAACTACTTTGTTGTGTATCGTCTATACTGAAGTTTTTTTGCTGGCATAATTTGATTGTGTGACTTATTCTGGCAACCGCACACAAATGAAAAAAAAGTGTCCATGAGGGGCATACTAAGGACTACGAATGTGTTCAGTTATTCTATCCTTCTTGTTGTTTCTAAATATACTCAGTTATTTAATTCTCTTTTTACTCTACTACTTTATATATTCTACTAATTTTTGAACCTTTCTACTCACTTACTTACCTCGTTCTCTCTATTCACCTTTCCCTTTATCTTCATCTCCTCTCATTATAATGAGTTACATCAATTTTTTTTTTTTTTTTTTTTTCGAACTAACACCACCGCTGAGGGGACCAGGTCTTTACATAGTTAGGCTGTACAAGTCGCGCGCCAATCACGTAAACGAAGTTCGCCAACTTCTAAGTTTAGAATGATTTCAACTTGCTTTTTATCTCAGAATTAAGGGCCGCCTGTTCGTTTATGGATCGCCCCATTCACGCTTCAACTGTCCAACTGATCCTAGAATAGGAGACTCCCTAATACTGCACGCTGCGGAATGGAGGACCCTTGGAGATGTCTACGTTTTAGGTCATTTTACGAGAAAAAAAAACTATCCACAAAGCGTTCACAAAGTGATTCGTGTTTCTGCTGGTAAAGTGAAGCTGGTTCCCGCCTTCGTTTATTTGTATATCTTTTATTTGTTTCATTGGATTTTTTGCGAGTGGATCCAAGTGGGGGGAGTTAGGTTAGATGGGGCTTGGAAACGCTTGATTTCATTGGTCCCGCCCGTCCCAATCCTACTGCCGTCCTCCTCTTCTCACCCTCTTAGTTTACACATTCACGCCTCAGTTCTCTTAAAGTAACCGTATTTCACATCAGGCGCGGGTATTTGTATTGTCTCCATCAACTCCAATGGGTATTCCTCCTCGTCGAAGATCGGCACAAACTTCTTTCTGTGTGTGTCGAACTCGTAGTACACCCCATGCACCATCAAACTCTGCAACTTGGGAAACAATTCCTCCAAGTATTCCACTATTGGTTTGAGTTGGTGTACTACGTAAGTCGTCACCAAGTTGTCGATATTCATCGCGTCTGTTCCCGCGGGATCCGCCTTTATATTGCAGCGGCAGTTATCTGTCACCTGCGCATCTTCTTCATCTTCGTCTTCATCATTGTGGAACCCATGGTGTAATGTATGAGGTTGTCCCTTGTAGATAGGGTAGTTACGGTAACTTTCAATATGATCCTTGATAGGTACACATACCTCTCGATCCGCCAGAAGACGTCCCAAAATATAACCAATCAAATAGTAGGCTGATTCGCCGTCAATACGTGGATCATTAGGGTCGACTTGTGATGTGTCAATCTCCTTGAGTGGGAAAAATTTCGTCTTGAGTCGTTGCAATGTTAAATCACACCCTTTGCATCGGCACGTATGAAGAAGCGACTCGTAGAATTTGGGCCGATAGTATATGAAACTTGTAAGAAAGTCCGGAAGCTGCAATGTAGTCAAATTACCACGTTTGTTATGCGACGAGAGAAAGTAATTGAGGAAGAATGAATCCATCAACCGTTCATTCAACTTATTGAGCAACGCCAGTGACATTACTTCAAACATCTTGAACCCAGGTGTCGAAAAGTCAATAGTGAGCCTTGACAAATTCAGCAATGTCTTGATGAATCCTCCCAACGGAGTGAGAATGTTCTGCAGAAGCTGGTGAGGACGCAACCACTCCATATTGGGATACGATTCAACCTCTAAACTAATCAAGTTGGGAAGCCCTCCATGATTCACAGAGTAGAGTGTAAAGTCTTTGAAAAACTCTGCATAACACTGACAGTCAGTTTGATGGTTCTCAATGCAGTCTATCTTCAAAAACAAATGCTTCAAATGTGTCATGTCAACTTTCGTTTCTACAGTTGCAAAATTCAACCGCTTGTCGATCGAGTTTAAAAACTCTAAAACACCCTCTTCTTCCTGTTCGTTGCGCATACCCACCAAACTTGTATTGGAACGGTCGAAACTCTCCTTGTGACAATGGAAAACACTGAGCCCACGCAACTTAAGCTTACAATCTTCGTCAATGAGTTTGATGTACCTTATTAACTCAAGCCCAAGCAGGTTGTTGGTACTACATGTGAGCGTCACCAAGTTATTGAGTGCGTGTGACGGTTGGGTGCTCAAATCGAAAAAGTCCGGCTTCTTCAATTCACCTTCAGTCTTCATCAACTCCACCTCGTTCAACATCAAAAATAAGTTAGTCAAGCTTTTGGGGATGTTGGGTTCAAACAAGTCCTCCTTTTTAGTGACAAATAACTTGAATATCTTGTTCCGAATATTATCGTTCTTCAAGAACTTGGTCAACTTGCTGATTCCACTTATGAAATCAACAAAGGTGATATGCAAAAAGTTCAACTCATGGCTGTTGATACCAAAAAACTCTATAATTTGGGTTTGAATAAACGATAAATCAACGGTATCTGTCACAAAGCATTTGTCAAACACAAAGAACTTGATTTTCTGAATGAGTTTCGGGTTGGCATGCAACGATGTCATGAACAGGATCAACTTCTCCACATTGAGGATGAGTGAACTTTCCATGCTTTTGATCCCACATTCTCGTATGTATTGCTGTTGGTTGTTTTTGTAGCGCAACGGAAGCTCGGGATTGATAATCACTGTAACTCTCTTATATAATCTAGCCACAGCAATCGGGTACATTACAGAGCAAGTCTGCAGTAAATTCACCAAATCTTGTTGACTGACATGTTCGAATATGTCCAGTATCACATTGTTGGGTAGAATACGTGCAATCAGAAGTTCAGGCTGATATGAGATCTTGGATGTATCTGGGTGCAAAAGCGATGCAGTGAGAGCTGTTGAGATTGAAGAAACCTCTGATGACGAATCGCTCGTATCGGAATCATTACCAATACTACTAGCACTTACCAAACTGTTGCTAGCGCTAAAAGTACTCCTATAACTTTCGGCATCGCTCTCACCCTCACACGACGCAACCAAAGATTGAAGAATCGGATATTTTAAAGTATCATCACCATACAATTCCAGACTAGTTATAGTTCCTCGCTGCTCAAAAACAGCTTGTTCCGTAGAAATCATGTTGTTAAAGAATAATTGTAATTCCCGTTCTATACTTTCGTTGAACTAGTTTGACTTCTTTTAATTCACGCCAATTGTTCGGTTTCCAATGGGGGTCCTGTATGAAACTGCAGTTATCAACTCAACCAAGTCTAAAAATCCAGCAATTAACACACTGACGCTTCTAATTGGACCAACCGGAACCTTTTCTGCGTCGTGGTTTTAGGTTACAATTGATTTCGGTTCAACTCTACTTGCGGAGACAAACTTCCCCTATATCTTACTTCATTAGCTGCTTAACCAAAAAAAAGGGGTAGAAAAAAAAAGGCCTAGAAGGCATTTATAATATTTAATAATGGGTGAATATTGAGTATAATAGCCATTGGTAATGTCAATGAGATGTGGCTTATGACGTTATCGTAGAGGATTTAGTTGTACATTGTTTAGATTGGTTAATTGTGGTAGATGTGGACTACTGTATGATATTCTTCGTTGAAACATTTTGACGTGGGATTTTTTTTTTTATCTGAATCATCTTCGAAATAAAAGGAGTCAATGGAAGAATAGAAAAAGTTGATGATGCGAGAGTGTGTGTAAGGTTCGTTTGCTGTTGATGGTGAAGAGCAATGTGATGAAATGCGGAGAAGCGTGTATTTGCTCTGGGCATATTCCTAGAATTTGCTTGGGTTGTCTCTACTCTTTATCACCTTGATACCAATCAATGGTATAAAGTTATAACCCAACCATTTCAGTGAGTCAAGTAATCCCTGTGCAGATCATTGTTACAATTTCATCTCAACATTTAAAATTGCCTCAAAAAGATTATGCCTTAGAAGCTCCTTTATATTGCTGCTCAGGCTTCTCTGCTCGTCTTCTTACTCCTCTTCTATCCCCTCTATCGTTATCTTAAATTTTCCCCACATTTCGATTTTTCATTTCCAATTAAAAGTCAATAGATAACATCTCTACTACAATAATTCACTTAAATGTGTGGATTCGTTACTTACATATTCGATATAGATATATCAGGCTCGTGTTTACAACTTGTTACCCATGTTAACATGCACGGCCTTGGCTTGGGTGTAGGTGTTCAAACCGTATTCACCCAATTCTCTACCAATACCACTCATCTTGACACCACCGAAAGGAATGTTGGTAGCAGAGTCGTTGGACGAGTTGATCCATACCATACCCGATTGGATGTCTGCAGCCATTTGATGGGCAGCAGTAATGTCACGGGTAAAGATGGCAGATCCTAATCCGTATTCCGAGTCGTTGGCGAAAGCAATAGCTTCTTCGTCAGTCTTGAACTTAGCTGCTACAACAACCGGTCCAAAGATCTCTTCCCTCACAATTCTCATTGATGGGGTCACGTCAGCAAACATGGTTGGCTTGATGTAGTATCCCTTGGAAAGGGCTCCAGCTGTGTTCTTTTCACCACCAGTGATAACTCTGGCACCCTCCTTCTTTCCAATGTCGATATACGACAAAACCTTTTCGTACTGTTGTTTAGATACTTGTGGTCCCACAACCGCCTTTTCGTCAAACATATCTCCCTGTGGGTATTCTGCTTCGACGTGTTCACCAAACTTCTTGAGGAACTCCTCGTAGACATCTTCATGAACGTAGAGTCTCGATGTGGCAGTACATATTTGGCCTTGGTTACTCATGATACCGAGAGCAGCGTATTTGACAGCTTGGTCGAGGTCAGCATCGGCTCTAACAATCAAAGGCGATTTTCCTCCCAATTCTAAAGTGACAGCCTTCATGGTGGCAGCAGCGGTCTTTTGGATGTTGATACCGGTGGCAGTGGATCCAGTGAAAGCGATCTTGTCAACGTCCTTGTGTTCAGCCAAGGCTTGGCCAGCGCTGGCACCGTATCCGGAGATGATGTTGACCACACCTGGTGGGAATCCAGCCTCCTTGAAAGCAGTTGCGACTACCAACATGGACAATGGAGTAACTTCTGAAGTCTTCATAACGACAACATTACCAGCAGCCAATGCAGGGGCCAATTTCCAAGCAGCCATCAAGATAGGGTAGTTCCATGGAATGATTTGGCCACAAACTCCAAATGGTTCATGGATAGTGTAGGCAAACTTCTTTGGGTCGTTTTGGATAACACGGCCTTGGACCTTGTCAGCCCAACCAGCATAATATCTGTAACAAGAAATTGCCTCGTCGATATCATAAACTGCGTTGGTGGCCTTAGGTTTACCAGAATCCCAAGCCTCAATTGCACCGATCAAGTCTCTGTTCTTCTCGAACCAATCAGCAACCTTATGCAAAAGCGAAGATCTGGTAGTTCCGGTAACCTTTCTCCATTCCTTGAAGGCAGCTCTAGCAGCCTTCACAGCAACGTCAACATCTTCAGCTTCAGCTGCATGCACATATCCATTCACTTCAGCAGTGGATGGGTTGTACGAATCAATCGTCTTACCGGACTTAGCAGCAACGAACTCGTTGTTGATAAATAACCCTGCTGGTTGGGTGTACTTGTTTCCGTCTGGAAGGGTAACTTCGTATTGTACTGGCTTGGACATCTTTAGTTCAATTGGTATTATTATTTGATTTTTCAACTCTATTTTAACGGGATTTCTCCTCCTCTTATACAATTACATCCAGGGTTGACATTCCCAATCTGGTTATAGCGCAATTTCAATTTTTGTTATCTCGATATAGATGGATAATTAAGAATTCAAGAGCGGAGTTGAAGTATAATTCTTAGCATTGGTTTGAGTGACTTCTCTCTCCGCTATGCTATGCTATTAGTAATTGAACTCTCTGCCTCGAGTCTACTACGATTTGAACATAGAGTGTTGGTGTAAGCTTTGGGGGTTGCAACCGCGTTGTTTCCATTTCTGGATGATTGAAAGAAATGACACAAAGGCGCTTCAATGCGTTAATTAGATGAAAGACAGCGGTGATTGAGCGATTGAGAGTGTAAAGTAAGCGCTGTGGAAGTAATAAGGTATCTTTGGACATGATATACTTCTCTAATATAAAAGATAGGATGCTGATGCAAAATCTCAAGAATCTTAATATCTATTCTTAACTTAATGGTGAGCATTCGAGCTCCTCTCAAATGTAGATAACGGCGTTGATAATTCTGACAGAATTCTAGAGTGAGGGGAAGGTCCCTATATTACCAATCCAAAAGATCGGACCTTTGAATAAGTGATATTTGAGAAGTGTAATGAAATATGGAATATAAAATGAAGCATGGAACCTATAAACAGAATTACAATTGACTTTGATTACAAGTTTGCTGTGATGAAGTTAACACAACTATACCGTATTGTTCCCTTATCTCTACTTAGAGCAACCTATTTTTGATGCATTAGATGACTAACATAAGCTCCAGTACATTTCTTCTAGCAGGTTCTATACATCAGACCAGATAGTTATAAACTAAAGTATTTGAAGTGCTCCTGGAGCGTTATTGGTGGAGAGACGCCGAAACCTTAAATATACAAACCTACACTGACTCATACGCCCTTGACTCCGTAACTGTGACTTCTTTCTAAGATGGATTTTGATCGAAATAAAAGCCGTATAAAGTTGAAGTATTTCACTGATAAGTTTAAACCTTTGTAAAAATTCGTATTCAACAACATGACTACACCCGCTCCATTTGCTACTAGTTCCGCTCATAATGAGTTCCGTAGTGATACTTTCACGACCCCAACACCATCAATGTACCAGAGTTTAACCACAATCTCCACTGGAGATGCCGTGTACAATGAAGATGCCACAACAATTGAATTGGAGAAGAAGGTTGCTGAATTGTCAGGAAAGGAAGCTGGGTTGTTTTGCGTGTCTGGTACTTTGTCGAATCAACTTGGTCTTCGTACCAACTTGCACCAACCTCCTTATTCCGTTATGTGTGACTACAGAGCACACGTATACTTGAATGAAGCTGGTGGATTAGCCGCATTGTCCCAAGCAATGACTAGAACTATACACCCTAAGAACAATCATTACATGACCTTGGAAGATGTTCTTGAATTTTACGTACCAGACGATGGTGAGATCCACTCTGCCCCAACAAAGGTTATCTCGTTGGAAAACACCTTGAACGGAATGCTCTTACCTTTAGAAGAAATCAAGAGAATCTCCCAATTCTGTAAGGAAAAGGATATTAAATTACATTTGGACGGTGCCCGGTTATGGAACGCAAGTGCAGCAACTGGTATCTCTATCAAAGAGTATTGTTCCTACTTTGATAGTGTTTCTCTTTGTCTCTCCAAGACTTTGGGTGCCCCTATTGGTTCTGTATTGGTGGGTGAAGCCAATTTCATCAAGAAGGCAAACCACTTCAGAAAGCAAGCCGGTGGTGGAATTAGACAATCAGGAATGTTGGCTTCAATGGCTATAGTGGCTATCGATGAAGTATTCCCTCAGTTGCCCAAAACACATGAAAACGCAAGGAACTTTGCTGAATTCTGTGAGAAAAACGGTATCCAGTTAGCTAACAAAACTGAAACTAACATGGTGTTCATTGATGTAAACAAAAACAGAATGGACCCTGCTTACTTCCTGAAATTGGCTGAAAAGGCGGGTATAAATGCTTACCTTGTCAGAATTGTTTTCCATTATCAACAATCTGAAGAAAGCTTGGAAACTTTAAAGAGAATTGTTTTGGAAACCTTTGAAGAGGCTAAGAGAAACCCATACAATGTAGAAGTGAAGACAAAGTTCTACCCAAAGTTGGACCATTAGTTCATATCTCAATACTAGGAATAACATTTAAATACTCTGTTATTTATAGCTTTACTCTTTTGGCTTTGTTTAAGCTGAAGGTTTTGCAGAATTAGACTACCATAATTCACTTTTGCTGAATGGCTGCAAAAAACTTCACTGAATAAATATTTTATAAACGTGAATGAACAATAGTAGGTTCAAAGGGAACAGAGAACAAAGTCTAAATGAGATTCCGAAATGTAATACACTTCAACAGTTAACGTTAGTCGTTAGCGAAAGCTAATAAACCTTTCGGAAAGAAATTGAAATCAAAAGGTGTATGAGAAGTGAGCTCAGTGTTTCAAGTATGCCAGTCTCGAAACTTCGCCAGTTCAAACTAAGAAGGCTTATAACTTAGGTTTCTCACGCCAAGAAGTGTTGAATCTCTGTGGTTTCACTCACATGTCATTGTATTAAAAAAATAAGCTTATCAAGCTTAAACTTCACTTGGCCTCTTGACAGTAATTTAAAGTTATCTATACACGTTTCCATACACTATCTTCTTTTATGAATCATAATTGTACTATACCCCATTTGAATTAATCATTCATACCCATCTTAAGTTTATCACGAATCAAGAAAAAAAAAGACTAATGAATGGACTAACATCCATCATCCCCAAATTAGACAATGGGATCTACGTATTTACAACAGAAGTCACTACATCTCTCTTCACATCATTGCTTGATGACTTCAACTTCGAGATAAGTCTTCGACTACTTCAGAATCTACCAGAACAAGTGAAGGTGAGTTCAATTAAGGATGCCAACGTAAGAGTAAGGACACTCATCTCGAAGTTATTTATGAGACTAGTGTTAAATCATGTGCGAACCATTCTTTCAAGTGAGAAATACGAAGCATTCGAAGTTATTCCATTCAAGTATAATGAATATGGTAAACCTTTACTTGAGATAGGGAACCGAATGGTCCAATTCAATGCCAGTAATTCGAACGATTTGTTAAGTTTGGCTGTTGAAATATCCGACGACAACACTCCAATTGGAATAGATTTAAGCCATTCACGTCAATCTATATCTGCAACCGAATTCATGGATCAATTTGAACCCATATTTGATGAAATAGAACTCACACAGTTAAAGGCTATTGAAGATATAGAAGAACGTTATTTGGCCTTCAACCATTTATGGACCTTAAAAGAATCATTTACAAAACTACTTGGATCCGGCCTTAATATAGAACTATCCGACTTCAACTTTACATTAGGGAAGCTAAAAGAACAACCACTAGAAGAGAACCTTGAATTACCTAAAGATCGAGACTCGCTTTTTTCGACCCCTACTTTACAATGGACCCCGAGTACTATCAATGTTGACAAACTTAAATCCAAAAATAACCAATTTTTGAGGCAGCTACAGCACTGCAACTTTGCGTGTTTGTCGTGTATTCTTAAACCACGTTCAGGTGAAGAGTTACCTGTAATAGTATCATTGGTAACCCAGACACGAGACCCCGACATTTTCGTATGGAGAATTGAATTCGAAAAGGTATTACACGAGTTCCAAACGTAGGGTGAGCACAATTGTTTATCGAACAATAGTCAAGAGTGAGGCTGGAATGTTGGTAATGTTATGTTGGATCCTTATAAAATATCAATTGTAGCTCCCCTGATAGTTGTCTTATTTTATATTATCTTCTTTGTGGTAACATCAACTCGTTTTGTGAGTCCCCCACATTTTGTTATCAATGAATGAAAAGTACTCTGGTATTATGATTGTACATTATCTATTAACTTGAACTTACAATATTAAAACTTAAGAATTAACATTTTGATATATGTAAACGATCGTAGACGAAGTGAAAAGTATTAAAGAATCTAAAATTCAGGGTAGAGAAAAGTCTAGATCAACAAAGCACCTGCGACACCTGCGAGAGCAGCAAAGCCGTAGGTAGCTTGCATGGCACCATTGTGAGTAGTTGAAGAGCCGGATTGACTGGCAGAGCCAGATCTGGAACCAGAGTGAGATGAAGATCCCGATTCAGTGGAGGAACCAGATTCGCCTGAACCAGATTCTGTCACAGAGCCTGAACCAGAACCAGAACCTGAGCCTGAACCAGAGCCTGAGCCTGAACCAGAGCCTGAGCCTGAGCCAGAACCTCCAGAAGTACTACTATTGGTGTGGGTACCGTTGGTCGAGTTGATAATTGGGGCACGCGTGGAAGCAATTACTGGAACAATTGGGGCACTTGAAGACTCAGCAGGTCCAGATGAAGTAAGAAGCGATGGAATAGATTCAGATTCACCAGCAGAAGCGGAAGCAGAAGCAATTGCTGAAGTCACAACGTCAGATCCCGAGCCAGCAGAAGCAGAAGCTTCAGCAGCAGTCAAATCAGAACCAAAAGCAGACAAGTCGCCTGGGCCAGCGAAACCAAAGGAAGCAGAATCACCACCATCGCCAGCAGCGGCAGCGGCAGCAGCACCAGTGGCAGTACCAGCGGCAGCAGCAACGGAAGTTGCACCTCCAACAGCAGCAGCAGTGGCACCTTCGCCAGCAGCAGCAGCGGCAGCAGCACCAGGAACAGTGGTGCTTTCAGCTCTCTCGACTAATTTAGCGGCCTGTACAACGGCAGTAGCAGATAAAACAAGTGCAAGGTTAGAAAGTCTCATTATTGCTATTAAAACGGTGATTCTCAAAGGTTGTAATTGAACCAAGGAGATGTATAGCTTTATTTATACTTTTTTCACTTACACATTATAACAACAAGAGCTCCACCACATTTGTTGAGGGGCTTGAACAGACTTTCCACTTTTTCTTTTTAATAGCTTATTATACTTATTATTTTTGGTTTCTAGAACTAGATTTTGCAATCCAAACGTGGATGGAGTAGTGAATTCATAACCGCAGCAGCACGCAATCATTAAGATGAAAAGTTGAGTTTTGTAGAGGCGATCATGAACGCGGGTATATTTCAGTTGGTCCTTAATAAACAGTGGCTGTGAATGTTGTTTGAACCCTTGCACTTTATGCCTTGTTCCTGACAAAGGCTGTGGTGAGTTGTGACTAGCCTTGTATCAAAAATGCACAAAGTGTCACCCCCCAAAACAACCACTACAATAGTACAAAAAAATAGGAGCATCTTCTAACAAATCTTCGTTGGGTGTATAGTGCCTCTGGGCACACTCCTCTGGGCATTTGAAAGACTCTCCTATACAAATATTAGAGATCGGAACTTGAACTTACACTTTGAAACACAAACAATGACCACTACTAAAAGAAACGGGGGAAGGACCTAGAACTCACAATCTGAAAACTATCAGTAAACGTATACCCTACTGCAAGAGGTCTCCCAATGGAATTCTACTGAAAACTCCACCTTATAAATCCTATTGCCATTTCAATTACGAAAATGCACCGATTTGGATGTACTCTTACAAATCCGTCCATATTCATGCACCTTCTGGTTTTTTGAAATTTTTTTGTTCTTTCATTGCTGTGCCATGTGAAGTATACCTTATGTTGGGAGCCTGTTCATTGTAGTTGAGCTTCGGTGTACCGCGTTTCTTTATGATCATTTCGAGTTTAGCCGAGATAGTATTGGACTATCAGATGCTTCCGTTTTGTAGTTTGAATTATACACTACTTTTGTTGTGTTTACTTTAATTATAAGCTTTTGTGACGTTGCTTATTCTATTGTATGAAAGTGTGAGTGCAGAAACTGGATAATCAAAGGGGAAGGGTAAGAGGATTATGTATAAGGTGAATCAAGAGGCAAAAAAAAAATGGTATTGTCGTTCTCTATGAGAAAACGTAACAGAGTATGATCAAAATGCAGTGTATTTTCATTGGGTTGACCATACGATTAGCTCGCCACAATCCGCTAAGTGTCAACCATCTAAAATTAGAATCTAGTGTTAGAATGCATAGCCTGTAAAAAGAATAGCTATCTGGGTCTAGGTGTTGACTTTAATCTTGGCTGATAAATTGTGTGTCTAGTCTATATAGTTGTTGCTTGCCATGAAATATCGTGCATGATTTTGGATTTGTTTATGAGCATTGATGAGTTCTTTTCAAGTTTTAAACAGGAGGTGATAGATATTCAGCCTTGTTTGTATTATTGCGGTTCGCTTAATGATCAGTGATTTGAAAAATGGTTGCAAAATCAAATTCTTTTTTACCTAGAGTGTTAGTCTTTTAAAGGAGTCTGGTTCTTTCTGGTCATTCCTAATAACTTGCTAATACCGTTCTAAAAATAAGAGGACTTTTCAGTATATTCTTAAACACACCTCTAAGCTGTGGTTGTTTTGAGCTGTACATTGAGTCGTTATGGGTTTTCTCAAACTTATCAAGTATTCACAAATATTTGTGTTAAAGAAATTGAACTGATGTTGTCTGCTTAAAGATTTTACCATTATGTATACAACCTATCTATAGGTCTTCTTCGTCTTTTCCTCCTCTCTCTTGAGTTGAGCTATACTTGAAAGGAACTCTTATTCCCACATTAAACCTTAGCATCACCTGACTAGACTTTTTCATTTAATTTTTCACGTGAAACCACTACAATAAAACCTAAGGTTGAACTCACATACTTTAGACCGTTTGATACTATGAACTCCGAATTGCTAATAGAAAAGCACGCCAAATTCTTCAAACTTTGCTTAACAGCACTTCCTGCTTCAGCACTGTCTGAAGATTCCAACAAATTAGCCCTCATATCTTTTTGCTTGAATGGTTTGACTTTACTAAAGAGGTTTGATCTAAGCGCTGAAGAACAAGCTCGGAGTAGCCAAGACATATTGGATCAGTACTTGATTGATAACGACGACTATACTTCTTTTAGAGCAACTGCATATTTTAGACATACTGGGTCAAAGTACGATTTACCCAATGTGTCTGCTACATTTTTTGGATTGTGCAATCTCTTACTATTGAACTATGATTACTCGCAAACTCTCAGCCATCATAAGATCATGAAGTTCATCTCGCGATGCCAATATAAGTCAGGTCCATTAATTGGATCGTTTGTGCCTACTTTAGATCATACTGGCCAACCTGCTGGAGAGCTGGACTTGAGGTTGTGTTACATGGCAGTATGTGTGAGAAGGTTAGTAAAATATGACGAGTTACCAGAAAATGAGAGATTACACGATATAGACGTGAAACTGTTGATCAGTTTCATTTTGGCTAGAATTCAATATAATGGAGCACTTAGTTCGACACATTTAGATGAAGGACACTTGGGATTCACCTTTTGCGGAATTGCAACATTACAATTACTTGGATATGACTTTGAATCCAACAAGGAGTTTGAAAAGACGAAAAATTGGCTATTACACAGACAAGTAAGCTTCCCGAAACTGGTATACCTGGGTCAATCTTATGAATACTACAATCCGGAGGATACGGGAGGATTCAATGGCCGCGAGAATAAGTTCGGAGACTCATGTTACTCTTGGTGGTGCACTGCCAGTTTACTGTTACTCAACGAAAAGAATTTGGGTTTGGTGGATATGGAGGAGGCCAGAAACTATCTTTTAAAAAAGACACAGAACTCGATCATGGGAGGGTTCCAAAAGGATCAGGAAGCGTCACCTGATCCATTCCATACATACTTATCATTAGCCAGTATTGCTTTGTGGCAACAGAGTGGGTACAGTGATACAAGTTTTGATTTTGAAGAGATAAATGGAGAATTGGTAATCAGTATGAGCCTGGTAAGATTTCTAGAGAGTTTAAAGTTCTGAGATTAGTGCATATCATGAGCATGGTCTATCTGTACTATGGAAGAAAATTGTGGAAGAGGAAACGCAGGAATAGCTAAAAGGAATATCTCATTTACTACCAGTTCACTTAATAAGACCACAAGAAAGACTCTTATAAGCCATTGTAGATATCCAGTTTGAGTATTTATATCATGAAAAAGTCATGTCTCACCTGAATAATTCTTCTACCAAAAATCCCAATCAATTAGATTCAGCACTCAATGTATAAATAGATTACAAACAATAGTAGTAAATGTTGTAATACTTAAGATTCATATCCCAGTCATCTTTTCCGCTTTACCAATATCCTCATTGGTTCATGCATCTGGCTTATGCATCTGCTTGGGCAGTCGATTTGTGGAGTCAACATTTTCAAAATAAATGATCCTTCGCACTTGCAAAGTATTTGACTATCGATGACTACAGACGAACAAGATGTGTCGACACAGACCAGTGTGTTAGGTGTACAGGCACGGGTACCGACTGTACTCAGGACAGATCCAGGAGTGTCTATTCATTTGTTTTCTGGTGCATTGGCTGGGATGATTGCTGCCGTCACCCTTCAACCATTTGATTTACTTAAAACTAGACTTCAACAACAGCACATGGCGTCCAACACGCATGTCCGTACTACCATCTTCAAAGAATTGAAGAAGCTTACGCAAATCAAGGACTTATGGCGCGGGACGTTACCCTCCATGGTGCGTACTTCATTAGGAGCAGGGTTGTACTTTGGAATTCTCTCCAAGTCCCGTACTTATATTTCAGAGTATAAGAAACGGCAGGGAGGTGTGAATGCCACCAGTTCCACGTCAATCTTGCCCAAGTTGTCTCCATTGGAGAATCTCTTGACAGGATCTGTGGTACGTGCTATAGTTGGGTTCATCACCATGCCAATAACAATAGTCAAGACCCGATTCGAGTCTAACTTATACAATTACAACTCAATGTACGAAGGAATAGAGGGAATATACTTGGGTGAAACCCAGAAGAAGTCAATGAGAAACTTTTTCAAAGGGTCTGTTGCGACCTTAGCTAGAGACTGTCCGTACGCGGGACTCTATGTATTGTTCTATGAAGGATTCAAGAACGATATAATGCCTGGAGTATCTAAGATTGTGGTACCATCTACTTGGGAAGAGTACAACTCGGGTATTATCAACTCTCTGTCGGCTGTATTGGCTGCACTGGTAGCAACCACCATCACTGCACCTTTCGATGCTATCAAAACTAGGTTACAACTTACAAACCAACTGTCCATCATGAACGCTGCAAAGATACTTCTTAGTGAACAGGGAGGATTCGTGAACTTGTTCAGAGGCTTGCTGTTACGGTTAAGTAGAAAGGGGTTGAGTGCGGGAATAAGTTGGTGCTTGTATGAGGAATTGATAAAAAATTCATTGGTGTGGGGAAACAAAAAGGAGAAGTTGTGATGATAGATGGTCAGTTGTATACTTGTATATAATTTTCATAGTAGAACCTGTAGATAATTCATGAATTTGATGATTACAGTATGGATATGTAGAAAAAAGTGAAATTTGAAAAACTTTAACTAGCAAAAATGTAATTTGGGATTATGCTTTCTTAATAGAGTTTGATTTGTGAAGTTCTTGACGCAGTGTACGTATAACAATTTATTGTTAAATCATATGTGTCAGTCCTGTGGGTAGGCTTCTTTTATAGACTCCAGTTTTAGGTGGGCTTACTAATGTGTTGAAAAGTTGTTCTTAAACTGGTACTATGTTGTAGTATATTAAAGGTTTAACATCATTTAGCAATGTATTATCGAAGGAGGAAAGTCATTATACCTACGCAAGAGCATGAGGAAGCTTCCACCCATCTCTACCTCTTAGCTCCTTTTGAGTTGCCTTGGCTGCAAAAAAAAAAAAAAAAAAAAAAATTAAATACAGATTCTGTACAGATTCCTAATGTTGTAGACTAAGAATGAAGGCTTCCACATTCTCTATTGTAGTGGTTATAGTTTATTTCTGCTATAAGCAAGTTAACTTTTTTACACCGTTGATGAGTAAGTTTCGAGTAAAGCACAGACTTACATTACTATACAAGGTGTGCACTATATTAGCTGGGAAGATGCAAACTCAGGAGATAGGTTTGAGTATTGGCGCTTTAAACCTATATTTCTCTGCAGATATATTAACTAGTGTACTATTATTGCTTCCATAACTAGACTGTCTATGTACTAAAGTTGCTACCATAATCAGATTGACTAAACAAGAGGTGAATGGGAACAAATACGATCCTTAGCTCGAAAGAAATTTACATAACTCAATAATCTCGAAACGATGGGGAATACGAAATAGAAATGTGACTTTAACGAACGATACCTCCCCATACCACATGCCCATGCTTCTTTTAAATCACCTTTAGCTCCCTTCTTGTAACATGTCTCAAGATGTCGCGTCTCCACATTTCACACCCACAATGTCGCTCTTGTCGCACAACCCTCGGATAAAAAATGGGGAAGGAAATTTTAAGAATAGTTTAAAGATCAATATACTAGAGGAATGAACGAAGAGTTGATTGCTAGTGCAGTGACGTTTTTGAAGGACCCCAGTGTTCTGGGGTCTCCACTTGCCAAGCGGATAGAATTTTTGGAAACCAAAGGGCTTAACCAGGAAGAAATACAGGAAGCATTAAAGCGTGCTAATGGAACACATTCTGAAATTTCTAGTGTTTCACAGCATTCTAGCAATTTATCAGCACCGACGGTGCAAACTTTGAGTAGTCCACCAATTGATTACTACAATGTGGCGCCAGCTCCACCTGAGAGAACATGGAAGGATTACTTCATCATGGCCACAGCTACTGCGGGTGTTTCGTATGGGCTTTATCAAGTTGTGACAAAGTATTTGGTACCTAGCATTATTCCTCCAACGCAAGCCGCAATAGATAAGGACAGGGAAAAGATTGACGAAGAGTTCATTAAGATTGATAAGATCTTGGAGCAATTGTCACAAGACCAAGACGAGATCAAGGATCAGAATCAAACTAAACTCAAGGAGATTGATACTGTGATTGAAAATATCAATGACTTTCTTTCTAAATACAATAAAGATAAACTCAAGTTTGACGATGATTTGCGCTTGATGAAGTTGGAAATCGACAACTTGAGCAATAGTCTTCAGAAGAACCTTTCTCTTGTCAAGGAGAACATGGGAGATGAGTTACAAGAAATCAACGAGGAGTTACAGTCATTAAAGCAATTAGTTAAGAATAGGAACAATGGGTCTAATGCATCATCGCTGGAGTCGAGGAAGTTGGCCCCTGTATCACTGATTCCGTCTGCTTCTGAGATATTGAAGAGAGCTAAGAGTAAGGTGGAGGAGGCATCGAAGAAGGCAGCACAGTCGAGTCCTGTTGCACCTGTGGTTCCACCTGCAGTTTCAACACCTGTAACTCCAGCACCGGAATCAAAGACTCCTGAAGCTAAGACTGACAATGCTGAGATCTCCAAGCCTACATCCTTTGGAGGAGTGACTGCTGGAGGTATTCCAGCATGGCAAATGCAGCATCTTCAAAGAGAAGAGGAAGAAGAAAAGAAGGCTTCATCTGCAGATGAATCTGTAAAGAAGGCTCTTGAGAAGGTTGGAGTACCTTCATGGCAGTTGAACCTGACTGGAACAGAGAAGAAGGAGGAGGAGAAGAAAGAAGAGAAGGAAGAGAAGAAGGAGGGTATCCCTGCTTGGCAACAAGCTAGTGCTCCTTAATATTTTGATAATAAATGACTTTCTGAATAATGTGTGGATGTAATGTAGAGTGATGATTAGAGACAATCTGGTATTAACTATTTGAAATGTGGTAAGGTACTATGTAAAACATAGATATATTACTAACTTCATGTTTAAGGTTCTTAAATTATTTGTACCTTTTCATAAAGAGTCTGCAATATATACATATATTCAATATCTTAAGTACACAGTGGTGAGAGACAACTAAGAGTATAGGAGTATTCAAAGAATAATTATTAGATTTTATATTTTAAGGTATACTCCCTTTTGCTTATTCTTTAGGGAAATTACACAGGGCTGTTCCTGAGATCTTAATATCCAGTAACATTTTATGAATTAGAAATCATACATAAACACCTCAGCACATCAAATTAAAAGCGTAGTTTCAAGCTAAATGACGAAACTTTTAAACTATATCTACTCTATTTATTAATTTAAACTAATATATCCATTAAAAAACCTACCCTTCCTCTTACTCTAATCATTCATCTCTATTTCTCATCTGTCCATCCTTGCTTATTCCAACATGACGAATCTCCACAAAACTCTTTTTTCAGTCTCTTAATCTGAACGCCTAACATTCTTAAATTCATCTTCTTTTACTTAAATCGATACTTCAGTATATTCATACAAGTCGATATAAATCTAATTAAACTAATGATTTAATGTATAACTTTTACTTATAAAAGACATAAATTACTCTCTTAAAATCACCTTGATCAACATCTCTAGAAATACCTCACTCTACCTTCAACACTCACACCCTCCTCTCTTTATGAGTCGTCGCGTCCACGCTAAAAAATCGTCGAAAAACCTCAAACTTTAGCCTGTAGAAAAAAATTGCCATAACGGTTTTTCTTTAACTTTAACGACGGCTTTCATAACCAATCTTCATCGCAGATACTTCCCTGCTCAAGGTCTATTACCAAATCACCTTCATCGTTCATCCATCCTTTGAGACCGGTTGTATCTAGGGAAAAGTTATATTTCATCCTAACTAATAGTCTTGTGACAACCTGTTTATTGTTTTGCATTTTACTTGTGCTCTTCACCAAATAAATATTAACGAACACACTATCAAGTGTTTGGTGAAAACAATATCCCTATTTATCTGAAAGGAGTACTCATCGTATCCTTAGTCTTGGAAAAGAATATCATAAAGGTATAAAGGAATCCACACAAGTTTAAAGGTGTTGTTGGAACCTCGTCTCTTTTTACTTGTTTGCATACTTACGAACCACACACACACACACACACTCGCTAATCTTTAAGCCAAATCTATTCACTTTCTACTATAACTTCATGTACATATAATGACGTCCACGAACCAACCTCAAGAAATCGAAAAGGAGTACCCTATTAGAGAAATGGAGTCCGTTGCGTTTAGCTCCCAGATGGCTGCTATAGAAAATGCCATCCAGAACTCTAAAAATCAACCAAATAGGTACAACAATAACAACTCCAACAACTCCAACAACAACAACTATTACCAAAACAGCTACTACAAAAACTACAACCAGAACCAAAACCAGAACCAAAACAAAAACAAGTACGCATTTGCGGCTGTTGCAGCTGCAGCTGCTGTTCAACAGCAGCAGAACTACTACCTTCATACACAACAAGGTCAAGGTGGTCAAGGCAGCCAAGGTGGTCAAGGTGGCCAAGGTCAGTCGTACCTGGGTCAGTACTATCAATACTCGAAGGGTAAAAATTACCAAGGTGGTCAACAGCAACAGCAACAACATCATCAACAACAACAGCAGCAGCAACAAGACCAACAATACCTGCCTCATTATCAAGACTACCAGGACAATACGTACCTGTACCAAATGGACTCATCTCAAAACCAACAACAACCTTCTCACAGTCAACAAGGCCAAGGCCAACAGACCCAGGGTCATCTTGGACAATCACAAACTTCACTGTTTGCACCTCTTGAACTGATTTCACTGTTTGGACAGGACCAAAGTCAGAACTTTGGACTCCCTAACACTCCGATCGAAATCAAAAATTACTTGTTGTACAACAACAGCTCGCAGTCACTCGCTTCACCCAAGATTCTGGCTTTGGGAGGACCATCACAAGTTCAACCACAGAACTCAGGCAACCGGGGACTGTCTAAGGGTCTGCAACTGCAAGGGCCACTGATACAGTCGACACCTTTGCACTCCAAGTTGTTTGACTACGATAATGCTTTGATCAACTCGCCCATTTTGTTGCCTCCTAGCAACTCGTCACCAATCCGTAACTCGCCTCCAAACTTGTTCCTCAATAGTAACGCATCGAATACAGTGGGGAAACCAGGTTTAGGTAACATGTCACCATCTTTACTTGCCGTAAACTCTCCATCCAAAGCAACAGGTCCGCAATGGGGCTCAACTTCGTCAGGTAGCAACAATGGTACGTCAAGTGTGCCTGCCACTGCTTCGACCTCCAGCTCGATCTGGGGTAACGCTCCTTCGCAGTTGTCGACAACCAACTCATTGAACTCGAGCAATGCTTTGGGAGGATTGGGATCAAATTCATTGAGTATCACTGGCCACCATAATAACCCAAGTATGTTGTCTGGATTTGGGGGGTCGTCAATGTGGTAATACTTTTACGACTACAGTTGGGAATGTAATAACAAATGAGTAAGAAGTCTAATCCGATGCAGTTACTTCTTTACTCTGAGGTAAAGGTTCTTATAAGTTCCTCTATCCCTCTTAGGTTTTTACTGCTTTTGAGCTACTACTTGAGTTTCTACCATTTGCGTTTTCACGCCATCTTTTCTAACTCCCACATGGAACTCACAAAGCACAGCTACTACTCTTTTTGTATTATCCGATTGTCTTTTTCATGCATTTTTGTTTACCTGGGTATCTTTTGTTATTTTGGTTGTCCCGTCTACTTCTCGTTGTTTTCAAGGTTTCCGTTGTTTTTTTGTCATGGTTATGTTAATTGTTAATATGTATTTATACTGTTGGATTCATCCACGTCGTTGGATTCTTGATTGTTGTTATAAAGAAAATTGGGAATACTGCTAATCCGAGCCTTTATAAGTGTTTAATTGAATGTACTTTTAGTTTTTGAGTAGTTTGCGATTAGGATGTGGAGATGTAGATGGAGTGATGTGGAGTAGTGTGGAGTGTATGTTTCAAGTGGATATAAGAAGATTAATTCCCTTAAAATTTGTACCTTGCAAATATAAGGAGTTACTGGATCTTAAACAAACTAGTAGCTGAACGTTAGTCTCAGTCGATACTATCTAATTCCTACAATTAGTATGTCTAACTCATTGAATTTCACCTTAATAAATTATCTTAATAAAGGTATAGAAGTTATCAAAGTACACTTGATTAATTGGACATTTGAAGCTGAATTTTCACTCTTATTATTCTAAGCACTCCAAGTATACTTTTCATAGTACATCTGTCTTCTTGAACACTAAATTATAAACTATTCACTAGTCATAAACATCTCACACTCCATCAGCCTCGGAATGAAATCATATCTGGTAGCGCATTTTTCACCCAAATCAAAATAACTTCTTGTATCAGAGTTTAGAAGCCAAGCGAGTCATGACACAGAGCCTATCGGTGAATAAACTAGTGAAACGTGCGATTGCGCAACGATTATCTGTTACGAACTTTAATAGTTTGTATCAAGAACTTCATAAAGTAGCTCCTGTACTGGACAATGAATATGCTACTCAAGTACTCGAATTACGAAACGCGAGCGACCCCAAGGATCACCAGCTTCAATTAGTTGTGGGGCTTGCATTTTCTTCTCAGGACCAGTCAGACATCTTTTGGAAGAATTTAGGAAAGCTACCCTTAGATCAACAGTTACGGTATGTGAGTAAAGTTGCCGGTGCATTGCGCACTACTTCTGTTGATATATTGAAAGGTTTTATCAGTGTTCCATTTAAAGACTATGTCATACTGAGCTTAACAGCTCCTAATGAAAATAAATCACAGCAATCGTTGGTCTACAAGGTGGTGTTTCTTGTGGCAAACTACCTTATATCTTCAAAAATTCCAGTCAATGAAAACAATCAAGACTTTGTTGTCAAGTTGTTGAAACTGTTAAGAAGGTACAAGTACACCAGATTGGTTAATTACTTCTTTGAAAGAACAGGACATGTTCTCTCGACTGAAACAAATACCTTGCTCATCAACAGTAAGATTGTGACAGCTGCTCATAAACCTGAAGCCATTTTGGCAGATCCTTCTGCAATTTTGAATTCTATTTCCAATTCGGTAACGATTAACGGCCTGTCATTCAAAAATTACACCCCATCGAACTTGCCTGCTGATAAGTATAAGAAATTCGTTTCAATGAAAAAGTACTTTTGGATGAACAAAGTAATGAAGTCTTGGAACTTCAAAAATGAGACCTTTTTGACAAACTTCATAGCAAACTTCATTGAAGGTGATTCCAAATCCAAGGGAAATGCACAATTAGTGTCTGTGGAGTTGACAAGGTCAGTTCTTCTTGGATATTCCCACGCTCTTTCTGTTGATGTAAATCCATACATTCTTTTCAACTGGAAAAACTTTGTGACTTCAAGGATGCCAGTATTACTCCAGACCTTAAAATCGAACTCAAGTTCCAGCTCCGGACTGACACCATTGGACGTTGAGAAAATTGTAATACAAGTACTAAGCGAAATCCCTGAATCTGACACTAAAATCCTCAGTTCCGTGAACTTGGGCAACAGAAAAGTAGATATACTACAGTTGTTTGTCAAAAGCTTGATTTTCAATAAATTGATTTCAATGAGCAGCTGGGTCAAATTCTTCCCACTGCAACTGCAACAGCAAGCTACTACTATACAAAATGAACTCTCACTGCTCACTGCTGACCTCAAACTCTCGACTACATTTAACGAAAAATTACTCAACTTGAATATCGAGTTCACTTCATTGGAAGAGTCCAACTTGGTGGATTTTGTCAATCTGTTGCCAGCAAAGTTAGAGTTTTCTTATCATAAACAGATCGAGTTGAGCAACTTGATCAACCAAATTTTAGACCAATTGATCACTCTGAAAGACCATGCAAAATTGAACAGACTTCTTTTATCACTTTTGAATAACGTTCAATTAGTGAATATTATCGCTTTCAACTTGTCACCGTTAATCATTCTAGGGAAATTGGTGGATTACGTTGACACTGAGCTGTTTCGGATAGATGATGATGATGAAAACTTTCAAGATTTCTATTCATACTTTGGAGTTGTAGTACTAGGAATCATGCAAATCGTTTCGATTTTTGACATTGACTTATCAAAATTCAAAGTTAAAAACTCCTTCGTAATCGACTACTTAAATGAATTCTTTTATAGGTTGGTTGACAATTTGACTAATCAGTTGGCAGATTCAAACGAAGATGATTCAACAGTAGTTATTAACTACAACAGTCTTCTCAATGACTGGATAAATGCCTTATTTGACGACAATAACGACGGATTGTCTGACGATTTAATCAAACTGGTGAACATCAAACAGATCTACAAGTTAATTCCCATCATTTACCAGCAATCTATCATTGCAACGAAAAGTGGTTTGATAAGTTTTGATACATTAAACAATGGAATTGATTATTTGTCGCAAATTTTCCTTATTCCATGTACAATCAGTATCATCAACTGGCTCTTGGATAAGATAAATGTTGGAGATGAGGCTGTTTATGGGAGGATTTTGTATGAGGTGATCAAGTCAAATAAACCCGAGATCCAAGATATGGAAGATGAACTAATGTTGGATGATGATGACTTGTCCAAAAAGGAAATACCATCACTAATATTTCTGATAGTGTTACAAACCAGTGGCAATAAGTTATTAAACACACTTAGGAATCGTGATAATAAGCATATTAGGAGTATTGTGAAGATTGTTGAGAAATCTATTGATACTTTTTATGTCAAGGAACTGCTGTCGACGTCAGGAAAGATACAAAACGACATTGAAGCAGAATTCAAAAAGTATCTTGTGGAAGGACCCACTCCTGGCCAATCTTGCTTCTTGGACCTCTTTGAACATGACGTAGAGAAGTTGGTTGGTGTAATCTTGGATGAAGTGTCGATGAAGAACAACTCTGACGAAGCACTAATAGTGATAAACTTGGGGTTATATTTGTGCGTGTTGAATGGAATTAAAACAAATCTGGACAAACAGCACTGGAAAGCTATTTTGGCAAAGGAACCTCAACTCATTAAGGTGACAGGGTTTGGAGGGAAACCAATAGTAAGCGACAAGTTCGGTCTGAATATAGATAACCACTTTGCTAGTATATTCAATGATGACGGAGGAGAAGAAGAAGAAACACCAAAGAAAGAAGAAACTGATATGAGCGACATGCTTATAGGAGACGATGGAGGTGCTGGATCGATGGGTATGGGGATCGGGGTCGATGACGATGACTTGTTTGGTGAACCAGCAGCCAGTTTCAATTTTGGCTCAGGAAGTGCTGTCCCAGACATCTCAAAAAAGTCAACACCAACTAGTGAAGTACTCTTACAACTTTATACAAAATTACGGTGCAGTGAATTCAATCCATTGGCTGCTTTTGAGGGTATCAGGGTAGGAGAACTTATCAGCCAACCAGGTTTGGTATCAAGCGAGTCTACTACCCAAAAGTCAATTAACACTTTAGTTGACTGTATTTTGCACGAGTTGGACAATTTTTACATATAGACCGGATTTCATTTGAACACCTTCAATTATACTTTTGAGTTGTGTAGACGTGGAAATTAGTAGTGTAATTTATTTTATTTCCAAATCGGGAATGTCTAGTCGTTATTGTATCTTCAAATGAGAAATTGCTATTAGCTTTGAAGTTAACAACTTCCAATTTAACAGGCCAAAAGACAAGGATTAAGACAGTCACTCACCGTTAGACTAGACTTAGGTAAGACCACGAAGAAGCAAGCTGTTATAAATGGACCAACAGCTTCATTTCCTCTACTCTATCACCTCTGAAAAAACTTTTGTCCCCACTGTGGTGTTCATCTCTTAGGATTACCAAAATGGGATTGGCTGCAAATCATACATATCGGCTTTTGTGAGCCCGTGCATGTTGAAGAAATTTTTGACCCACACAAAATCAATAAGTTTTGAGACGAGCAATGAAGGCTTTGCAATGGTCAATCTCTTAAGTTCACAGTGTGTTCAATCTTAACCACTTGTAAAGTAAACCACAATTCGTCATCAATAAAAGTAAGGTTTTCATTAATTTTAAGAAACTTAAATCAACCCATCTGGTATTGTTGACCCCACGGCGGAAGCAGACCAAGAATGTTTTATTTTTTAAGTGTAATACTTTAGATACGGAATGATAGGGAATAGAGATGGGGTCTTTCTCTTTTACATGCACTCCTATGCGTGAATGAAGTACGTATCGCATTAACTTTCCAACTATGAGGAGCAGTATTGGCACGCCACAATGAATAAGATTATACAAAGATTTGGTTCGGGTAGCATTCTGTGCCGGTGGTTGCTTGTAACCAATCTTATATATATACCACTAAAAGAGGAAAGCTATAAAGTAGCAATCAGATCTCGAACTGTGGTTTTTTATCGGCTGGAGCTAGCTGTAAGCCGATAAAGGTATGAAAAGCTATTGGTCACTGATTCCGTTCTTATCTAAAACTAGTTAAGTTTTCCAACGCACTAAAATAATAGCGATATCTAAAACAATTTTGACAGGTATAAGTGGTAAAGAGCGAACCTATCGATAATTCAGCTTATGATTCAATCTACAGACTACTGTTGATTCCAGTACACTATGAATTTCATTAAGGAGCCATAGTAATCTGATAAATTCTCTGGTTACGCAATAAATTTGGGGAAAGGTACGAAAACGGGATGGGTGTAAATGCACAAAAGACTTCGAGAACCCAAATTATCCCCGAATAGAACAGTTAGAAAGGCGTTCACAATGGTTGATTTTAGGAGGTCTATTTAAAGTTACTTGGTTTTTGTAAATGATCCAAGCATAAGGTCTATTAATTTAAACCTGAAACGGGCCTTTCGGTGCCACAGCTCACAGCCGAACGGTATACTCCGCATTGAATCTTCCAAGATTATTACCTAGCCTCCCGTAAACGGCGTTCATCCAATGGAAGATGTAATAATGCGTCTGGGGAACTGATAAGTTCCAGCAAGATGCAAAATTTTCAACTGGTTTGAAAACAAAGCTAGGCTACACCTGCACAACAGGTTTAGATGTGCCACAGTTGATGCTTGAATATCTATGAGGTGGGTCTAGAAATGTATTCAATCCAAGTATATATTTGAGTGAAGTCCACGGTATTTCCTTCGCAATGTAAAACAACAAGATGAGTGAATCTGCGATCATCAATGTGACATCGAAACTGTCGGCTGCTGGACAGATAAGAGCAATTGATGCAGCACATGCTGCAAACGATGTTGAGTTATTAGCTCAAATTGGATACCGACAAGAATTGAGAAGACGTTATTCTACTATCCAAGTATTTGGTATCTCTCTTAGTATTATTGGGTTAGTGCCCTCTATTTCGTCGACCATTCTGTTGGGGTTGTCGGCTGGTCCTGCAGGGCTTGTATGGGGATGGTTACTTGCTGGTTGTTTTGTGATGTGTACGGCCACTTCATTGACTGTATTAGCGCTGTCGATTCCAACTAGCGGAGGATTGTACTATTACACTAATTATTATGCACCTGGAAAAATCGGTATACCTTTGAGTTTCCTTATAGGGTGCTCTAATACCCTTGGATTAGTTGGTGGTATATGTTCCATCACGTATGGGTTTGCAGTAGAATTATTGAGTGCTGTTGTGGTTAACACTGACGGTGCGTTTGAATTGTCCAATGCAAAAGCTTATGGAGTTTTTGCAGCCGGGATTATTGCGAATGTTTGCATAGCTTGTGCTACCACCAAGTACATTGGACACATGCAATACTTGTCGATTGGGTTTAACTTTTTCCTTATCGTGCTATTTGTGATTGCTGTGCCCGTTGGAGCTCACAATAGCTATGGATTAAATGATGCTAAGTACATTTTCACACAGGTTGAAAACTTTAGAGATTGGAACAAGGGATGGTCTTTCATGCTTTCTTGGATGCCAATTATTTGGACACTTGGTGCTCTCGACTCACCAATTCACTGTGCTGAGGAAGCTAAGAATGCACAGAAAGCTGTGCCCTATGGTATTGCAGGTTCCGTGTGTATCAGTTGGATAGTAGGATGGTTTATCACGATAGTTTGCTGTGCTGGTATTAAGGCAGGAGACACAGAAAGAGTTTTGGAAACATCTACGGGGAGTGCTGTAGCCCAGATTATATACGATGCTTTAGGAAAGAAATGGGCTGTTGCATTTATGGTTTTGATTGCCTTTGGTCAATTTTTGATGGGAAACTGTTTAATGGTAGCAGGCCTGAGACAAGTATGGGCTTTTTCAAGAGACAATGGGTTGCCAGTCTTTTACAATTACATCAAGTACGTTGACCCAAGAGTCGGGGTACCTGTTAGAGCAACTGTGTTTCTTGGAACGTTTTGTGTGATAGTTGGACTGTTATGTTTAATTAATGGGAGTGCGGGCTCTGGAGCCCTTTTCTCATTGGGAGTTGCATGCAACATCATTTCTTGGGGAACACCCATCT
Organism: Kodamaea hsintzibuensis (nom. inval.); assembly: GCA_030568835.1. Classification (NCBI taxonomy): domain Eukaryota; kingdom Fungi; phylum Ascomycota; class Pichiomycetes; order Serinales; family Debaryomycetaceae; genus Kodamaea; species Kodamaea hsintzibuensis (nom. inval.). Next base: position 338,819 of record JAJMJA010000014.1, read on the forward strand.
TGATGGTGAGATTGCCCGTTGGTCAACTGAGATTCGTTCCAGGTCCATTTACCTTAGGCAGGTTTAACAATGTTCTTCACACAGTGACTCTTGTGTGGTTATCGTTTGCCCTTTTGATTGCTATGTTCCCAGATAACAAAGTGGTTACCAAGGATACCATGAATTACACAGTGGTTATTAACGTGGGGGTTTGGATATTGTGCACAGTTTATTACTTTGTGCATGGCTATAAAGTATACAAGGGTCCAAAGCCAAATTTGGAAGAATTCGATTCCAGTGATGTTTCTACTACCAATATTATTATTGAGGAGAAGAGCTGAGAAGGCTCTAATTTGGGTTTCATGATAGCAATTAAATAAAGTAAAAATGATTTGTTAGTTGAGGTTGAAATAAAGGTCTATGGAATTAAATTGTAGGAGATGTTTGAATGTCTTGCATTAGAAAGTGTCAGTAATTTATTCCTACCTGATTTTCTATCATACTTTTCTATTAGTAATATTCACTCCACAAGGTTATTTTCTATTTGGGTGAAAGTGTTATTGACAAGATTATTCTGGAAATGAAAATATGCTGGAGATGTAAAATATAGACTTGAGAGTGGAAGCTCTGAGAATTCTTAATGTACTTGCCATAGCTTTAATTGGGTTTTGTGAGCTAGTGGAGAATAAAAAGAATGTGATAACTAGGAAGCTTCAATAAAGTTGAGCAAATAAACTTCTAAACATATTCACAGAGCTTTTTCATTTGAAACCAGAATGACAGCTGCTCGATTGAGCCACAAATTGATAGTTTTTCAACTTATACAAAATATATGGATCCCCCACTTCCATATTCAATTGATAAAGCAACCTCCGAGTAATCTCCATACTTGGCTTATATCTGAACGATCATTATCCGTTGTTTCTCTTCATATATTCCGCTGGTAGTGTTTCATTTGTTGTTTCCCATATTAGCACAATTTGCAGCAATTCACCGAAAAATATCATTTCTAAAACGGATACACATTTCAATGCAACAACAGCGTGGCCCTCTCTGGGGTGAGCTTCTCGGTTTTCTTCCCATGAATCAAAGGACTCCCCGAAATTGACTTGTAATTCACCATTCTATTTTCAGCCTTTTCACACCCCACGCCCGGAGTTCATATTGTCCTTCATAGGCTGAACCTGAATTAACGCACAACGTAACGGATTTCCACTCTTCACTTAAGCATAAAAACACGAGCTCCATTTGGCCTTGAGACTCTTTCACTTGTCAACTGTTCTCATTAACAATCTAGTTATTGATATTTTGTTATCGTTAACAATTAACTTTTGGTATTTTTAATTGATAATAAAGGTTTCGATTGTATTACTATTATTGTATATTTATATCTTTACATGTACCACTACTAACAATCCGACTAACTTTCAACATAACACTCTCAAACTTTAAAGATTTCTACTACCTACTGTACATAGTTGGAGACTTACGAGAAAATAGAGAAGAAGTCTAGATTGAGGAACAAATTTACGTCTACAAACCACATGAATTCTTTTATAGCATCTGAGCCCGCAGAATGTGAACGTAGAAGTAGAGTGTACTAACTTTTTTCACCCCATTGGTCAACCATATCCGTATGCTCATATACTGAATGGACACGAGACAAGCCACGGTTTTGGGGGTGATGCGAGTTTCTATACATCTTTCTATTTCGTTGCATTTCACATAACACTACATTGCTATGACTTGTCAGTTCTCTTATCTATCTCCAAGACTTGTGTACCTTGAAGTTTAATGCTGAAATAAACTTTGTGCAATGCGATCGGCTCAAAGCGATGACTTAGATTGACTTTGTGTGGAACTTTGATAAGTGTTAAAAAACGCTAGTGAAGAAAGGCATGAAACGCCGTAAAAATTAGTGCATAGTTCGCATGTTTGGGTGGGGGATCTATAGAGGAACTGGGTGTTTAAGTTACCGACTGTGTATTCGGAGACCCCCCTCGTTCATATCCCCTCTTTTTCCCCAAGTACCCTAGCAGTAGGTCGCACTACCTATTGTTAGCTTTGCCGAGCGTGCAGTAGTGCCTTCTTTATTATTTTCTATATTTGACGTTAAATGGGTAGAAGTTGTAGCTTTTAAATCGCACAGATCTTTTTATTTAAGAGCAAGTATCCTTCGTAGTAAAAAGCGACGTTCAGATAGTGAGACGATGTCTTCTACTTCGTTTGAAGCAGGCCTGCAAGAGAGGGCTATGTCTGCTACTAATAGATCCAGCCTAAATGATTCTAATACGGCTAATAGTGAGTCCTTTTCTGCTGTTGTTCAAAATGAAATGAATGAAGAAGTCGACCAATCTAAAGAAAAGGAGGCCGGCACTCAACCCAAGAAACGTAACAGAATCACACTTGTGTGTAACGTTTGCAAATCACGTAAGGTCAAGTGTGATCGAAATACTCCTTGTGCTTCCTGTGTCAAACATAATACTGCTCACATGTGTGGTTACACTGATGAACCGAAATCGAGATGGAAACAACCTAGTGTTGACGAACCTGTAAATTATGGGTATGGGGCAACACATCAACTACCTAACCCCTCGACACACCCAATTCCGCACGCTCCGGGACATGTACAAATGAATACTCAGATGGGAAATCTGTACACTCAAGGATACTCTGTTTACCAACAGCCGTATGGATGGGTACAACCCCTGTACCAAAATCCAGTGTACCCACATCACCAGGGGCATCCTGTAAATCAAATACAACATCAACATCAACCTCAAATACATGCCCAACATGTACCACCTGTACCCAATACACTCCAACCTAATACTCACATACATCATACACAACAAAATACACAGCACAATACTATACACAGTGCACATTCACCTGTTGCACTTCAAGCACACCAGGTTCAGCCACCACATAATCAATACCTGCCGTCGCCGTACGCACAACATCCACCAAGAACAGGTGAATACCCAATAATACCGCAACACCTACCTCAACCTCCACATACATCGCACCATGCAACTCAGCATCTAGCCCAGCATGTCACACATCACATTCCACAGCAACCAATACAACTTCAAATACCACATCCACATCAAGCACCACACCAAGCACCTCTTCCAATACCGCAGCCAATACCACACCAAGCACCACCGCCGATACCTCAACAGGCTCCTCAACAGGCTCACCAACAGGCTCTTCAGCAGGTTCACCAACAGGTTCCTCAACAGGTTCACCAACAGGCTCCTCAACCAGTACCTCAACCAGTGTCTCAACAGGCTCCTCAACCAGTACCTCAACAAGTGTCTCAACAGACATCTCTACAAATAACTCAACAAGCACCTTTGAATCCCCCTCCTCAGAATTATGCAAACACACAAACCATTCCCTCCGTCCAAGTACCTGCACTGGTTCCAAATCAACTTCCACTTCCTGTAATATCAATCAACCGAAATCCTGTACCTCTGGAAATAGCCGAAGCACCCAGCAGTCGACTGTCTTCAGTCACTCAATTTCCCATCAAACGTGCTACCCCTGAAGAAGAGAGTGGTAAAAAGATTGCCAAGTTGGGCAGTCCTGCTCAACAGTTGTTCCGAGAAGACTACCAGTTCAGAAATAGAGGTTATTCGTTGACATCCATTCCTAGTACAGCATCACCGCATCTGATGGGGTCTTATAAACCTGTAACTCCGGCTACATCCAATCCTTCAACAGCGTCCAATACTGGTTCGTTTCTGGATATCCTGTTGCTGAGACCACCTTTAACAAGCATGAATACCGAAAATTTACCTATACCACGAACTTCAACGAACTCTTCTTTCAATTCACTTCCACCTTTCCACAAACTCCTGCGTCCAGACTTCAGTCTGCCCACAAGTGCTGGATACGGATCTTTAGCCACACCCAACATTAACTCCAGCACAGGCTACTTTGGCGCTGTACAGCCCTCACATTTCAAAGGATATTCACTGGCTCTGCCTACCTCACAGGCAAAATCCAATAACTACAAACAAGATATAAAAGAAGAACCTGTATCAAAGAGTTTGAAATTTACACCTAGTCCGGAAGATGATAACCTTGAGGACTCTGTTAAAGACCCTATCAACACCACAGTGATACCAAACAAGTCAATTTCGTTCCCTAAGCAACAAATTAGTCCTCCCAATCTGGAAGGTGGCGCAAAGACTGATAGTGCGCCACTGAGTGTACTTCAAACAGTGGAAACTGACCCTGAGAGCGAGATAGCAAAATTCGTGCCTGTCAGAACTACTAGACAACAAACAACCAAACGTATGGCGGAAATCCTTGAGAGGTTTGACTCATACAAGTCAGTACTTGGGGTTAATCCAATTTTGAAAGATAATGAAATGAGTGACGTCTTTTATAACTATCCTTCGATTGAAGAGTTAGGAGACGACTCTGCAGAAGGTATGAATAATGTGAGCCATGGACCCTTCTCCATTTTTGCCATGATGAAGAAGGACGTTGGTTTGTCTGACGTATGGTCATTTGCAGAATTGAAACAAAAGGAACAGAAGAAAGCATATCTTAGTCAGAAAAGTGAGAAAACTCACCAAAGTGATGAAGAAGAATCGACAGACGCGTTTGCCGATGTGGCTGTAGAGGCTTTAGAAGTCTTACCTGCGAGCACCTGGTCTCATGTGAAGAGATTCTTTAGAGTATTGTATCCTTTTTACCCTTTCCTTGATGAAACTCGATTCAGCTCTACCGTTGAAACACTTATTGGACCTGAGTCTGAGAATGAAACCCTTCCACCATCACTCGTTTTGAAAAAGCGCGAGGATTATGCTAATCTTGGGATTTTGTTGATCTTGGTCAATCTCAGTTACCTTTCGCTACTTTCGAGAGATGAAAAAGTTAATGAGTTTTACCGTACATTTGATGAGAGTACCCACGATTTAAACAGTCCCTTGAATGAAATGAAGTTGGACCTTGAAAAAATCAAATCTGTGAAGAATATGCTTGTACCTATTGACTCCAAGTCCATTAAAATAGTGAACAACATTATTATTCGACTTCAACCATTGTTTAGTTCGAAAAAGTCTAACTTAAACTTACTACAGCTTTTATGTTTCATGCGAGTTTACTATACGTTGTCACCAGACGAGTATGACGATCCTACAGAAACTGTTAAGTATCAGACTTTTGACGCACAGCTCTTCCAGAATGCATTTTTAATTGGACTCAATAAAGATCCAGATAATTTCAAGCAAATGTTAGATGACCCAAAGGTCAACAACTTGCGCAGAAAGATTTGGTGGTATTTGAAGTACTTGGACATACACTTGCTTACCAATAATGGGCTTCAACTGAGTTTGCTTACATCCCAAGGAGACACCAAGGTACCCGTACATGAAGAAGGGAATGAGAATATCAACGTAACAAGCTTGGAAATGTACATATATGACACAATGAGTGAGCTTGAGCCGATATATCAGAAGTACAGACTGCTTGTGTCGCTACTGCTCGAATCCTCACCAAAGATCAGTTTGAATGTATTGGCTGAAAAAGTCGATGATTTGGAGGTGAGCACAAATGGGGTGTTAAAAGATAATTTAGCGACGATTTTGCAAAGCGTACATAGCCAGGATGACGATAAGTTCACCTGTGCATTGCAACTTTCACATTACATGAATGTACGCTTGTTTTTGACATCCAACCATTTCCACTTGTTTATGCACTATGAAAACGCCAATGACTACAGTCTCACATTCTTTTATTTGAAGAAGATAATTGCTGTTGTGGGAGAGGAATTTGTACCGATGTACGACCGATTATTAAACTTGGATCATTTCTACTTTGGTAACGCGCTTAAGCTTGTGTTGAACCCCATTGTGATTTCATTGTTGAAGAGATCCAATTACTTTTTGTTCGGGATATTGACAAGATTGACGTACACTATGCAAACGTTGATACGTGGAGACAACGACTTATCTGTGCACAAAGCTAACATGGAAACGGACTCTGAGTATAGAGACTACTTCCGGACAATCACACAGTTTACACTCTCTGTGACCAAACTTATCAAGATCAATATTTCTTATTTGCTGAAAATTGGTGAGAATTATGCATATGCGAAGACTGCAATCACGCAGTTTACATTCATGCTTAACTGTGTGCTCAGTGACGACTTCTACAACGCAGCAACCTTCTATTTATTTTGTAAGACGTACACCGGGGAGATTCAGTGTCATATCACCTACAAAGAGGCGTACGATTTGACGCGTTTGGAACGTTTATGTGACTTCAAGCTTAGCGAAGACCGCTTGAAAGAATTAATTAGCTTAATTGACAAATCGATCAGCGTGTTCTCCTGGGATGAAGATTCAGTTAAGATGAAGTTCAGTGAAAATGTCAAACTGGAGATTGCAGGTAACAAAATTAGCAAATTTCAGTATTTTGTGAAAACTCTGGATGATGAGGAAGTGGAAACACAGAAAAAGGTTGAGCCACTTGCAAATTATGATACAACTTGGGCAAATCCTTTTATTTTGGAACCAAAAGAAAAGGAATTCTTCCCTATAGGGCTACCATCGTTTGACGAAAATATTAGTAGTTTACTTCAATCGTGTAATCTTGAAAGTGCTGGATACGATTAGAGATTACGAGGTATATAAAAATTTAGAACAATGTATAATATAAATTCTGAAGGAGCCAAGAATTCCTATGAATAATCTTAGAATGTTTTTTTTTGCAGTTAAATGGCTGCAAAGTTCGTAGAAAAGTTCCATTAGATCTTGGTTGTTTGATGCAATCTGTAAATTTTAGAAGATGATTAGGTTTCCTACTTGGTTGAGGTTGTAGGAAGATGTTTTTATGTGTGGGGGTGTGTACCCTACTGCAAGACGAATGGGATAGGGTTTTGCACTTGTCTGTGTGATATTTACATAAGTGTTTACCAATAATGAAGTGTCTAGTCTCAGAAAAGCGTACAAGTTTTTGTATTCATGATTCACTTTGGTCACTATTTGAAATGTAGATAGGGGTATTCGGACTTTCAAATTGAAGATTGCAAAAATTGAAGATTTTAGAGATAAGTTACAAAAATTACAAAGAACAACAACTACCAACTTCTCAATAGACTATGCCAAAGATTAACATGAGAAAGGATCAATACATGAAACTATCTACTTATAGCTCACTATCTAAACCACGTATTAGAAAGTATTCATAGCATTTCACATCATCCCCCGTACCTTTTAAATTCCGTGTCACTTAACCGAAACAAACCCGAATCCTCGGATGTATGGACAAAATGACCTCTTGAAAAATGAATCATCAAGGCTTCTTCAAAACACATACACTAAAAACTGGAACATGTAGACTTCAAAACATATGCAATAGACAATTCGAACCTCTCCCAGTCATTTCCGAGCTTCCCGTATAAACTTCTCCAAAAACGATTTTCAACCAACTTCGTATTTAATATTTATTGCTACCATTTACAGTGTGTCTCCACAAAAAATCACTTTATTTAAAACGTGAGCCAATCATATTGCAGCAATTGGTAACTTACCAAATACCCGGGGTTCAAAAAGAAGAAATAGTAGTGCGGTGTGGGTTTTTCATATTCCCTCTGGATTTTTTTTTAAACAAAGTAAGTTTACATTTGAATACCATTACTCTTCATTCTTGCATAACATGTTTAGATCAATTTTCCGTTCCACGAAGGCTTCGAACGTAAGGGGTTTGGCAACTGCTGCTGCCGTTCCCAAGGGAGGCAATATCAAGAAGTTTCAAATTTACAGATGGAACCCTGACACCCCGGAGGTACAGCCAAAGATGACCACTTATGATGTTAACTTGAACGATTGTGGACCTATGGTATTAGATGCTATTTTGAAGATCAAGAACGAGCAGGACCCTACGTTGACATTCAGAAGATCGTGCCGTGAAGGTATTTGTGGTTCTTGTGCCATGAACATTGGAGGAAAGAACACTTTGGCATGTTTGTGCCGTATAGATACCGATGTGTCCAAGGACACCAAGATCTACCCATTGCCACACATGTTTGTTGTCAGAGACTTGGTTCCTGACTTGACACACTTTTACAAACAGTACAAGTCCATCCAGCCATACTTGCAGAGAGACACACACCCTGTCGATGGCCGTGAAAACTTGCAAAGCATTGAGGACAGAGCCAAGTTAGACGGCTTGTACGAATGTATTTTGTGCGCATGTTGCTCCACCTCCTGTCCTTCTTACTGGTGGAACCAACAACAATACTTGGGCCCAGCAGTGTTGATGCAAGCTTACAGATGGTTGATCGACTCAAGAGATGAAGCTTCCAAATTAAGAAAGGAAATGTTACAGAACTCCATGTCTGTCTACAGATGTCACACTATCATGAACTGTGCAAGAACATGTCCAAAGGGCTTGAACCCAGGTAAGGCTATTGCTGAAATCAAGAAGCAGTTGGCTTTTGATTAATCTTTGTAGCTGTTATTTATACTTATTACATCCGCATATTGAATACTTTGTAATTACATATCAAGTCGGGCTCGACGATGATATCTGTGACTTTTCAGATTCTTCGTATTGTTGATTTCTGGGGAAATAGTTGGATTTAGCCAATAGTAGAAGGTTAAATCAAGCTCACGTGAGCGTTCAGGAGCCGAAATTCGTTTACTTCTATTATTCTCCTCTTAATATTATTGTTCACTAAGAGTATTCTAAATAGAAACAAGGAGTTGATGTAATGTGGTTAGTCTCAGTAGGTCTTTTAGTGAATAGCTTAGTGAGATTCTTGAACTCTAACAAATTTGAATGGATGGTTTTGTAACTAATCGATTGTTTGGCACTGAATGTAATTGGACAAATTATTGACTAGAACAAAAGTGGAGCACAAGCTTGGGTGTTTTGAAAATTACTTGTATCGTTGGTGTTGAGTATACTCGATATAGCATTGAGTTTGAAATAAAATCGTATAAAGATATTTACTACCATAGTTCATCTTTAACTTAATCAAGATACGAAACTTCTAGGTAGGTAATTATCAACGATGCACCTCTCTTTAAATCGAATCATCGAAGAGGTTGCAAATTTCAAAGTTTGCGGAGATTTTGATACACAAAATTGTTCTTGGAAGTAAGGAAATCAATAAAGTTTGTAGACATTAATGGTTGCAAATGAATCAGTCTATATGAATGTATTCAAATTGGACTTATTGTGAAATTGAGTAGAGGTAGTGGGTGAGTTTATTTATTGATCTACATTTAACGTGCACAACTTCGTATACTTTTAAGACTAACCCAAGATTTTGCATCGAGAACCTTTCACGAATGAACAAACTAATAACCTCCTAGTTTCAGTTTACAAATGATCAGTTATTCGTATTTCTCAACTATTTCGACTTCAAACGAATTGACTTGATGAAACTGAACACATACTGGTTAAAAACGTGGCTGGTGAATCTAAAACAATCAAAAACCCTCCCAGTTGATTTACGAACCCAAAACTCAATTTGAATCATTTTAGACTTTTCGTAGATGGATAAAAATGCCGTACCAGGAATCCTTATCGACGATCAGCACTTCAGTCAATTCTCTGAAGTATCCTCAATTGATCATTCAATTATAATCAGTATAACGAAGGCAATTATATCTAAGCATTATGGCCAATACACCTTGTACATAGAATTCTTAGGTTCTCTTGAACTACCCCAGAAAGTAGTCATCTGAAAATTTGGGTTGGTAGACTTAACCCCATCGAGTTAATTCTTCCGCAGTATATGACAGGAGGATAGAAAGACTAGAAAAGGGATGGAAACGAGATAACTGAGGAGGGTAGGCCACAAAGCATTTTTGTGATGAGACTTTACGATGCTTGGCTTGTTGGCGCTGTTTGGATATTGTGAATTTTGTGGGGTTTATTTTCAAGCCCCATACATTGTTTCGTTAAGGTTAAAGGAGTAGGCGGGGGAGGTATAGGAAATCTGGGTAGGTTAACACATATAGAGAGGGGATTAAATGACTCGGAAGTAACTAAATGGCTATTCCAAAACGGGAATCAGTTCTTGGATTAAGGATCCAGACTACTTATAAGGCACCAATATCTTTGGTATTTGGTTCCATCTCTTTACTATCAGTCAATTGATTAAGTAATTACTAACTAGTAACCGGAAAACATGTCTAAAGGAAAAGTCTTACTCGTTCTTTATGAAGGTGGCGAACACGCCAAACAAGTTCCAGCTTTGTTGGGTACCTTGGAAAATGAGTTGGGTATTCGTAAGTTCGTTGAATCCAATGGATACGAATTGATCACTACGTCTGACAAGGACCCAGAACCTAGTTCTACCTTTGACAAGCACTTGCCAGACGCTGAAATTTTGATCACCACACCATTCTTCCCTGCATACTTGACCAAGACCCGTTTCGAGAAGGCACCAAAGTTGAAAATTGCAATTACTGCTGGAATTGGTTCAGACCACATTGATTTGAATGCTGCTAATGACCACAAGGTAACAGTCGCAGAAGTCACTGGTTCTAATGTTGTTTCTGTTGCGGAACATGTCCTTATGACAATCTTGATTTTGGTCAGAAACTTTGTCCCAGCTCACGAGCAAGCTGTTGTGACCAAGGAATGGGATATTGCTGGTTGTGCAAAGCAAGAATACGACTTGGAAGATAAAGTTATTGCTACTGTTGGTGCAGGTAGAATTGGATACCGTGTTTTGGAGAGATTAATCGCATTCAACCCTAAGAAGTTGCTCTACTACGACTACCAGGACTTGCCTGCACCAGCAGTCAAGAAGTTAAATGACGCATCCAAGTTATTTAACGAAAAAGATAACATTGTCGAAAGAGTATTGGACTTGGAAGACTTGGTGTCGCAGGCCGACATTGTCACCATCAACTGTCCTTTACACGAAAGCACTAAGGGTTTATTTAACAAGAAGTTACTCTCCAAGATGAAAAAGGGTGCTATTTTGGTCAACACTGCAAGAGGTGCCATTTGTGTTGAAGATGACGTTGCTGAGGCATTGGAATCCGGACAAATTAGCGGATATGGTGGTGATGTCTGGTACCCTCAACCAGCACCAAAGGACCACCCTTGGAGAAGCATGAAGAATTCCTTTGGAGGTGGTAACGCAATGACACCACACGTGTCGGGAACCTCTCTTGATGCACAAGCAAGATATGCTGCTGGTGTCAAGAAAATCTTGGAGTCGTACTTTACTGGTAAACACGACTACAGACCAGAAGATTTGATTGTCATTGACGGAGACTATGCTACCAAGGCTTATGGTGAAAGAAGTAAGATTAAGAAGTAGTTTAATATTCAAGGCCTTTAGTTATTGAAAAAACGTACCATGTGAGATGAACACTGTAGGTTTCAACACACTTTTTGAACGAGCTTAAATCTCTAGACTTTAATAGTTCAGTAAGTTTTTATAAGTTTATTCAAAGATTGTCAAACTGACTGTAAGGACTCGGTCAACTTCAAATTGAAAATCAAACCAATTTTGAATTTTTTGCAACCCTCAAGAATTAAATATTCTCAATGCAGATTTCGCTTGAAGTACTAGAAACGATTTCTAGAGGAGAAAGTGGGCAAGATGAAGAAGCAAAACTAGTACTGGAAAAGGATGTGCTGGCTCCAAAGGAAGTTTTACACTTTACAAAGAACAAAGATGATTTGAAGTTCAATGATACTAGTGGTTTGAAAGTTCTTAAATTCCCACTTGAAGCACCTAGTGATGACTTGGTGAAGAAACGAACCCCATACAAACGTAAATCAAAGAACCAGAGAGTTAAGCGAACAAGTCCTTATGCTGATATTATAGGTACTGATTTGTCGAATGGCTATTCCAAGTTTAAAGGGAAACTACCAGAAGATATTTTCAAGTTGGACGATATCTTTCGATGTGTACATCACTTGATCTCAACAGGTGAGAAGAGATTGACTGATTTCAAAGTCATCAGCTTGCGAAGGACACTCACACTATTACTTCAGATTCCAATTAACCTCCGTGAAGTCCGGTTCAATATAATATATTGGTCAGGCCTTATTATTATAGACTATGATTGGGAATTTCTAACTGCCAACGTAGGTGGGTTGAATAAGTATCAGTATTCTGGATTCAGGTTTGAGCAAGTCATGACTGGTAACTCTGACCACCTGGAATTTTATACAGTTGCAGAACGGCAACTAGGAGGTGTCCCAGTACACTTTACAGCAGAAATTGACGCAGCAAAAGAGGATGCAGCTGGATTTCAGAGTTATGTTGAGTTGAAGACTCATCTGCAATCAAACTCTAAGATGAACAACGACAATATGGCCCTCAAACTTAAGATTTTGAAGACTTTAACTCAAGTACTGTTTGTTACTGGTACAAACTGTATTTTCGGATATCGATCAGAAAACTGCATACTTAAAGGAATAAAGCACTATACTAGCGAAGACTTAGAGCAGTTTCTCGAATCGAATCCTATATACTTGAACGACTCGGTAGAACTCACTCATCCATTGCTTGACAAGTGGTTGCAAGTTGTGATTCAATTCATATTAGAAGCAGAACCAAGCAGTCCATCGAATCAACCCGAAGTATTCAAAATGGATTTCACAAATGGAAAAGGATTGGACGATTCCATTGTAAAGCTACATAAAGTTTCAAAAAGAGATGAGATGTTCAAACTCTTTGATGAAACAGTACCTACATGGTTTCAAAAGTATATCAAATCGTTAAAAAGGTAGGAATACAAGGAACTAAAATTATTTACAAGATCTTTGTAAGATATGCTGAAATGGTAAAGATCAATCTCTAATAGCTTCTTCGATGGCTAACTTTCTAGAGTGGGTGTTGAAGTACTCTCCCAAGTCTTTCACTGACATAACATTAGGGTCAGCCTTCATAACATGCTTGTCCTTAAATGTGACTTCTATAGTAGGTTGTTCTTTTGAGCTGTTTGGTAAGACATTACAGTCGATCTTGACCTGTTGTGGCATTCTGGCAAGTACCAATCTGGCTGATCTTCCACCTTTCATAAAAGGGTTGAATCTAACCTTCACACTGGAAATGTATTTCGTGATCATGATGCTAAAGCACTGTTCTTCAAGATGTTGAAAACTTTTTTAGGATCACATTTGCGCGTAAATTTTGGTATGAGATGCTAACAAACTATTCTCAAAATTACAGTACATTAGCGAGAGAAATATCAGAATAGCCAACGCGCAGCAGGTTTCTAGAACTACAGGGGAAATCGTAGATGAGTTCGTATCTGTATATCTGTAGTACCCCTACAATGACTTGACTCTAATTTTATATTTTCGAGAGGATTTTGTTGAATCTAGAGCAAAAATTAATAAAAATACATTAAAATAATCAAGACTTGAAACCTCAGTACAACTTATGTAGTATAAGTATCATTTGACATGGAGGAGAAAGTGTCATGTGAAACATACTCTTCTTTCTAATACTGCTTTAGAGATCTTTAGAAGTGGTTTCAGGAAGATTATTGACTGCAAGAATGGAAGTTGTTATACAGTTAATTCAATATTGAACAAACTAATTACAAAGGTTGGTATTTTTCGTTATTGGATTAATTAAATACAACTAATGAGTATATTTCTCCTACCATTCAATTGCGAAGATTGTGTTATATTACTGATTTTTCAATTAATTATCGCAATGTTTATAATCTCACTAAAGCACGCACCTGCCATGTCAAAGTTCTATAAAGTAGTCTCGCTGTAAAGTGCCTCTTCTCCTATAACTAAGATACAATCTCCCTGATACACAACTTTACCAAAAAGACCAATTTGTTTAGCAAAATCTATGACTTCTTGATTATAAGTGCCTGGTTGAAGCCACAACCCTTTGATTATTTCATGGTAGTTTTCCCATTGACTAATCTCTTGAAGTATTTCGATAGTTATTGCTGGAGGAGTAACGAAAGAGATTGAAATTCCATCGTACTTACTGTCACCATTGATCTTGTTCAGAACCAGAGTTACGTTGGGTAAGACTTGATTCCCAAGGATTTCGGTTTCCCCAGGGCTAATTGGCACTGGCACAACACGTAAGTCATGGTTCACATACCACTTCAAAATCTTATATGCCCACTTCAGCGGATCGTTATTGGCACCAGTAACTACGTACTGTCTCTTTGGACCGAAGAAGTTTCTGATGATTGGATTAGTAGACATGTTGGATAGTTGTGGATTCGTAATTAGTGTGGATGCACTTTTTTATTTAAGATATTGAAGATCGCTCATGAGAGAAGTTAAGAGTTCACAAGTAAACAAATCAGTATGAAGCTAATTTAAGAGAGTAGAATACAATATGTAGTTTATAAGTTAGAGCCAGGAGTAGAGTAGTTTCAACTTCAATTTCATTGGAACTTCCTTACCGCATCAAACTCATCTTCTGGTATAGAAGCTGTAGTAATTGAAGTCCATGGAAATTGATTTTCAGTGTGAACACATCCTTTCCAACGCGGAATCCGAGACACTGTATTACTAGTGATTTTCTTTTTTACGTTTTCGTTGTGTATTAGGTTAAGTAAGTAAGAATGGTTAAGACGATATTGAATGAAAAGTTTCGATTCGCACCAAGGACGACGAAATTGGTTTGTTAAATTAATTTCTTTTTACCAAGGAGTGCACTAGTAGTTTAGTGGTAAAATCTAACGTTCCCACTGTTAGGCCCCGGGTTCGATTCCCGGCTGGTGCAATTCTTTTTTTGACTACATGAAGTTTTGAATGTCGCATACATGACATTCAAGTTTAAACGACTTTTTTTGTGAGAAACGCACCTCTTCCCCTGAGGCAGGTACGAGACGGGGATACCTGCGTTTCATAATTAAGGTTTTTGAGAGCAATGTTTTTCGCTTAACAGAAAATCGAAGATCAATAGGGATGTCATCATAGTTAATCCGTACGAATAATCTTTATAATTATATTATTCAAAGGAGTTATCGTTTTAATCGCACATGCCCCATTCACTAAAGGTTCAAAATTTACGGAATTCATTAGGCTAGGCTGCCTAGTTTGAAGGACTCGAAAGATGGAATCGGCAAACGTCATCCTAACGTTTCGATAAGGCAACCTTAAGCATGTGAAACCCGTAGGTTACAGACGCCACTTTCCCAATACGTGTTGATTTAAAGTTCATAGCTCGTCTAATGATCCAGTGCTCAAATAATTATTTTGTAGTCTACTAGTTCCTCTCGCCTGCGCTTCTCCTTTCTATAAGCTGATGGCAAAGAATTCGCTAAATATGCGAGGCATTAAATCTTGAATTGTCAAGAATTACGAAATTGATTACTAGGAGAAGTTGTGAATCTTTACGCAACAACTGGAGTGAAAAGTAGACACCATTAGTCGATGTCAGTAATTTGCATTCAATTTAAAGTAGACATATTAACGAAGAAAACTTCATGCCAGAAACACAGAAATGTCATCATTATCTGGTATGATATATATTCCTTCCTTTTATTTTTAATTTGAAGACTTGTTCGATTTGCATAACTACTAACCTCTACAGTTATATTATTAAGAAACAATTCCAAGGAAGAACAAGGAGTAATAGCAGGAGGGTCCTTCTTGAGGTTATAGTTGCGTTTTGTTAGCGGCTATTTATAAATTTTGACTGTTGAAAAATGACAGACGAGCTGCCCTTAATTTTTGTGGCTAATGATTATATAGGTTCAGCACGAAAGCTAAAAAATATTGATGCTACTTATGCTAAATCGAGTATCAAGAGAGAAGGGGAGTTACAAATGGGGTGACTTTTTTGACGTTCAAGTTTTTGAATTCAAGTTTCGTGGCCATGTGAAAGTGTCATTTTTCCCTTGCTGCAAAACTTCGTTTTCGGAATTTGATTGTTGCAACTACAAAATAATTTGGCTGCAACAATCAAAGCTAGAATAACTCAGCTTGCGATCTTCTACTTGTTAAAGTACCTTCGTGAAAATGAAGCTGAACTTATTGGGAATTCGTAAGTACCGAGAAACTGTGGAACTGTGTGGAATACTGTGGATGTGAAAGTACACCAAAAAAGCGTGGTCAGACTCTATTGTGCCCAAATGGGAAAAGCTAACATCTGCCTTGAAGCTAAAATTCACATCTTGTACTATATTTATGCAAGGCACCTTAATTTATGAAGAAGCTGCAAGACAATTGCAACGTTTCTCTCGGACGCCCGTCCTTCTTACTGTATGATTATACTTTTATATTTGACTTAAAATGTTGTTCCGAGGTTCAAGAACTCATCTGAACCTCAATTAATCATAGGTTTAGCGTTGTAAATAGACGACACCTTGCGAATGACTAACAGCTATTTTTACAGAAGATGTTCATTTGTTTGTTTATTTCAGACGGAATCGGTGCTACCTCTTTCGGATCAAAAGAGCATTTAAAGATTAGAGAGAACCCTTTACACTGTTAAACTTATTGAAAAGCTTAACTTATTAATTCCACCAATTGTAAGATTCAGTTTCCAAAGATTTGAATTTCGAGTATCGCAACCGCTTGAGCACAGACTTTGTACCCAGTACCTTACCGATATTCAGTTTAATTATAGGTCCACTGCATCAGGAGTTAAATATTAATGCTTATAAAGTGTGTACTCGAGTATAAGATTTCTTCCAAGGCGGCATCACAAAGTCATCATCGTGATTATTTTCCAAACCAGAATTTTACGGATAAGTTCTGCTTTCTTAATGAAATTGAATCCAAGAAGTCTACGAAACGGCTTGGAACAGTACCCCACTCCAATAAGAATTATTAAAGCCAACTGGCAAGATGTTAGAAAAATAGACTAGGATCTGAGGACACAGTAATAGCTGTCACGACGCACGACCTATAAACCGGAATAATGTTCTAGCTTTGTAGTAAACAACCCTTTAAAAGTACTACATTCAAACAATTGTGGTGAGGCGCGATACTCCATAAGCTTGACCCTAACTGAATTCAACGGAACTTCCCTTGGTATTTTAACCATCGATTTCCATTGTTTGCTTTGTGACCGATGCAAGCTTCTGTGCATACGCTTTGTTATGCACGTAAGTTTGCACCCAATAATTGTTTATATTCACAAAAGAAAAGTCCCGCGAAATTGAAACACATTGTTGTATTTTCATTTTCTCTTAAAGAATCAAGCAACCACTTAAGATGAAAGGCAGAGCTGCCACAATAGCCATCACTTTGACTTTTGTATATAATATATTCTTTTTCCTACTTCTGTTTGAGCCTAATTGGTAATCTCTACGAAGCTGAACTACACAAGAGGCAATTGCTTCACATAACTAACTAACTAATCTTAATAACTTGACATATACCCTCAAGTCAAACTAATTAACTACAACAACTGTTTTAACTAAATAGAACATTGAAACAAACTACACTCATTAACAAACCAATTTAGTCTTATTTTGCAACTGTAACCATTTCAAGTTACTTTCACCATTTGCTAATTCACATTCTTTACTCATTTAACTAAAAGATGCTTTTCACCAAGTCTGCTTTCGTTTCCATTGCCCTTGCCACAACTTCGTTTGTGACAAGTGTAACAGCCAGTTCAAAAAACTTGTTCAACAACTACGCTGATTTGGCAACCAGTGAACCATCATCACAGTCTTGCCCTTCAAGTCAAATTTACCAAATCAACCCTTCTACCTCAAAGATAAACAAGAGAGATATCGAAAGCGCAATCAATAGTGTTATTGAAGTCACAAAAAGAGACACTGAAATCTCTGAGGATGCTTTCAACCAACTTCTCGAATTCCTTAACGGTGATGCTTCTGATGTTACTAAGAGAGGACTTGGGCTTGGTATCAACGCCAATGTCTTTGCTCAACTTTTAGGAATCTTAGGTATCCGTGTTCACGTTGGAGCTGGAGCTGGAATTGGTAAGAGAGACACTGAAATTTCTGAGGACGACTTCAACCAACTTCTTGAGTTCCTTAATGGAGATGCCACAACCAAGAGAGACACTGAAATCTCTGAAGACGAATTCAACCAGCTTCTTGAATTACTTAACGGTAGCACTGAAGCTTCTAAGAGAGGACTTGGACTTGGTATCAACGCCAACGTTTTCGCCCAACTTTTAGGAATCTTAGGTATCCGTGTTAACTTCGCAGCTGGAGCTGGAATTGGCAGAAGAGATACTGAAATCTCTGAAGATGCTTTCAACCAACTTCTTGAGTTCCTTAACGGTGACGTTTCTGAAGCTTCGAAGAGAGGACTTGGACTTGGAATCAACGCCAATGTCTTTGCCCAACTCTTAGGAATCTTAGGTATTCGCGTTCACGTTGGAGCCGGAGCTGGAATTGGTAAGAGAGACACTGAAATTTCTGAGGATGACTTCAAGCAACTTCTCGAATTCCTTAATGGTGACGCAACAACCAAGAGAGACACTGAGATCTCTGAAGATGAGTTCAACCAACTTCTCGAGTTGCTTAACGGTAGCACCGATGCTTCTAAGAGAGGACTTGGACTTGGTATCAACGCCAATGTCTTTGCTCAGCTTTTAGGAATCTTAGGAATTCGTGTTAACGTCGCAGCTGGAGCTGGAATTGGCAGAAGAGACACCGAGATCTCTGAAGACCAATTCAACCAACTTCTTGAATTGCTTAACGGTAGCACCGACGCTGCCAAGAGAGGACTTGGACTTGGAATCAACGCCAATGTCTTT
The DNA here is from genome assembly GCA_030568835.1 of Kodamaea hsintzibuensis (nom. inval.). NCBI lineage: Eukaryota > Fungi > Ascomycota > Pichiomycetes > Serinales > Debaryomycetaceae > Kodamaea > Kodamaea hsintzibuensis (nom. inval.). The sequence continues at coordinate 357,471 of JAJMJA010000014.1, forward strand.
GCCCAACTCTTAGGAATCTTAGGTATTCGCGTTCACGTTGGAGCTGGAGCTGGAATCGGTAAGAGAGACACTGAAATCTCTGAGGATGACTTCAACCAACTTCTTGAGTTCCTTAACGGAGACGTTTCTGAAGCTTCGAAGAGAGGTCTTGGACTTGGAATCAACGCCAATGTCTTTGCTCAACTCTTAGGAATCTTAGGAATTCGTGTTAACGTCGCAGCTGGAGCTGGAATTGGCAGAAGAGACACTGAAATCTCCGAAGATGCTTTCAACCAACTTCTTGAGTTCCTTAACGGAGACGTTTCTGAAGCTTCGAAGAGAG